>JAANYP010001816.1:592338-610503 GCA_020465985.1 Centrapalus pauciflorus | reverse complement strand
GTTGGATCAGAAGCTGCTGCTCCCCGGTAACAAATCCAGAAGCAGTCCAAGCTTTGTAAAAGGACCCTGGCAACTGAACAGCTGGGCCTGTGAAAGAAGGCAAAACAGCTCGTCTGAAGTCTGTTCCTTTAGCCTCTGTGGCTGAGAGGAGCAGCATCCCCACCCTGGTTCATTTGTTGAGCCTGAGCCCTTGTGGCTGGTGCCTCTGTGGCACAAGAGACCTATGGAACAGGCCAAGCCCCACTGTTCCCTTGACCCAGTCTCACACCCCTGTTCCAACAGATCCTTCTCCCCTCTCAACAATCACCACTCCATCCATTCTATCACAGAAAATCAATTTCCAAAAAGAAATTCAGCCCACAAAACCACTCCTCTGTTCCTCTCAACAGGGTTCAGTTGAAAAGAAGCAACCCAGCTGCCTCTCCTATTTTGGGAGCAGGTTCAGCTCATTTTGAGCCTGCTTCACTCCAATCTGAGTCTACCCAGAGTCAGCCTAGACCCTCTGGTTCCTCCCAACAGGAACCAGTTGTACAAACGGAGATACCCACATCAACTATCCAAGCCTCCCAACAGGCTGAGGATATTGAAAGACAGGAGTCCTCTCCACTCCATACTGTGTCCACACTGTCCCCCACTCATATCTCCTCACACCCTGAGTCTGCATGAGGTGTCCACGCTGCTGGTATAGACCAATCAGTAGCTCAGTCTCAAACTTCTGCTCCCCATGATACAGCTGTTCTACACCAAACAGCTGCTGAGGGACCAACAACCCAAGCTGATGAACCTCAGGGATCACACCATCCCTCTGGTGAGGCTGCTCCCTCCATGCAAATTCCATCAGCAGGTTTCACCACTGCTGATGTTGAAATGCATATCTCATCTCCCAATGATGAGGTGCCTTTAGACCAAGGCACTGCAGAGGGAACCACCACTGGTCTTCATGAGGGTGTTGCAACACAAGCAGCATCTGAAAGGCCCCAAACATCATCCCCTTCTCCTGGTGATGCAGCTACAGCCGCTGCTGAAGGACCCTTCGATCCCTCCAAACTGGGCCATCTTACTTTTTCCCAGGCTATGGAGCTTCTGTCCAAAGTCTCTCTTCCCTCTCCATCACATCCTCAAACACCAGCTTCATCATCTTCCTCTCCATCTACCCACTCAAAACAATCTACCCATACACCTCCATCTCCCAAAGACCTGCCTTTGAAGGATCAGCTTTCTTTGCTGACCAACAAAGTTGGTTCTTTGGAAAACACCATGAACTCTCTACCCTCCATCATATCAGACTCTGTGTCTGCACAACTTCAGGGGTTCTTTGATTCGTTCAAGGCCTCTTTCCCTACCACTCCACAGCCTGATCAATCTCCACAGCTGTTAGCACTCACTGCTCAGCTGCAAACTGTGTCCACCTCCCTTTCCTCTATTCTTTCCATTCAGCAGGACTCTGTGTCCTCAATGACAGCTATTTCCCAACAGCTGTCATCACTTCTCACTTCTTGCAACTCTACCCTTCCAGCCACTCTGGCTAGCTTACAAACTCTAATTGGCTCCCTATCAAACTCTGTGTCATCAGATCTTGCTGATGTGCAAGATTCTCTAGAACTTCATCTTGCACAGCTGCAAACTCTGCTGTTCACAGCGTCTGACAGGGAAAACATTGTTAAGCTCACATCCCTTGCTGATTCCCACTCCACTTCTCTTCAGACCTGTCTTTCCCAGCTTACTGAGGTGAAGGATAACTTGCATTTTGGAGTTCGGATCTTGTGCTTTCAAGTTTCGAAAGAAATTTTTTATTTAAAATTTTGGAACTCTTTTATATATATATATATATATATATATATATATATATATATATATATATATATATATATATATATATATATATATATATATATATATATAGGGTTAGGTTCTATGGGGCACCTGTGTGCATCGTGCAACTTAGGAACCTATATACAACGTTAGATCCAGAAAATGAATGGCTAAGATTACAATGTCAAAAGGGTAATAAAGATGAAATTTGTGTATGCATTATGATGCACGGTTCACATATCAGATGTGCATAAGGCTATTTTGGGGAAAAAAATAATATATCAAGTCAACTCAAAATTAAATTTATATTGATTGAATATTTAATTCAACAATCAAGTATTAAATGCTAATAAATTTATAAAATACACTTCTAAAATTAAAAAATTTCAATTGAACAAAAATCCAACATGATGTTTCATCAACTTCATTGACTGTGCATCTTCGTATTCATCTTTCTCAGGTTATGCATCATCGTGTTCACATGGGGCACGATGTTATGCATCATCGTGTTCATACTGTGCATTTTCATATTCATCTTTCCCAGGTTATGCATTATCGTGTTCATCGTGATGCATACCTGGAATTAAAACGTGTTAATCACCGTCTTCAACATATTCATCATCATCTTGATGCACCGCTAATGTGCATCATATTTGAATGAAAAACATCAACATTCATCCTTTGAGAGAGAGAGAGAGAGAGAGAGAGAGAGAGAGAGAGAGAGAGAGAGAGAGAGAGAGATGTGGATGAAAATAAGGAAAGTGGTTAATGATATTATTTAGTTTCCTAGTTTCTAACTAATCTATTAATTAAAAGATTAATTACAATTTTAAAATAATTAGTATTCCCGTGTTACCCTTATTGCATCCTTAGAAAATAGGTTATGCATTTTTTGTTCCACTGGTTCCCAATGTATCGTAGTGCCCCATAGAACCTCAATATATATATATATATATATATATATATATATATATATATATATATATATATATATATATATATATATATGTATGTATGTATATATATATGGAACCAATTAATTGTTGAACATTCAGAACTTGTTTTCAAGTTGCTTTCAGAATTTTTGGAACTAATTTTGTTGGCCTTCGGAACTGATTTCTTTTGGTCTTCGGAACTTATTTTTTTGCCTTCGAAACTTAATATGGTTGGCCTTCGGAATTTTTGTAGACCTTCGGGAGTTTTAGATTCAAAAGTTCTTACCTTCAAATGTTGAATTTGTTCAAATCAATCTGTAATTTTACCGATCCATTCAAGCAACATCATTCTAGATGTCTGGTTCGAACGAAAAGATGTCGGTCACACTCTCAGACACAACGATCTCTACATCTTCAACTGAGATGAGTCATAACTCTTCTAGTAAACATCACGATTCCCGATTAGCAACTTTAACTAAAGATGTTTCTAACTTAGAAATTCAATTGAAAGAAGATAAGGAACAGAGTAAAATGTTTGAAAAACGTTGGAAGAGAGAATGCAATGACTATATCACACTTCATCAGGATAGAGCAATTGATGTAGTACTAAAGGCCGAACTTCAGTCGTCTCTTACCAAGTCAACTGAAAGTGTCATTGTACTAGAAGTAATGCTCACTATATCAAATGAAAAGGTTGAGTATGCTGAATTTGAAAGTGCTAAAAACAAAGCTAGATATGAAATGATTTCAGAAGAAAGAGTTAATCTGTATGAGGATTAAAAAATTGGAAGATCGTTTGCTAAAATGAGGACAGACAGATCAAACCATCCATATGCATAAACAAAAAGAAACTCTGTTTTACAACTCAAAGAAAGACATTGGTTTTGAAAATTGACCTAAAAACCTTGGATAAAGTGTTTTATTGTTTGCCCACATTGTGTGACTATCACTACATGAGACAAGGATATAAGGCCATCTTTCATCGTTCCACAGAAGATGCGTTGGCCCAGGAGGAAACTAAGCGAAAAAGTTTTGAAAAATCTCAAACATTTTTTGCCTATGAGCAACTAAATGACAGTTATTCCTTTAGCGTACCATCCTTAGATGATGACTACATTCCTAGTTACTAAGAGGCAGAGTGAATGCCAAACCAGTTGCTCTCATACCTCACCCATATGTTCCAACCTTTGTTTTGGAACACCAAATTGTTGTTTTAGAGGAGAAGTTGAAACGCTCTCAAAAGGAAGCTACTGATTTTTAGGAGGCTCTTTTTGAGGGTGCGGAAAAGTATGAGAGAGAAGTAAATGAATATGCAGCTCAAACTATTTTTTATAAGGGGTTGCTCCATGATGTTTGTCATAGTTTTCAAAGTAACTCAAAAGTTTTTAATTCTGCTCCTCCTGTCCACATTCCACATCTGAATCTAAAACTGACATTGATAAAGAGCTCAAGGAAGAAAATGAACTGTTTGATTTTGACATAAACACATTTTGACGTAAAAATGAGTTTAATGAAGCAAGATAAATTGTTTTCAATTCGGGAACAAAGTTTTAAACTTGACTTAAAATTGTTTGATGGAGGAACGAGATCAACTCTTAATCACAATCAAAAGCTTAGAGTCTCAAATGTCCTCTCTAACTAAACAAGTTTCTTCAAAAGTTTCTGTCAAAAACAATCTTGTATCTAAAGCTATTCCTAGAGAAAAAAAATTGATCAATTGAAAATTGATCAACCTGATCAAAAGTTAACGGAAGGCAAAGAAAAGTTGAAAGTTCCAATTAAGATTACAATGGTGAATATTCTAAATCTCCTTTCAAAAGAGCTGTAAGGAATTCAATATACTCTTACATTCAGAGTACAGGGAATTCCCGAAAGCCACAAAAGATCAGAAAGTCCAACAACATGCATAACTAGTCTTGTAGTCGTAATGACTATGGCTTCTCTATTTCACACAATCAAGTGAAAATCCGTTTTGAGAATCAAATAGATTCACAACCATTCATTTTTGTTTCTCATGTTAGAAAGAATGGCAATGTTGTAGTAGATGTTAATCAAAAGATTTCTTCATGTGATGCTTCCATATCACAAAACCTGTTTTGAAATACTCTTTCAAGCATTTATTTGATTTGCATACTACTAAACATTGTCATTCGACTTCTGTAATAAGTGGTTGTTTATCCAAAGCTAGACACACGTTTATGAAACATCATGTTCATAAGCGTGAACAAAAATGGCCCACATTCACTCTCCTTTGGGTACCCAAGCATGCTTTAAAGGAACCGAACTGGAAATGGTTACCTAAGGCAGAGAAGAAGGTAATAACTCAGAAATGGGTACCCAAAGCTAACCTGACTGGACCCAAATTCCAATGGGTATCAAAAGTTACAATATAGTATGTGTGTGAGATAGAGCATGTTCTTGGCATTCTCTCACAAGTTTCAATATAATTGATAATCATTTGGTTTATTGTTATTATTATTGTAATTATTAATCTATTGAATGCTATTCATCATTGAGATTATCAAGCTACAATTGGTTCAGGACCCGATCTTCAAAAAGATGACCTCTGTATACCTTAGTACATAACCCAGACTTCAAAGAGATGGTTTCTAGTTATCTCAGACTAGGACCCGTGTTTCAGCGTGTTTTCGAAACTTCCACCCTGACATGCATATATGAGTGTCAGTTTAACATCAAGGACGGAACAATAATAGGGAGCGTAGATTTCTTACTTATCTTGAGCTTCTATTTCAGTTGACTGATACTTGTTTATTACTTACAGGGAAATTTGCAACTACGAACTAACGGGAAAAAATTTTTTTCTTACTTTTTCACTATTCTAGTTTGCAAATTTTTTTAAGAGAAAACATTTTTTGTGCACACTTGTAGGGGGAGTGTTTTTGATAAAGTTTTTTGTTTACCCTTAGTGATGCAAACTATTTTGGATATTATTCGATCATCATTTAAGGAGGAGTAAATTTTTTTGGGGTATCATTCTGAGGAGATCAGTCCCAATTTTCATGCATATCAGAATACGTTCATTCATTCAAATCTATTTCAAGATCTTAATTCTCTGAGATTCACTTGTTTATTTGATTCTTCAATCTTTACTGGACTCACTCTGAATTTATCTCTCTTTGAATCTCGAATCTCATTCAAATCAGCAACATTCATTCTGAATTATCTCATTCCGATTCTTTTTATGTAACATCCCAAGACTTAAATTATTGTAATCGAAGAGATTTAGTTTAAATTTTGTATCTGTTGGGAATTCGTATCGTTTTTCATAAAAATGTAAACATTAATCGAATTAACGCACCACGGAAGCTTTTAAAATTACGAACTTCGTACACGGATCATCAAGTAAAACATAAGATAAGTAAACATGAAAGCATATAAAATCATACATTTGTATTCGATGATAAAAATACACGAATGAGATGCTTTAGGTATCCACTGGTAATGACACGATCGAGCGGTATCAGGTATGCAACCAAACACACGAGGAACGGGAAGAACATAGGTAATATGTGTGTGTTTGGTACGGCTCCATTCACAACCCACACACACCACACACATCGAATGTGTGTGTGTCGTGTGTGTATGTATAATGTCTATCAACCCACCACACATACATGTGATATCAATATATATATATATATATATATATATATATATATATTAATATGTTTCGTGATAGTACCACTCCTTACGCAGTGTACCAGAAGGTGTCACCTTTAAAAAAACCTTTTTTTTAATTTTTTTAATTCGTAAACATGTTTTAGTTAACATTATGAAGATCATATGTAAATTTCACATACATTCGCATCTTCTAGCTCCTAAAAAATGATGTGAACGTACACTTACATAATTTTGCATGTATGTGAACATGCATATATGTGATGCGTGATTTCATGCACTTAGAGTGTTCGAATTTGCGTGAAATTCATATATTATCTGTGTAATGTTAATTAAAACATGTTTGTGAAAAAAATTTTCAAAAAAAATAATTTTACGAGTGGTACCTTCGGGTGCGCTGTGTAATAGGTGGTACTCACTTGAACATATATAATATAATATCTTAATAATTATCTTTATTATTTAAAAACCTTATCTAGTTATCTCTATAATTATATGTCTATTAAATAATATTTATCTTTTATATATTATCTAATAATATATAAATGACTAGATAATTATTTATAATTATCCCTTATTTATTTGTTTATAATTATCCATCCAATTATCTAATAATATATGATAATACTAATTCAAATAAATCAATCTTTTATTTAATATCCAATAATAAATAAAAGACTAGATAATTATTTAATTATCATCCAGTGACAATTAAATCACTACAATACCTAATATTGCACTTATAGTCCCCGTACTTTGAGAAATAATTAATCATCCATTAGTTTAATCTCAATGATCATTTCGTGTCCTAAACAATATCCAATATTGTTTATTCAATTATTTAATTGCATCTGCTCAGTTGTGCTCATCGGTGTGACCCTCAAGTGTTTTATAAAATCAGTCATAATGAAGTAGTAATGTCATCTTTACACATCATACACTAACATACTCTCACTTGTGTAAGACGACATACTGTCATGCAGCATGCGCCTAAAGGAGGTCATGGCTAGACACTTTAGGCAACCAAGGTCATAAAAACTCCGACTCCCATTCGGACATTCTTGTTGAAACAACCTTCCAAAAAAGAAACTTAGGTTATATCCCATGCATCGCGATATTTCAATGTGAAAGCTAGGCATGGATTAGATCAACCGTAGCAAACACGATTATGTTTCTCGACTCCCTGGTCTCATACTGAACTATAACAGATAGATTAGAACACATCAGTTCTGTTCGAGCACGGCCATGCATTTCTGTCAGTATCGATCGTCTAGGGGCCCAGAAATATCTCTTCTTAGTTAAAAGAAGGTGAAAATCTCATATTGACTATCTAGGCCTCCAGCACGACTCCTACTACAACCACCCTCGAACCGTTGGGATCACCCAGTTACGGATGATGTTAGGTTAGGCCAAGCGTACAACAGCAACCGCACTAAAGTACGTAGACATCTCAGGTACTAAGGATTACCTTTTTGAGACGACTCATGACTATGATCCACAAAGTGGTCTCAATCGGTGGGTCAATCCAATATTTGTTCACAACAAATACATGTGACTTTGGTCCAACCATTGCTGTATTCATCACTCATGAATATCAACCAAAAACCACAGTAGCCTTCTAATTCTCGTTGTGGTTCCCACGACAACAAGCAGCTATGGAATAGTTTTAGAATAACTTCAAATTTATTCTTCGATTTCTAAAACATGCAAAATAGAATGACATTAAAGATATCATGTTGAACTTCTTTATCTCAATAAGCACAACATGATTTCCAACAATTTAATGCTACTGTTCTTTTATCAAATGTAATTGTAATATGATCTATCAAAAAATTAATTTCAGACATGATCTTAGTGGGAGTGTTCTCTAGTTAACTGATTTAACTTCGATTATCGTTTATCTTTGAAAAAATTACACTAGTTCTTTATTACAAGTTCTTGTAATATTATTCAGATCCATTATGAATATCCTTACAAATTTATATCCATTATCTTTAGAGGAATTATAAAGACACCATGATTAAAATTTAGGAGCTCAATCAATTCAGATTAATTGCTACTAGTGATACGTTTAGATGTTTAGTCTTGAATCTGACAGTATACAGTTTATCTATATCTTAACTTAATAACATTGTGTTCGACATTTGTGATATGTATCCATAACCATTAGAACCTGGTTATCTACAACATTTCGTTGTGGTATTCCGTCAAGTTTGTCGACGAGTGTTTAAACAAGTCAGAGGCTATTACTTGATTACCCATCACACAAATTGTATACATTTCACATGTAATTTTTTATATAAAATGAAATTACTTCTTGTCTAAACAATCCTGACTTATCAAGTCTTGAATAGTTTCTGACAAGTTAAGTGAATTAAGCTCCATGTAACTCATTTACATTTATTTCTGCATTTTATTAGTTTCCATATAATCATGAATGACTATCCAACTCATATAATCTCTTGAACTAACTTTCAAGAATTTAACAAGTTCAATGAAACTGCATTTGAACACTTGAAAAATTTACACAACAACATAGTTAACCTTTTTCATCTGAATATGACTACTAGCTTGTCCAATCTCTATTGACAAGTTACTATTCAAGCTTCTCTTGAATTAATAGTCTATAATCATATTTTACTAATCTTTAATCAATAGAATTTCAAGCAATAAATTCTCAACACCAAAAATTATTTTATTTACCCCAAAAGTACTTGCAAGAAATTCAACTACAAAATTATTTACTAGACCAAGACTAAACTATTGATGACATGAAAAATAGTGTCCAGCAGAGTATTCTCTAAGATGTCTCTATGCTCCCACTGAATCTGTTATCTCTTTTCACTTCATTTTAGTCATTGCAGACATTATGCATAAAACATTGTTCAATTGGGTATCATATATCCAAGAACAAATAGAAGTGAATGATTCAGATACACGAAGTCTCAATGCGGTCAACCTTGACCGTTTCCAAGTACTTGAGACAATTCCTCTTCCAGTTCCCAGTTTCCTAACACTCAAATAATTTGTCATAATTGGATTTGACTTCTCTGGTTCTAGGTTTTAGCTACTTGTTAGCTTTAACCTTCGGCTTGGGAACTTGTTTTCCCTTCCGTCCCTTTCCCTATCTTCTCTCCTTAATCATTCCCTCAGCATTTTGGAGCATCTGATGCAACCCATTGATTATCTTCTCCAAGCATATTAATCTACTTGTAGTTTTTTTTCCCTCAGCAAAAATGATTGTAGTTTTGATTTCTTTTATTAATCTACTTTGTCACCACAACCACGCAGATATAAATAAAGCATAGAGAAATAAAACATACAACCACACGATGACATAGCCTTGCCGAGACTAAATTGGTTTCCGAGAGCCCTACGGACAAACCAATTATGTCAAAACCTAAGGGACAAAATCAACAAACAAGGCAAGAAGGATGAACTCTTTCAGCTCCGACTAGCCTCAGCATCCGATGATGTCACCGAGCGTCCTTGATGAATGACCTCTTTCTTGATGGACATCTTCACCAATATTTTTTTTACATAATTCAATCTAAATACATTTGCCTATTTTCTAACCTATTACAGATTACATCATAAAAGCGGGATTCCAATGGCACGCAGGCCAACCAATAATAAGTAGCAAACATCAAGATTAAATAAACAACCATCACAAACAAAGGGATCTCAAGGCTCGAATATGTCACAAACATAAAAAACCGTAAAGCATATAAATAATCTGGAATTCATTTTCATATTGTCATGAAAATAATTCTAAAACCAATTAATCTACCATTAATTGAAGTAATCATGTCCAATATCGTTATTAAATTAAATACGGTTCGTAAACTCGAAATTCAGGAACATTTTCCATAATTAGAAACTTTTTCTTGAAAAACTCAAATTCAATTCCATCTTTGCATTATCTTTGGATTCATAACTACACTTTTCTTAAAATATTCAATTAACAATTCAAACACCTTTGAAACTTAAACTTACTATTTTAATAAACTTTTTATTAAACAACCTTTAATAAATATAGTTATTATTTTCAAATAATATTGATAAATAATTTAAACTTCATTTAAATAATTATCAATTAACTATTATTCAATTGGATTCATAACTACACTTTTCTTAAAATATTCAATTAACAATTCAAACACCTTTGAAACTTAAACTTACTATTTTAAGAAACTTTTTATTAAACAACCTTTAATAAATATAGTTATTATTTTCAGATAATATTGATAAATAATTTAAACTTCCTTTAAATAATTATTAATTAACTATTATTCAATTGAAACACCTTTCCAAAAATAAATAAACTTTATTTAAACTGTCAATTTTTTACCAATAAAATATTTTCATTAAAGGATTTAAGAAAATTGATCATCTTTAAATAACACCAAAAACTTTTCTTTATGGTTTTAAACGAATTCTACCAAAAACGTTAGTGTCGAGATTAAACCTCAAAACATTAAATTATGAATGAGCATGAAACTCAAAGTCACGATTTCAGCAATTTAAAAAAATAGAATCTTTAAATTAAACTCCCTTTAATTTTATAATGCCTTTTATGGAATTAAATATTAAATGCATAAATAAAATCTAGTTTATAAATTAAAATTATCATCAAATTTTATTAGGCTATAGGTTTCAAAAAACTTATGACAATGCCGATTTAAAAAAAAATGATGATATTAATTTTAATTTCAACCTTAAAACTTACTTTTTAAATAAAACCGATTTAATTTAAACGACGAATTACCGGGAAATGGAAACAAACCAACTTAGTTAACCGACTCATACTCGGGTTCAACAAAGAAAATAAGTAGGGTATTAAACCCTTTGACGGCTGAAATTAATCGAAGCCATTAGTAAACTCATTTTGATTGTTTCAATTTTCATATTTCAATTAATCATTTAATTATCGAATCGAATAATATTTAACCGATTTGTGAATTTTATAAAACTAATAAAGTCTCCCACTTTAATTTTATAAAACCGAAAACATATTTTGTTAATTCAGATTTCATGCAGTTCATATCAATATAAACACAATCATATTAACAATTAACATAATCACAGAATATTGAATGCTTTAATAGATGAGATAGATATTACATTGGAGTTTCGTTTCTTGACTTGCACAACAAACTTCTAATTTGTATCACATGCAAGCGTACATTCTCTAAACAGTAGCACAAACCCTATATATACACGATTACAACTATTGTGTATTTACAATAAAGTCCCCTGAACCTTTATAATAAAATTGATACCAACTCTATATAAATTTGTACCCAACAATCTCCCCATTAGAGATGAAATCAATTTTCCAATTAAAGTTCATTGCAGGGAACTTCTATAGTTTCTCTTGAATATTTAAATCTTTGAATTAAATTTCTTCTCTCTCTGTCCTTTCTCTGATCTTCAAATCCCTGTCTCTCTCTGATCTTCTCTTTTGTTGTGAGCAAACTCCCCCTTGAATCTTGAATAACTTTTAAATCTCTCCCTTGATCAAATATCTTCAGTTGTCTTTAAACGACTCAACAGTTGTTTCTGAAATTCAGTTTTTCTCCCCCTCATGATGATCATAAAAATTATGAACATAATGCAAAATCTTCAGAAACATGAATGCCATGAAATTACATTAGAAGAAATACAGCAACAATTACAACTAAAAAATTATTACAAATCGATTTTCTCCCCCTTAAACTGATATCTCTCCCCCTATACTAAACAGATTTATCTCACTCCCCTCAAATTGAACAGAAATTTCACTCCCCCTCAAATTTATGCTCTTTCTTTACAGAAGCTTTTCAACTTTGGGGAAAATGAAACACATTCATTTTGTGGAATAACTAGTCCAGGTCCACATAGGACTCCTGTTTGCACAATAGACAAAATCTATGTGACCTACTTTCAGCGCTGGCGTGATGTTAACACTGGTAGGATTTCCAAATATTTATCATGAAATCCTTTATCATAAAAGAATCACTCTTATTTGTTCTGGCTTAATCACTTTGGACTAGCAGTTTTAGTCACGCAGACTGTTAGACTCGATGCGTCCTAAAAGTGTATATACTCAGCTCTAGACACAATGTGCATCAAATGAAGTCGGAGACCAGAGCAAATGTCTTCCGTGTTTCAATAACAATAATATCCAAATGACATATCAACAGAAATGTGTTATATCTCGGTGATTATTAAAACATAAATCTTTTGAGAGATAATTGAGTGGTTGGTGGGGTTAAGTGCATGCGTCACTGGGCTCATGACGTCTTTTTCAATATCAAATCACCTACGGCTTGATAGATTATGAGGTTTACCCAGCCGACACAGTGTTGGTAGGATTTTCTTTTCTTTAAATCCTTTCTCAACTCTCAAATCTCAGCATTTTTCAGCTAAGCTCCCTCCGGCTCACTTTTGAGAAATAAATTCAGTCAGCTTTATAACAAAAGCATGATCTGATGCACCACCATCTCCTTTCAATATATCCCTCTCATTTGTATTTTATCTCTGCTTGACCCTGTCAGTATCCCGTGATAACTGACACTTCTCAACTAATAGACCTAAAGCACTCTTACTCACATAAACTATAAGTGGTTTGCTTCTTGGGTAGGTCTTCCGGGTCTAGTTAAACCATAGAAGCGATATATATGCCTATCACACAGTTAGGTGCATAATCGGAGTCAGCAGAAATAATCTTAAGCATTTCAGCTCATGGGATAGCTTACAAAGAATGATTAGAATTAGGAGCGATATATATGAATTGCATGAAATCTGAATTAACATATTTACATATATTTTGTCACTAATGTTTAAATATTAATAGGGATAATTGCGCAAAAAACCCTCAACTTGTCAGCTTTTTAAGATTAAAACCCCAAACCATTTTTCGTTACATAGAAAACCCCGAACTAACTACAAAATCAGTAAATCAAGGTTTTATCAATGAGTAACCCGTTAAAACAAGTTATTAATCCTACATGTACCGGTAAATAACCTACGTGGAATAAGTTATAATTGTTGAAACCGGTTGCCAAGTATTACACATCATTTAAACCCCCGTTGATAATTTAATTGTAATTTTTAAATGGGATTACATCATCAACGAGTGTTTAAATGATGTGTAATACTTGACAACCGGTTTCAACAATTAAATGTACTCCACGTAGGTTATTTATCGGTCTACGTAGGATTAATAACTGGTTTTCAACCGGTTAACCATTGATAAAACCTTGATTTACTGATTTTTAATTTTTTCGGGGTTTTCTATACAACGAAAAATGGTTTGGGGTTTTAATCACAAAAATCTAACAAGTTGAGGGTTTTTTGTGCAATTATCCCATATTAATAACCAAACACTTTTGATTTATTGATTCGACTTTAACGCATTTAATTTAATCGTTCGAATTTAACCGTGAATTAAACGACACAATGGAATAAACCATCCATGACTTTGGCTACAACATCATAGCCGAGAGGTCATGGATCTCAACCCATGGCCGAAATCTCAAAACTAGATTTCGCGAACCGAAACGTTTAATTCTCGATTTTAATTAATTAAATATTTTAAACAATCATATATCAACCAAATAAAACGAAGTGAGATTTCAAAATCCCGAGCTCTGAGGAACTCCAAGGTTGACCGAGAATCACCATGGGGTTTCCAAACCCTTTGGTCGATTTTCTCCGAGCCGAATCAAAACCTTAAACATTTTAATTATTGATTTCGATCGTTTAAACACTTTTAATCATAATAATTGAAACTTTAAGAATTTTGGACATAGATACTTGAATAATACTACCATTATGTTACTTGAGGTGACTCAGATACCACTGTTGGGAATTCGTATTGTTTTTCACGAAAACATAAACATTAATCGAATTAACGCACAACGGAAGCTTTTAAAATTACAAACTCCGTACACGGATCATCAGGTAAAACATAATATAAGTAAACATGAAAGCATATAAAATCATACCTTTGTATTCGATGACAAGAATACACGAATGAGATGCATTCGGTATCCACCGGTGATGACACAATCGAGCGGCGTCAGGTATGCAATCAATCACACGAGGAACGGGAAGAACACGTGTAATATGAGTGTGTTTGGTACGGCTCCATTCACAACCCACACACATCGAATGTGTGTGTGTCGTGTGTGTATGTATAATGTCTATCAACCCACCACACATACATGTGATATATATATATATATATATATATATATATATATACACACACATATATATATATAGGGTCGGGATCAATGGGGTACCATGTTAGACTGGGGAACCGGAGTCCACCCATGTTTGGTTATAAGTAAAAAAGGGTAATATAGTCAATTAGGTTTATCTTAATTAATAGATGACAACTAATGAATTAATAAAATTCTATTATAGGGATTTATTTTCATAACAATATCTTTAATAAATTTTAAATGAGTTGTAGTGAACATGTTCAATCGTATTCGACAATAGGTTTTAGTGAACATGTTCAATCGGATTCGACAATGTGTTTTAGTGAACATGTTCAATCGGATTCGACAATGAGATTTGCTGAACATGTTCAACCGGAGGTGTTAAATAAAGGTAAATAATTATTTTTATCAAACCGTTCGTGAAGGTTCAATTTTATATACACGTTATTGAACACGTGCAATCGGGGTTTATTGTGTTTTTAGTCGCTTTTAACCGTTTTGGTGATAAACCAATACTAATGGTATTGAACAGGTTTAATCGTGGTTTATGGTGTTTTTTCATTGCACATGTTCAGTATGGGTGTAGGGAATGATATAAACTGAAATGGAGATCTTCATGGGATACACAGAATCTTCGTAACTAATTTAAATTTTTCAATACCATTTTTACCCCCAACATTAAATGTAAAAAATTTTAAGCAAAATGTATATTCTATTTTAATGATAAATGATTGGCTATAAATGGTTCACCCGTACCCCAGTCTAACATAGTACCCCATTGATCTTGAATATATATATATATATATATATATATATATATATATATATATATATATGTGTGTGTGTGTGTGTGTGTGTGTGTGTGTGTGTGTGTGTGTGTGTGTGTGTGTGTGTGTGACACCCTTGCCACAATAACCACCATTTACAAAACACCCAGGATTAATCACCAAACACATGATTACATAATGATCTGAATACTTAATTAAAGTGCGGAAGCATTAAAATACATAATAAAATAATACAACTGAGTCAAACACCCTACGGTGCTACAAGGTTACATGTCTAAGTCTACATACTCAAAAGTATTACATCATCCCAAATTTATTACAACAATATTCTCATAGATCTGTTACCAAGATAAATAGTAGATATCTTCAATCACTTCAACAAACGACCTAGCTAGAAGGTCCCATAGCAGATTTCCCTTTTCCTGTGAAAATTCAACAACTGAGTGGTAAGCGAATTGCTTAGTGAATACCAAATGATTTTACACATTCCACAAATCCTTATGATGCCACCCACGAGTAACACCGGTAACACATACCGTATACTCCACACGTACTCAAAGTACGCAAACCCGAGCCGCAGCACCTTCGAGATGACACTCGGCATAAAATTAACCAACCATCTGAGGCAAACATAACATCGGGGATGACTTACTGTCTATCCTGACCACAGAGGTGTCAAACTCTTGGTCATATAGCACAGTAACATTAGAGTACAGATGCGACCCGCAGGTCCATCAATAGGATGCACAACAAATGAACGGACATGCAACAAGTATGAATGTGCATCAATATATACGCAAGTTAGTAGAGTGTCAAACGAAAGTGAAACAACATGCCTCAGCATGCAAAGCAAACATAAAGCAGATGCAGACATGTTAAAATCAAAGGTACTCACAGTGGGTGCATTATTAAACTTCAAGTTAATTTTATTTCTCCTCGGGCTTTTAACCGGATCACAAAGTGCCCCACTGTGGGTTAAACAACACCACAAGGGACCTGTTAAGTCAGTTGTATCAAAACATTGTGTCAATAACTGTTTAATTCCATAAACCAAATTTTATAAGTTTTGTAACTTTTGACTCGCGTTTCGGATCCATGTCCGAATTCGCAACCCACCCGAATTCGGATCCCATTTCAGACCTCACATAAATTCTAATTCGGTCCCTATGCAAGGTCGAACCCAAGTCAAATTCGGATTCCATATCAAATTTGAACCCCATGACAAGTTCGAACCCCCCCCCCCCCCCCCCCCGAATTAGGACCCATCCGAATTCGGACTCCAATCCGAAATCTAACACTTGTAAATATTTTCTGTTTTTGTGCATCAGAAGTTTGAACATCATTCTAAGTTCGAACCCATCCGAATTCGGACCATTCGAACTTGTGCAGTTTTGATATATTCCACATTTAATCCCATCATTTTTGGTGTTGGGAAATAGTTTAAGTATGCTCAAGCTGTTAGTTAGACTTCTCAGACTGTTAGTAGATTTTTTATGTAAATACAAAGTTCATGCTGCTAGTTGAAGAAACTCGAGCTGCCAGTGAAAAAGTTCAAGCTGCCAGAGCAAAACAACTCAAGCTGCTCAGTTCATGCTGTCAAGAGATTCAAGCTGCTCAACAGTTTCATAAACAGAAAGTGCTGATTTTCAGGAAAGATATCTACACGAAGATTCCAGCATATCTACTATCAGAGAAGTCATAGTCCTTCAAGGAAACACGTCCAAAAAGCAATATAAATAGACAGAATATTGTATAGAAGTTTATAGAATTTTCTGCCGTATTTTTGGAGTCATGTAATTGCTTTGTGATTAAGTTTTCATAAGCCTCTAGGTTGTAAAACCCTAAGAACAGTTCTGTGATTTCTTCGTCTAATCAAAACAGATTAGAGGTGATTGTAATCATTGAATTCAGCCAATACAAACAGTCTGATTACTTTCTTATGTTTTATGCTTATTGATTCTGAAAGTTTTTGTTAAAATAATTAATGTATTCCGCAAACTTCTTAATTAAACTTTGATTCAAAGCAAGATTATTGATTTATACTCTGATAAATTTCAAATCAGTTAATCTTGGTTATTCAGTTTTAGATCCTGACAAGTGGTATCAGAGACAGGTCGTTCTTTTTTTTTCAAAGTCGAAAACTTTCTTTCAAATTTTTAATCTTTTACAATGGAATTTGAAAATAGCAGCAGTGGATCTGGGCAAGGACTCAAAGTGCCTATGCTCAAGCCCACTGAGTTTGAGATGTGGAAACTCAGGATTCAACAGCATATTCAATTCATTGATTATGCAATATGGGAAGCTGTTGAATTCCCTCCTGTAGTTGATCCAGAACTTGATGATGAGGGAAAACCAGTCAAAACTCCTCCAAAAACTGAACTTGAAAGGAAGGCTAGAATGAATGAAGTGAAAGCACTCACACTATTACAAATAGTCATTCCTAATGCTTATCAACATCAGTTCAAAAAGTTTTATACTGCTCACTCTTCTTTTGGAAGCCTTAGAGAGAGGTTTGCTGGTAATGCCAGAGATACCAAGAGAAGAGAAATCAAAAAAGACCTCTTGAAACAAGCAGAGAAAAACTTTTCTGGGTGGCAGAATGAAAACCTCACTCAAATTTTGACAGGTTCAACAAACTGATAAGTGAACTGGAAAGTGGCAAAAGTGCAAAGGTCAATCTGGATCAAGATGAAGTCAACAGAAAGTTTCTCAGATCTCTTGGAGAAGAATGGACAGTCTATGTTGCACAGTGGAGAACAAAAGACACACTTGATGAGA
>JAANYP010001816.1:480000-590422 GCA_020465985.1 Centrapalus pauciflorus | reverse complement strand
AGACTGCTAAGTCAAAATCTGATGCTGTTAGTACAAAAAATGAAACTGTTAGCACTACAAACACAGCTCAAGCTGCTGGGCATCAATCTGGAGCTGCTAGTGAATTATCTGAGACTGTCAGAAGAAAAGATGATAAAAAATAGTTGGATACCTCATATTATCACTAAATACTCTCCAAAGACTCCATCAGTTGATCTCACTAAATATAAGAAGTCAAAAACAGTTTTTAGTTATGTCAATGTACAAGGCCAACCCAAAACCAATTTGGTTTGGGTTTACTCCACTACTAACTAAGCTGTTATTTGTGCAGGGCAACCACAGGTCTCCTCATAGAACAAGATGGCAGTGGATGCTCTAGGCACATGACAGGCAATTCTGAATGCTTGTCAAATTTCAAAGGTTTTGATGGAGGTTTTGTTGCATTTGGAGGCAACTCAAAGGGAGGTAAGGTTACAGGTAAAGGTACTGTTAATGCAGGCAACATGACATTCCATGATGTTCTGTATGTTGAACAGCTGAAGTACAATTTATTGAGTGTCTCTCAAATCTGTGACAAACAAAACATTGTTCTGTTCACAGATTCTGAGTGCATTGTTCTTTCAAAGGATTTCAAAATTCCTGAAAATCTTGTTTTACTTAGAACACCAAGAAAGGACAATGTTTACTGCCTGACACAGCTCTCTTGACTAAATCAAATACTTTAAGCTGTTTAATATCCAAAGCATCATCAAATGAATCTGCTCTTTGGCATAGAAGGATGTGTCACATGAACTTCAAGTCCATGAATGATTTAGTTAAAAAGAATCTGGTAAGAGGATTACCACAAAAGAAGTTCATTTGTGATGATCATTGTGTAGCATGTCTTAAAGGTAAGCAACACAAAACTTCTCATAAGGCCAAAGAAGTAAATTCAATCTCATCTGTTCTTCAGTTGTTACATATGGATCTATTTGGTCCAACATCTGTTTTGAGTTGGAATAAAAGGGCATACTGTTTAGTCATTGTTGATGATTTCACCAGATTTACTTGGGTTTACTTTCTTAGGTCCAAAGATGAAACTGCTGAGCTAGTTAAGTCTTTTATCCTTAAGATAGAAAACCAATCCAATTCCAAAGTTAAGGTGATAAGATCAGACAATGGAACTGAATTTAAAAATCAAATTCTAAACAGTTTCTGTGAGTCCAAAGGCATTGCTAGACAATATAGTGCACCAAGAACACCACAGCAAAATGGTGTAGCTGAAAGAAAGAATAGAACATTAATTGAGGCTGCTAGAACAATGCTAGCTGATTCAAATCTGCCAATGACTTTCTGGGCAGAAGCTGTTAATACAGCCTGTTATGTTCTAAATAGGGTTCAAGTTGTCCAATCTCAAGGAAAAACTCCCTATGAGTTATTCCATAACAGAAGTCCCCTAATAGCTTTCTTCAAACCCTTTGGATGCCCATGTACTATCCTTCACACTAAGACTCACTTAGGGAAGTTTGAGAGTAAAGCTGAAGAAGGATTCTTTGTAGGATACTCAACTCAAAGCAAAGCCTATAGAGTATACAACAGTGTGTCTAAGACAATTGAAGAAAGTGCCAATGTTGAATTTAATGAAAATACTGCGAATATCAAAGGTACTGGTCCTGATTGGTTGTTTGATTTAGATTCACTAACAAATTCTTTGAGCTTTGTTGAGTATACTGCAGAAGCTGATGCATACAGGGTTGAAGCTGCTAACACAAATTCTCATGCTGCCAATACAATTTCTCATGCTGTTGGCACAAAGTCTCAGACTGCTGCAGATTCAACAAGTTGGGATGATTTCACCACTCTACCACTTCTGTCTTGTGATCCTCCAGGGGTCCTGAATGATACAAATCCAGACACTGAAGTGCCACTCCAAAGTTCTGAAAGAGCAGCTCCAACACAACAGGAAACAGTCCCAGATTCAAGTCAAACTGTTTCAGAAACTGAACCATTCACTGGTTCTGATGGAGATGATACAAACCTTGGAACTTCTTTTCAAACAGAGAGAGAGCCCACACTAAGAGTTCACAAGTATCACCCTCTCAATCAAATACTGGGTGATCCAAGCACTCCTGTTCAAACAAGGAAAATGGTTCAAAATGAGATTGCTGCTGCTGAACTAGCAGTTCCAGAATTCAGTCTAGCTGCTTTTGAACATGTCTGTTTCATGTCTCAATTGGAACCTAAAAAGGCATCAGAAGCATTAAAAGATTCATCCTGGATTGAAGCTATGCAAGAAGAGCTTTTACAGTTCAAAATTCAGAATGTATGGACTCTGGTGGATCTTCCTAAAGGTAAGAGAGCAATAGGTACAAGATGGGTGTTCAGAAACAAGAAGGATGAGAGAGGGATAGTCATCAAGAACAAAGCAAGACTAGTAGCACAAGGGTACACTCAAGAAGAAGGAATAGATTATGATGATGTCTTTGCTCCAGTAGCAAGAATTGAAGCCATCAGACTATTTCTAGCATATGCAAGTTTCAAAGGCTTTAAAGTGTATCAAATGGATGTTAAGTCTGCTTTCTTGTATGGGACAATTGAAGAGGAAGTGTATGTGTGTCAACCTCCTGGTTTTGAAGACTACAAGTATCCAGACAGGGTGTACAAGCTAGACAAAGCTCTCTATGGTCTTCACCAAGCCCCCAGAGCATGGTATGACACACTGTCATCATATCTTCTACAGAATGGATTCAAGAGAGGCACTCTGGACAAAACACTTTTCACTAAATCCATCAAAGCTGAGATTCTTCTTGTCCAGATCTATGTTGATGACATCATCTTTGGCTCAACTAATGATAGGTTGTGCAAAGATTTTGAGGCCCTAATGCACAAAAAGTTTCAAATGAGTTCAATGGGGGAACTCACATTCTTTCTAGGGCTGCAGGTTAAACAGAAGCCTACTGGTCTATTCATAAGTCAATCAAAGTATGTCAAAGACATACTGGAAAAGTTTGGCTATCAAGACACAAAGGTTGCAAGCACTCCAATGGATCCTCATAAACAGCTCCATACAGACAAAGATGGCATAGATGTGGACATTCATCTATACAGATCCCTTATAGGATCTCTCATGTATCTAACATCTTCAAGACCTGATATTATGTTTGCTGTCTGTGTGTGTGCTAGGTTTCAATGCTCTCCAAAGGATTCTCACTTGGTTGCTGTTAAAAGAATCTTTAGATATCTTAAAGGCCAACCACATTTAGGCCTATGGTATCCTAAAGACTCTCCTTTTGAACTAACTGCTTATTCTGACAGTGACTATGGTGGTTGCAACATTGACAGGAAATCCACAACTGGTGGATGTCAATACTTAGGAGCAAGACTGGTCTCTTGGCAATGCAAAAAGCAAACAACTGTCTCCACATCATCCACTGAAGCAGAATACGTAGCAGCTGCAAGCTGCTGCTCCCAGGTAATGTGGATTCAAAATCAGCTAAGAGACTATGGTATGAATTTCTTATCCACTCCTATTTATATTGACAATTCAAGTGCAATTAGCATTGTGCAAAACCCAGTGAAATTCCCAAAAACCAAGCATATAGAAATCAGATTTCACTTCATCAGAGATTGTAATGAAAAGAAGTTAATCCAAGTTACCAAAATACATACAGATGATCAGCTAGCTGATCTATTTACAAAACCTTTTGATGTGGGAAGGTTCACTTTCCTAATATCAAATATTGGTATGGTAAACATGGATTAATTGGTTTTCATTATTATCGACTCAATATGCTAATTTAAGGGGGAGACACTGTTCCATTGAAAAGTTGCACAATTTTACACTAACAGCATGAGTATTTTCTCATGCTGCTAGTTCATTTTCTCGGACTGCTAGTTATTTTCACTTGATCTGTCAAAGTGTGCAGGGTATTTGGGTAATTTTTCAAATGTGTGCGCGGGACCCAACCTTTTCGAAACCTTTAAAGGTCCCGGTTTCGTTCAGTTGTAACTACCAGTTACATATTTTTCTTCCACGGCCTTCTGCTTTCTCTCTGAACGAATCACACATTCTTCTTTCAAACCCTAAAACCATCGTTTGATCATCCATGGAGTTTGTCAAAGAACACAACTGCCTTCCATACTCTCTCAAACACTCTGAACTTCAACCGTTCCATACAATGATGGATTTCCTCAGGCACTCCCATATTCATTATGCCCTAACCATAAACCCTACTATATACATCTCCCATATAGAACAGTTTTGGAACCATGCATCTGTTCAAACCATCAATGGAGTGCCTACCCTTCTTTCCAAGATTGATGGAACCACTATCCGTATCACTGAGGAATCCATCAGACGTCACTTGCATCTTCAAGATGCCTCAGGTATAACCGACCTATCCCTTCAAGCTTTACATTTTGGTCTTCAAAATATTGGTTATAGGGGCCCTGCTGATTCTTTTACTTTTCTTAAGGCACATTTTTCTCCTAAATGGAAATACCTTGTGCACATTATTCAGCAATGTTTAAGCCCCAAAAGAACTGGTTGGTCTGAGTTTTCTTCAAATATTGCCACTGCCTTAGTGTGCTTTTCTACTGGCCAACAGTTCAATTTTTCTAACATGATTTTTCAGGGGATGTTAAGGCATCATTCCCTAAAGAATGGGAAATTTTTGATGTATCCCAGGTTTTTGGCAGAAATTATTGCACACACCTGCACAACTCCACATTTACATAAACGGATACATGTTTCCCATAGGCACTCATTGTCATCAATCAAAAGGCTGATAAAGCCAAGTGCCAATTTTGTCAGTGTAGATGTTCCATTGCCCTCTGCAATGATGAACATCATTTCAGGAAACAGAGGAGAGGGTCCTGAGCAGACACAGCCCAACATTCCTGCTTCACCCCCAGGACCCCAACCCACTCCTCATGATACACAAACTCCCACTGATCCTTTTGTACAGCCAACACGCCCACTCAGAAAATATATACAAAAGAAAAAGGGGACCAGGAGCTCCTTCCTCCTCCTCCCATCAGCAAGAGCCATATATCCCTGTGCAGGAGGATACTCCTGCACAGCATATCCAAAGGGAACCACTAGAGGAAACTCCCATCCTCACTCAGGAGGTGAACATCTCTTCAGAGATGGTTCATATGGGTTCTGTGGCTGGCACTACTGATGTCTCTGCACAAGAGGCACAGGACAGTGCCAACATAGCTAAGACCACGCCCATGGCAACAGCAAGTGTGCAAACACAAGCTGGAAGTCCCCAGAACCAAGAACAGAGGGGCCCAGAGGTTTCTACTTCTGGTATTAATGTCAGTGATAGATCACAAGCACCACAGGTGTTTTCTGATCTTGAGACTAGTCTGCAACTCATGCTTTTGACGGATCCCAAGCTGAAACCTGTTGTAGCTATGTTGGAATACCAAATGTCCATCATTGCTGCACAGGGTGCACAAATAATGGCCCTAAAGCAATCAGAAATGGCTCAAAATCAGAGGATGGATTATCTTCATAAGGGGTTTACCCTTTGTGGAAATAAGCTCATTCAATTAGAGCGTTTGATTCAAACCCAAGGGGCAAAGGTTGTAGGTCCTTCTGACCAAACCAATACTTCCAAAAAGGGGGAGAATCAGGAGGTTCCTACATCAGTCCAAGCAGCTCCAACAACAACAACAGTCCAAGTAGCACCAACAGTCCCAGTTTCTAGGCTAGCAGTCCCAACAGCTTCTCAAGCTGTTAGCCTAGAAACTCAAGTTGCTCCTTCAAAAGTCACTGGAGTTGTGATCAGAGAAGGAATTCAAGCTCCATCAAGTACAGTCCAAGCAACATCCTCTTCTGTAAAAGACAAGGGCAAGGGCATTCTTATTGAATCTCCAAAGCACAAATTCTCCTCCAAAGAAGCCCAGATTGCCTTTGATGCTGAAGTTGCCAAAAGGTTAGCAGAAGAACAGGATAAAGAATTAGATCAGCAAGCCCAGCCCCCAATAGATGATGATGAGACATTAGGTGATTACCTAAAGGGGTTTGTGGGCAAACAAGGTGAAAAGAAGAGAAAGATGCCAACAGGGCACACCAAGGCTGAGCACAGAAGATTCTTAATCAATTTTGCCTTTGCAGCAGGTATTCCAAAGAAAATGGCTCAGTCCATGACTACTGAAAGGCTGCAGGAAATACATGATAAAGAAATGGAGAAAAGAAAGAAAGCAAAAACCTCCCAAGAAGTCCAATCATCACAAGAACCAGCTCAACCTACTACAAGTCATATTCAAGCTGCTGCCAGTACACCTGTTACCACTGATCAAGCTGCTCTCTCTATTCCTTCATCGGTTAAAAGGGTGCTCTTTGAGCAACAACTACAAAAGGCCATGGAGATAGAGAATTTGATTGATCAACATGATTTTACAAAGCCTCAAATCAACTACTGGTTTGCTAAGTCACTGGATGACCGTGACTTTAGAATTAAATTTGTGATAAGAAGAGAGTCTGGTCCTGAAGAAGAATATGATACATTTTGGCAGATGGTTCAGAAGTTGACCAGAGATGAGCTTATCAGAATGCACAACATTGGGTCTGTATCACAAGTTAGATCTTCTCTACCACAAGTGAAACAAGTCATCATGGATCTGAAGTCCATTGTTGATCCTGAATTTATTAGAAAAGATGTAGAGGATGCCAACAAGAAGGGATTGAAAATCAAGGAAGTTAATATTTTTGTCAAATCCAGGACTTACAGAATCAAATTCACAGATGGATCTGGTATGTTCTTTAATCTTGAATTCTATGATCTTCCAAAGAATATACTACTCCAGATGAAGTCTGTCAGAATATCTTGTGATAGAGATGAGCTAAAAAGAGAATTTTTGAAGGCTGTAGATCAGAAACTTGCACAGTTGTAAGTTTTTGTAAGCCTTGGTTTGTAAATAACAGTTTACTTATTCATTTCCATTTTTGTATAGAACTTAAAGTCTTGTGTAAAGAATTTAAGTTAGGGGGAGATTGTTGGGAAATAGTTTAAGTACATTCAAGCTGTTAGTTAGACTTCTCAGACTGTTAGTAGATTTGTCATGTAAATACAAAGTTCATGCTGCTAGTTGAAGAAACTCGAGCTGCCAGTGTAAAAGTTCAAGCTGCCAGAGTAAAACAACTCAAGCTGCTCAGTTCATGCTGTCAAGAGATTCAAGCTGCTCAACAGTTTCATAAACAGAAAGTGCTGATTTTCAGGAAAGATATCTACACGAAGATTCCAGCATATCTACTATCAGAGAAGTCATAGTCCTTCAAGGAAACAAGTCCAAAAAGCAATATAAATACAGAGAATAGGTCATTCTATTATATAGAAGTATAGAAGTTTTCTGCATATTTTTGAGTCTGTAATTGCTTTGTTGATTAAGTTTTCTTAAGCCTCTAAGGTTGTAAAACCCTAAGAACAGTCTGTGTTCTTCGTCTAATCAAAACAGATTAGAGGTGATTGTAATCATTGAATTCAGCAATACAAACAGTCTTGATTACTTCTTATGTTTTATGCTTCATTGGTTCTGAAAGTATTTGTTAAAATAATTAAGTGTTATTCCGCAAACTTCTTAATTAAACTTTGATTCAAAGCAAGATTATTGATTTATACTCTGATAAATTTCAAATCAGTTAATCTTGGTTATTCAGTTTTAGATCCTGACATATACACATGAAATCATTACCATTATTATGATTCTATAAACGCTAATATATTTGTTAAAAATTTTAAATCTACAAAGAGTGATGTTTCATATATTTTTTTCAATATACTATTTGCAAATAAAATTCTTAGTCTCTTGTCATTTAAATGATATTTATGAATTACGTTTTTTTATAAGATAATTTGGTTATTAAAGATATTCAATTTAAATAAATAAATTAAAATGTAACACAATATTTTTTTTTCCTTTTTGTTAACTTATTTAGGTATAAAACAATAAAAGATGTATATTACATATTAATTTAATGAAATAAATGATTATTATATTCTTAGTATATCATCTTATCTTTGTGGTGCTTTGAAATTAAATTAAATAAATAAATGATGTATATCGTATGTAAATAAATGTTAGTTGACACATGTTGCGATATTACTAAATTAAATAAATAAATGTTTTTCATGACTATTTTTTGGTATTAAACAAATTAAATCAGTGACTTAGTATTAAATATTCCTATGATTTACTCGAAAACCCATATTATTATTTTTTTGTATTAACTAATAAATTTAATTCTTTTATCTAAATAAATTATTAGTATAACTTATTACATGGAATTTATTGTTATATGACTAAACTTATCAAATCAATTGAAATAAAATACACTATTATGATTCAAATAATTATCATTGTAGTTCATTATATGGAATTTAGTAACATATGCTGCAACTTATCGAATTAATTAAAGTAAATAATAAAATAATATATTTTGATATAAAATATGATGTTTGTAATTTATTATATTGAATTGGAATACTTTATACATAAAATCATTTATGGCATGGGTCTTTATTGAAATGGACTCAACTTATCAACTTAAATAAATTAAATAATAAACAATATAGTTTAATTTAATAATGATCATTGCAATATTTTAAATGGAATCAAAATGAAATCATTTATGATATGAATATTTATTTATATGGACTCAACTTATACACACACACGTACATATAGATATAGATAACATAAGATGATCTTTATAAAGTTAATGACATGGGCTTCAAATAACATAGACTTTAATGATATGGACTCTTGGTAATTAAATCTTCATTAATGATCAATTATAATGATTAAAAATTTGAATTGAAACAATTTGTGTTCCTTAACGAATTTTTTTAGATTATCATATTAGGTACATGATGAAACTTAACTATCCTTATTGAACAAAATATTTTTATATAAATATTATAGAATCTATATGAATAAACATATTATCATATGTATAATTTGAACCAAATGATATTTTTTTACTTAACAATGATATTAAAACTATTTAAAGAATACTTTTATCATAATAATGATATCAAAATTCAATTGAAGATTCATAATAGAATAATTATATTCAAAAGCTTTCAATTTATAATTATGTCATTATAAACTTTTAATTACGTAAATAAATTGTTTTAAAAATTTTAATTAGATTTTAGGTTATCTCAACGGATGTAATATCAAAATAGTTCACTTCAAAAATAAATAAATAATGTATTTGTCATATAAGCTATTTAATCTGTCAACATTTAATATAATTACTCAAATAGTCTAGAAGAAAACATAAAATATACAAATAAAAAATATAGTTTTAAAAAAATTATTAAGATGAATTATTATTTATATAAGGAATCAGTGATATAAAAATATAGTTTCAATATTTAAACTAAATAAACTAAAAATCAGTGAGTAAATAATAAAGTTTCGATTTATAATATAGGAGGGGACACATGGCGGTTTATAAATCCAACTAAAATCCGAAACAAAATTAAAATTGAATACGAAATTACCAAAGTGACTCCTATATACATCTAATATATGTGATTGCCAAAAAACAAATTCTATTACAATAGCTCTCAACTTTCACAAAACAAACAATTACTTATACTACGAAATTAAAAATAAGCCATGTACCACAATGACTAATTAATACATTTTTTATTATATGTCTTTCCGCTCAGATGAAACCCAATTAAATTTAAATTATGGGTGCTTTTTGAGCGTGAAGTTCTCCGACTTGGTATTGTCACCATCCGTGAATTCCAACAACATCAAATTAGCATATGGAGATGAGTTTCGTGATCCCACTTACGCCTTACTCTTGAACCTTACACTTTCACAACCATTTGCTGTGAAATCATTGCTACCACATTAGGCCTCGTTGGCCGTCATGAACCAAAATTCTTAGCATTATCGTAAAATTTTCCATCCACCAAGCACTCACAAATGGTTTGTAACATGAAATGATGGAACAATATGAATGAACAAAATGTAACTTTGTTATTTATAGATAAATGTTTGACATTAATTGATAAGAAATAATAACCTTATGATAGATGGATGGTTTCTACTATTAAGGTAAAATTAATTAAATTTAAGCAACATTAAACCAATATTTAATATCACATTAAAGCAATTCTTCAAGTTGGGAAAAATGGATAGTCTATTATTATTAACCTATTTTTTTGAAAACTAAAACAATATTTAGTTTGATATTAAAACAATTAAGTAATTATTTAGTATATAGGAGAAGTGAAGACATTAAAAACAATTATGACATGAATATTTATAACATGAATATTTATAACATGAATATTTATGACATGGACTCAACTTTTACATATATATATATATATATATATATGGTATGAAGTTAATGACTCGCTCACATGCATAGGTTTCCATTGATTTTTTTTCCTACAATCACTAAGAAACCCCTCACAACTCATTAATTTTTATTTGAATTTGTAGGTGGAACTGCTAGCGATTTTCTTGATATTCTATACTATAATGACCATCTTGAGTTTCAACCTGAGGTATTTCATTTTCAAATAAATTTACATACCAATTACCAGAATCGAATTATTTAGTAAGCTAATGTTTAATTTAGGACATCAACATTGTAGTGTAACATTTTCAGATGATTGTATTTTTTTAGTTATTGATTAACAATATACAAAGATCATTTGCCCATAGTATTAATTGTGAAGATACATAATAGTATTAATTTTCAAATTCAAGTTTCCATCACAGTTACGAGCGGCTATGAATGGTTTCACTCAAGTGTGTCATACTCATGTTTTGCTAATCACATAATATATTTCTTTTAATGATCGTCCATCTTATATTTTGGGGATGTATATTACCTTATTTAATTAATCTTAATCGATATACTTATCCTATTATATTTATTTTTATTTGGGTTTCTTTCACAAGTACACATCTTTTTTAAAAATAATTATTTTGATTTGAAATTTTTGCATAGATGTCCCTATATTTCATTTGTGTTGCGTTATAATTCTCATTCGTTTCATGCATGTATATTTGGATTATTTGTATGGATATTTGTTATTTATCTAAAATTTCGTAGTCTTTTAATGTATGGTTTGGATTTGCATTCAATATATTTATTAAGAGAGATCTATACAATGTATTGGTTTTTAAGTCACGTAATAAAACTAATACACTAATTAAAGTACTTATTATATGGAATACATTATAAAGACCTTTAAATTAATGCGTACTTTTAACTGAATGTGCTTTAATTTATATGTATTATTAGCAAGGATAAAATCGTACAAAAAACTACCAACTCCTAAAGTAATAAGTAATAGTATTGTTAATATAAATTTAAAATTATAATGATTTACTAAATTTTAGTTAAATATTTAAGCCATAATTAAACCCTTGATATATATAATAGTAATAATGATTTGTAAAACTTATAATTTGTAGTAATCCATCTTAATAACACAGGTTATCAAGAGATACGTACTAGCTATTACATATTTCAAAGTAAAAATGAATTTAAAAATTCCAATATATATTTTTATTTTTAGTGAAGCTCTTCAAAATTTAGGATGATTAAAGTCCAAAGTTTTATAAAATTATATGAGTAAAGTACATGGCATATTTGTTTTAATATATGTGTAATTCATTCTAATCTTCATTTTTTCATATCAATTAAACTCTTAATATCTGTCCATATGCATTTGTTTTTAATCTTGCAAACAAAACTTCATACTAAGATGAATACAAATAGATATGATAATAATATACTATAGTAAAACCCAAGGCGAATCGTTTAGTTGTGGTAAGAGTTTATGTGCCAACCGCTGTTTTATGTGACATTATCTAGAGTAACAAATGCTAAATGACTTAAAATTCATGTTTGAAGACAGTAATAGTCAAACACTACATACAAAATACAGTTTATAAAATGACTTTTAATGCCTATGTTTATAGTCAGTGTACTCAGTACTCCCATACCAATAATCTATGAATAATTTTCATTGAACTTATAATTTAATATTTTAACTTATTATGTGTAAGACTATTAACTTAGTATATTGGTTTTATAATCATAATACCGAGATAGCAAGTTGTAAGTTAAATGACCTAGCCTAAAAAACTTTTTTATTTTTAAATTTTTTTACAAGTATTTTTTTCAGACATCTTTCACATGCATTAATCTAAGTTTTTTAATGTCATTTAACAATTGTCTTTCATTACTATTATGACACCTTTTGTATGGTCTTAATGTAGTTGATTATGCACACAAATTTGTTTGGCGATACAATTTGATATGATATTTGCCAATCTAAAGTTTATATAGTGGCCCTAACAATCATATATTTTTTATAATTACATAATATTTTAAATAAAAATCAATTAGTCCAGTGCATCGCACGGGCCGTCAAGAACTGAAAAACCAAAACTAAAAACTCAAAAAAAATCATAATCAAATAACAAACTGTATGTTTGAGTTATGGTATAGTCTATCTAGTTTGGAAAGGTTCTTTTGGTTCATTGCTATATGATCAAAGATAAAAATTTTAACATAAAATTAATTTTTTTTTCAAAAAACAATTTGTTTAATATAATCAGTTTTTAGAATTACAGTTTAAGAAAATTATTTTCTAGTTTAGTTTTTTAACTATGTGTCACCATCCCATCCGTTTTATTCATTAGGTCGAAATTGTCACCCCTATTCTACATCCTAGTTGATATAGAAATGCTTGAACTTAAAAAGGACTTCGGTCTTAGTTATGAGTTATGATAATACATGTTAATATCAATGGTGTGTTCTTGTTTTCGACTGGTTAGACAATTATTTTTTTTTATTGTTAATGTCTTCAATTTTATTATTTTTAATTAGTTTAGACATTTATGTATTATAAGGGTTAACTCATAAATTTAAAAAAAAAACTAAAATAATTTTAAGAATTGAATGAAAATAATTAAATTAGTAGCTATAGGACAAAATAATAAAAAATTTAGAATGCTGAAAAATTATATGGATTTAATACATTTTAAATTTGGGAAAATGGCATCAAATAGCTCTCAACTTTCGACTTTGTACACATTTATGCAGTGAACTTTTTTTTGTGTACATTTGGTAGTCAAAGTTTCAAAATTGTTCCAATTTGGTAGTTGACGTACCTGTTAACCGACTGCTTCCGGTTTCGATGCCTACGTTGACAATTTTTTTAATGACGTGGCTACCCGTTTTTATATTATATCCGGTTTTATCTACGTGGCAACCCGTTTTTTAAATCACCCGGTTATAAACCCGATTCATTTTTCATACGATCGATCCAACTTACGTTTATAACCGGGTAATAAAATTGAGTGAGTTTAAAAAACGGGTTGTCACGTAGATAAAACCGAAAATAATATAAAAACGGGTAGCCACGTCATTAAAAAATTGTCCACGTAGGCTTCGAAACCGGAAGCAACCGGTTAATAGGTTCGCCAAGTACCAAATTGGAACAATTTTGAAACTTTAACTACCAAATGTGCACAAAAAAAAAGTTCACTACATAAATGTGTACAAAGTCGAAAATTCAGAGCTATTTGATGTCATTTTCCCTTTAAATTTTAATGAAACTTTAATATTGTCAACATCCATTATATATATTTAATAAAATTTAAAATACTTTCAAATTTAATATTTTTAACATTCCTTATATTTATTTAATAAATTTTAAAATACTTTCAAATTAGATATAAAGTTCTATAAAAATTAGTAAAAATAAATATAGATATGTAATTATGAAAAAAAGACAGAAAATCAAAAATATACAGCGAAGTAAGATTCACATGTGGCATGCAGATTTTCTTTTAAAAGTATTTAAAGATTATGCATACTCATAGGCGGACCTATGTAGAGGATGGGGGTAGCCCGTGCAACGGGTCCCCACCCCAATAACTTCATTTCGTAGTGTAAAATTTTTAAAAATTTTACACGTGCAACTGGCAAAAATTTAATTGTGCAACTTACGTTATTAAGAAAACGTAAGTGTGCAACTTTAGTTAAAAAATTTATACATCAAATGAAACAAAAAAAAAAATTAAAATTTGAATGCCTAAATAACTAATAAGTAATAAAAATAAAACAAGAATAAAACTCAATAATTTAAACCTAAATTAAAACAATTCAATGATATTTTTAGTCCTAAATGTCCAACATCTTCCAGTTGTTGGACCGGTTGTCTTTAGTTGAACAATTGCATTAATAAAGTTTACTCTAAAACTGAAAGTTAATCATGAAAGTTCATGTCTAATGTTTTTAGTTAATTAGTTTACCGTTTAATTGAATTAGTGAAATTTAAGACTTGGAAATTTTTATTTAGTCAGTTAGTTTACTCTTTAATCTTTAAGTGTTGATTGTTAATCGTAGGTTTTATACTATCTATTGATGGATAATTTTTTCAAAAGAAAGCTATCAAAGAGTGGTAGTAATGAAGGTCAATTGGAGATGTAACTTGTTAACTTACTTATACTTCTTAATACATTGTGTTTTTATTCAAAATCTGTTAGTTTATTTGTTATTTAAGATTATATGTTTTATTTTAAATAACAAATATCAATTTGTTAGCCCAACCCGATCAAGATAATTACTTGAAAATTTTGAAATGTGAACGCAACATAAATTTGTGCAACGGGTCCCTTCGGTGGCTGGGTCCGCCACTGTGCATACTAGCGTATATATAATATCTATTAATACTATCATTATTTTCTTTTCTATGTTTTTGGTGAATGTAGTTACTCATATTAAAATAATTCATGATCGCTATATTAATGATAAGTGTAGATTGAGAATAATTTTTTTTAAAAATAAAACGTGTATGTCACACATTAATGGATTTTTCAGTAATTTAAGTTATATATTACCTCGTAAATCATGTATGATGATTGTGTTATCATGATGATGAAAGCTTCAAACTCCTCATGTATTATGATTTTTTATGTTCACATAAAGAATTTAATAAATTCTTAAAACAAATGTATAAAAAGAACCGTCACCACAAAGTGAAATTTATTTATGAGAGACTTTGTGCTTTTGTGCAAATAAAAACTACGCCATTGTATTTGATTAATTTTAGAAAAACTAAAATTTCATCATCTAAACAAGTTTTCATTTCCATCCCACTTTTCAATAAAAATTTCTAAAATTTCCATCCAACTTTTCAATAAAAATAAAAATTTGTTTACTTAACAAATGAAAATTTGGTTACTTAACAACAATTTCATAAATTTTCATTTCACTTTTTAAAATACAAATTTCATATTCTCTCTCTTATTTATCTATTACATACTCTATATTTCTTTATAATACTCTCTTTCTCTCTCTTACTTTTCTATCACCTATATCCTATTTTTCTTATTTTATAATCATCTATCTTATTTTTCTTAAAACCAAAACTTCATAATGATGAGATTTAACATTTATATATGTAAAAATAAAGACAAAATAATTAAAATATTATAAGATAAATAAAATGTATCACGAATGTTGAGTTTGAAGTGTAGTAAAATTACTGTAAATTACACGAAAAAATGCATGCACATAACAAACGGATTTATGTTCTTCATAAGTTCATATTCATATTTGCTCGTTGTTATTTTTTTTCCTACAATGCTCAAACACCAATTGAAGAATCTTCCAATCTAATTACCTATTTATATATATAACTTTTTATATGTTTGAGACTCTTTATTTTCCAATTATTCATTCAATAATAAATGTCAATTGAAGGCTTAATGAATTATGATAATATAAAACCAATATACTAAATTAATAGTCTTACACATAATAAGTTAAAAAATTAAATTATAAGTTCAATGAAAATTCTTCATAGATTATTTAGATTATTGGTATGGGAGTACTGAGTAGATTGACTATAAACATAGGTATTAAAAGTCATTTTATAGACTGTATTTTGTATGTGGTGTTTGACTAATACTGTCTTCAAACATGACAATTTTAAGTCATTAAGCATTTGTTACTCTAGGTAGTGTCACATAAAATAGCGGTTGGCACATAAACTCTTACCACAACTAAACGATTCGTCTTGGGTTTTACTATAATATATTATTAACATATCTATTTGTATACATCTTAATGTGAAATTTTGTTTGCAAGATAAAAAACAAATGCAAATGGACAAATATTAAGAGTTTATATGATATGAAAAAATGAAGGTTAGAATGAATTACATATATATTAAAACAAATATGTCATGTAATTTAATCATTTAATTTTATAAAACTTTGGACTTTAAAAATCCTAAATGTTGAAGAGCTTCACTAAAAATAAAAATATATATTGGGATATTTAAATTCATTTTTACTTTGAAATATGTAATAGCTATTACGTATCTCTTTGATAACCTATGTTATTAAGATCGATTACTACAAATTATAATTTTTACAAATCATTATTACTATTATATATATCAAGGGTTTAAGTATGGTTTAAATATTTAACTAAAATTAAGTAAATCATTATAACTTTAAATTTATATTAACAATATTATTACATATTACTTTAGGAGTTGGAAGTTTTTATACGATTTTATCCTTGCTAATAATACATATAAATTATAGCACATTCAATTAAAAGTTCGGATTAATTCAAAGGTATTAATAATGTATTTCGTATAATAAGTAACTTAATTTGTGTATTAGTTTTATTACGTGACGTAAAAACCAATACTTTGTATAGATCTCTCTTAATAAGTATATTGAATGCGAGGCCAAACCATACATTAAAAGACTATAAAGTTCTAGGTAAATAACAAATATTCGTACAAATAATCCAAATATACATGCATGAAAAGAATGAGAATTATAACGCAACACAAATGAAAATATATGGACATCTATGAAAAAATTTCAAATCAAAATAATTATTTTTAAAAAATATGGGTACTTGTGAAAGAAACCCAAATAAAAATAAATAAAATAGGATAAGTATATCAATTAAGATTAATTACATACGGTAATATACATCACCAAAATATAAGATGGACGATCATTAAAAGAAATATATTATGTGATTAGCAAAACATGAGTATGATACAATTGAGTGAAATCATTCATAGCCGCTCGTACCTGTGATGAAAACTTAAATTTGAAAAGTAATACTATTATGTATCTTCACAATTAATACTATGAGCAAATGATCTTTGTATATTGTTAATCAATAACTAAAAAAATACAATCATTTGAAAATGTTACACTACAATGTTGATGTCCTAAATTACGCATGAGCTTACTGAATAATTCGATTCTAGTAACTGGTATGTAAATTTATTTGAAAATTAAATACCTCGGGTTGAAACTCAAGATGGTCACTATATTATAGATTACCAAGAAATCGCTAGCAGTTCCACCTACAAATTCAAATAAAAAATTAATGACTTGTGAGGGGTTTCTTAGTGAATTTAGGAAAAAAAAAATCAATGGAAACATATGCATGTGAGCGAGTCATTAACTTCATTCCTGTGAGCATACTTGATTAGTTGTTAGATTGCTAAAATGAATTACATTGGGTAGGAGCCATTATAAGAACATAAAGATCGATTAATAAACAACAAACATAACACTATTAAATGTGTACACATATTGTGGTCGTGCAGAAATTAATTGATAATAAAAATGAAAAGGTTGGATTGTTTTGTTATTATAAGAACTAGTTTATTACCCGCGTATTACGCGGATATTTTTAATATATATAAAATATAATAAATAAAAAGATAAAGATATAAATATTATTTTTTAAACAAAAGTATATAAGGTGATATTATTATTTATTATGACCTATTAATTTTGTATATTTCTAAATATATATATGAACAGTAATTATTTTCTTATATATTTTTTTAAACTTTTATTATATTATCTTATAATTAATAAGTTAGTAGATTATTAGATTTTGTTTGATTTGATTTGATTTGAATTTAAAAGCGGATTATATTAGATTTGGATAGATTTAATTAATAAGTTAGTAGAGTATTAGATTTTGTTTGATTTTAAAAATGGATTATATTAATTTTAGATAGATTTGATTTAAATTTCTTTATTCTTTTTAAAATCTATAACTGCCACGTGTCGATTCATGGTGACGACACGTGGCTTCACCAGAAATTAGTATAGTTACTCTTTTAATAGTATAGATAGATTTTTAAATATTGAGTATATAATTAAATAGAGCATTTTAATGGCAATTGAATGGTTTATGTAGTAATTCTTTATGACATTTATTTCAAATAAAATAGAGTATTTTAATAAATCTTTAGTATATATAAATAAGTGAAAATGTAAGAAATTATTGACATTAATGAGTTAAATAATAGTCATTATATAATCAAGTTAGAATACGGTATTCATCAAGTGCTTAGAAACTATCAAATTGTTGTGCATTATTAACTTCAATAATAGTAATTAAGTAGTGGTGAATTGGGTTGGCTTCGATAAAATGAATTAAAAAGGTTTTGTGCAATAATACGTTGTATTTTATGAAAACATATTTTCATCACAAATGAAGTAACGAACCAAAAACATAATTAGTAATTAATTGTAAATTACTAATTAATTATTGATAAATATGTACATAAAAAAGATTTCATGATATAACTATTTCGTGTAATAGATAATTATATAAAAAAATGATTTAAAGTATTAAAATTTTTGTTTGAAAATTTTTTTTATATATTTATATTTATAATCACTATTACAAAACGACGTGATATAGATATTTATGAATATATTTTTATTTATAATACACAAATTAATATTTAAATTAAAAAACATTAATGATATTTAATATTTCCTGTATTGTAAAAAAGATTATCTAAAATATAATTATTCCAATTAAATTTAAAAATATATGTATGTATGTTAATGGTCACTATTTAAAATTCACATAATTTTTGTTATATTTTAACAAAATGATTTTCATATACATAAATAATAAACCGTAAATATTTATTTATAAAAGAACTCGAAGAACTCTATTATATTATATTATTTAATTATAAAAGAACTCAAAATGATTTTCATATACATAAATAATAAATTGTAAATATTATTTATTTATAAAAGAACTCTATTATCTGGAACTCAAAGAAATAAAGTATATACATTTTCTTTAATAAAAATATGTATTTAATTATTTTTGCTAATAGTCACTATTTATAAGTGACATGGTTTTTGTTAGATTCCAACAAAATGATTTTCATATACATAAATTATGCACTCTAAATATTTATTTATAAAAAAACTTCAAGAACTCTATTATATTATATTTTTTTATTTATAAAAGACAAAAATAATACACTTTAAATATTTGTTTAGAAAAACTCAAAGAACTATATGCATATGGACTCATATTTTTATAGAAAGAAATATATTATATTATTTATTTATAAAAGAACTCAAAGAAATTATGCACTTTCATAGATGCATTTGTTTGATAATTTTTAAAATAATGTTAATGATAATCGTAAAAATATCATTTGTATTTCTATGTCTCTTAGATGGTTTTGTTAGACATGGTTGTTTCTAATTCACTATATATTAATCAAAATCACATATGATATATATGATTAATGGTTCGTTATTAACGATTAAGCATTTTATTTATATGATAGAATGAATAAATTTTTTCTAACCTTATAATTAGCTAATTATTTTATGAAATGATTAATGATATTTAAATAAATGACTAATAAAATAATTATTATTATGAGCTTTGTTATTTGAACCTTTTTTAAATTCAAAAATATTGCATTAATGTGTTGTATCCCATAATGAAATCACAACCAAATAACAAATGAAATACTACACTAAATGAAATATACCAATTAAAAAAAATATTAAATTACTAACTCAATAAACATAAAAACTTCAAGTAAATTATATAGTGCATTGTTAATATTAAGAGAGTATAAAAGACCTAGAATATGTATAAACATAGTTACAAATATCTTCATTAAATTAAATTTAATATTAGTATTCATAATATCAAATTGTGTAACAATGGTTATATTAAAATACATTACAATTTTTATTAAACCGTATGGTATTCAATAACGTTTTCTAGATCAATATTTATTGAAAATTTTTCAAAGATGAATTGAAATAAAAAATAAATCATTAAAAATAAATATTGTAAAAGTTTTATTGTTGAAAAATAATCAAGAAGATATTCATAGAATAATTCAAGTATAGAGAAACAAAAATTTAGTTGTTGATACATTTTTAAAAAAAATTATTACAATTTAAAACTATATAGTTGAAAGAAATGGATGACAATGAACTATTTATGTTGGTGAATATAATGTTGACATATATATTTTTTTAGCAACGAACCTTTAGGATATATGACATATCAATATAGAGCACATCAAGCACCTACATCAACATAAACAATTTATTAATAAAAACATATAATTCGAAATAATTAAAATAAATATATCATTAAATGTAAAAAGAATCATCAATGTATGGATTGAAGAACACACCAATTTTTTTCTAGAAAATCTATTTGTCAAGAACTTCTTTGCATTGATGGTCACTTCAATAATGTCCATCAATATCACTGTCAAATATAAAATATCACAAAATAAAAACATTAATAATCAATTTTCACAAAATAGAATAAACATACATGTGTTAGAGATGCAAAACAAACTTGATATTTGTAAAATAAATCAAGAAGAAATCAAGAATAAAACTAACCGGTGAAATTCTAGGAGAAAAATGTCTTAGGTTGACAAATGGATTATTTGCAACACATACTATTTAAAACTTTTGATGATCATTCATCTTCTTTGTAATCTATGGATAAATAATGAAATAACAATTAATTATAGATAACCAAGGGTTATGAAACGGTAATGGCATTAAACAAGAAAAGCAAAAATTTTAATGCGACATATTTTTAAATATAAAAGAAGATAAATTAAAAATGAAATTTAAAAGTAAATATATAAATATATATAGTATAGATATGATAAATGTTGTAGATATTTAATAAAATATTGCTACCTACTTGGTAACTCATGTTAGTTTTATTTTATCAACTAAAATAAACCAACTAATAAAATAATTTATTTTGATCTAAGTAAACTATCATTATAAGTTATTACATTGAATGTATTGTTATCGGCCTCAATTTATCAAATTAAATTACAATATAATAATTTATATTGATTTAAACAAATGATCATTATAATTTATTAGATGAAATTTATTAATATATGACTTCACTTATCCAATTGAATAAACTAAATAATAAAATAATAATTTTATTCTAAAAATTTGAATATTGTAATTTATTATATGTAGTTAAATTACTACAAACATTAAATCATTTAGACTCAAGATTGTCATTGATTCATGAGAATTTGATATTTATGCATTGAAAAAAAAATATGAGACAAAAATATGTGTAATTGTTAAAAAAATATATGACTATTGCATTGCCATTAATATTATATATTTGTATACACCCTATAAAAAAATATCAAACCAAAGTGAATTTTAAAACCACTATACTTGTCGTGATTACTTTTTTATTATTATTATGCAAGTATAAAAGACTATTTTCAGAATAAACTAAAGATTTGACTCAAAAATACATGTTAACGTATTCAAAAACCTTGCTCCATAATCAATTTTTTAAAACCACTGAAAATAACAAATACATATACGCAGGTATGTAATTGATTAAAATGAATTCTAAATCAATAACAAATATACGTATGAGAAGTAGGAAAATGACATATAATTTTGTATTGAAAAAGGTGGATGATATTAACATTGACCATGTCAATGCTCATTCTACTCACATGTTTTTACATCCTGCAATGATAAAAAAATATTAGAAACGTAAGAATACGATCTTTCTTGAAATTGATTGTGCATGAGAAATAAAAACAAAAATGATAATTCCAAGTTTTATTACAATTTTAGATTCTCTAGATATTCTAAAAAATATGAAACAATCAATATGACATTTTGTGGAATTAGAATATGTACATCATAGGTTACATTTAAAATTTATATGAGAATTTCAAAAGAATTAAGCAATCAATATGGCATTTATTCTTAATTAAAATGTATACATAGGTTACGTTTGAAAACTATGAGAGAATTTCAAAATAATTAATCAATCAATATGAGATTTATGTGTAATTATAATTTGTATATGATGCATGTATTAGTTACTTGAACCTATTAAAATTCAAGACTTATGCATTAATGTATTGTATTCATATTTTATGAACTTTAAATATATTAATTTTAACCACAAATAATACAATTAATTTTAAATTGTAAATTATATATATTAATTAAATTATTTTTAAAGGTTATTTGATTAATGATACCATTTCATAAAAATTCTTTAAATAAATATTTTTTAAATTTTCTATATAACGTGTATTTATATCATAAATATATTTTAATTTATTAATGTAAATACATATTATTAAGCTTCACATCAATCTATGTAATTAGTATTTATTTGATAAGTAACAATATTATCATCTTATATTTATTTGAGTTCATGTAAAATTTATTTATATCAAACTTGTTGTAACGAAGTTGAGTTCATTTAATAATAAATTTTAATAGACCGAGTTATTTTATGATACATTTTAAATTTTTGATTATATATTTTATTAGTATAATTTGTAGATTAACTTTTTTAAGGGGTATTTGAGGAATTATATATTTTTCATACATAGTTCCTTTAAATATAAAAAAATTCTACATATTTTATGTGTTAATTTAAATATATATTAATTAAAAAAATAATATATTTAATTATGAAAATTCTGAATTATGTATTTTGTTTGTTTTAATTTGTTGATATACTTATTCTTAAAGGCTACTTGAGGAATCATAATGTTCATAAGAGTTTTTAAAAGTTAAAAAAATGTTTTTTAAAATTTAGGTACAACATGTAAGTATAATAAAAATTTTAATACATTACTAAATATATGTTATTACATGAGATTTATGTTATACAACTTAACTTATCAAACTAAATTAAAAATAAACTAATATATTTTCATTCTAAAGATATAATAATTGTATTTTATTATATAGAATTATCAATATACAACTCAACTTAACAATTTAAATAAATTAAATAACAAAATTATTTATTATATACAATAAATGATCATTGTAGTATATTACATGAAATTTAATTTTATAGATATGAAATCATTACCACTATTATGATTGTATAAAGATTAATGTATATGTTAAAAAATCTAAATCTACATAGAATGATCATTCATATATTTTTTTCCAATATAATATATCCAAATAAAAATTATTAGTCTCTTGTCATTTAAAAGAGATTTATGAATTACGGTTTTTGGTAAGATAATTTGGTTATTAAAGATATTTAATTTAAATAAATAGATTAAAATGTAACCCAATATTTTTTTCATTTTTTCTAACTTTATTTAGGTATAATATAATAAAAGATGTATCTTGATTATTAGTTTAATAAAATAAATGATTATTATATGCTTAGTATCTCATCTTGTCTATGTGGTGTTTTGAAATTAAATAAATACATGATGTATATCATATGTAAATAAATGTTAGTTGACACATGTTGTTTTTATGATGTTACTAAATTAAATAAATAAATGATTTTCATGATTACTTTTTGGTATTAAACAAATTAAATCAATGACTTAATATTATATATTGTTATCTAATCGAATAATTGATAATACTATTAATTACATGAAAAAACAAATAAGTATTTTGGATCTTAGGTGTAGCAGTGTTGTAAATTACATGATAAGAATAATTTTTTATATGTTTGAGACTCTTTACTTTCCGATGATTCATTCAATAATAAATGTCAATTGAAGACCTAATTAATTAAAAAATAAATTGAATTCAATGGTCATGTAAGTTATTTTTTTAATTAATATTGCATTAATTTTGATGGTGAAAAGGTTTAAACGTTACATAGGACTTATTTTTATATATTAAAAATCTTATTTAAAAAAAGTTATTAATACTCTTATTTATTACATCGGACTCAAGTTTTATATAAGCATATAATTAATGATGTTGCTTTATAGATGGATCAATTTAAGTGATTATATATTAATAGTTAATTGATCAAGATCTGGTTTATATACAAAATTAAGTAAAGAAGTTAAATATTAACATATAGAGGAACCTGATTTTCTTAAAAATTTTAAAGAACATATTTAAAAGCATATAAATTAATCTTTTAAAAAAAGCATATAAATTAATGATGTTGCTTTGTAGATAAATCAATTTAAGTGATTATATATTAATAGTTATTGATCAAGATCTAGTTTGTATACAAAATTAAGTAAAGAAGTTAAATTTTATTATAATATAAGTTCATGTCATAAATTCATGTAATCATTGTTGATGGAACTAAATACTTTTTTATTATATTATTGATTAAACTTAATTGGAAAATAAAATATAAAGGAACTAAAGATGATTGTAATATTTTTTTTACATTAAACTAATTATTTATCTAATATTAAATGATTTAATGTTAATATTTAATAAAAACGTATTTCACTTATCCCAACCTTATTATATTGCTTTCATGTTAATAGTAGTAAAAATCTTACATGTCTACTAACCTTATATATATCATTTTTTATTTATTTTAATAATACCTAAAATTCCATTGATATCATAGATATATAAATTCACGTCATAGTTTTAATGGTACTAAATATTATTAAATCTTAATTTACTAAATCGTTAAAATAAAGAAAAAATGAAAATATTAATTTCTTAATTCAATGATTTAAAATACGTGTACTCTATCAACATCGTCAACTTCAAAATTAATAAATAATTAACTTGCTATTTCTTTTTTTATTATTGTTTGTCCATATTATAAATAGTAGTATTAAATATTAATTTTTCTAAATAACATTGCAATTCAATATAGAATGAAACTTAAGTTAATGTTATCATTTTACTTGTAATCATGTTTTAGCTAGATAATGATTAAAATCACTGAACATAGCACATTTTAAGAACTATGTAGTAATATTTGTGAATAATAGTTTCTAACAATTCAATCAACAATATGCAATTAATAAGAACACAGAATTTAATCAACACTAACCAAATGATTCGATTGATGATTTTGTTGATTACAAAAGTATCTTGATTTCCTCGTGTACTGTGCTTCTATTCTGATTACAATCTTTCCAAAAGAATATTCTGACAAGTCTTACTATTTGGAAAGTCAAAAAGGCTATTTATACAAATTTACAAACTATAAGGAAAATACACAAACAGTCCCTAGACTTTGATATTTCATCAATCAAAAACATGTTCTAACATTCTCCCCCTTTGATGAAAGTAGCAAAGTCTTCAAATTGACAAGCCCAACTTCTGTTCAAATCTTCTAATACTTTTCCGATCCGACAGCCTCCATTCAATTTTAGAAATAAATTCGACCATGAGTCTTCGATCGTTAACAGATAAAGCTCCTTTCTTTGTCTTCCTCTTTTGATCTGCAGCCAGCTTGCCTTTCAAACCATTCAACACCTTAATCAACGTACCATCAGAAAACTTGTTCAGCTCAACACTTCTCATAGCTCTCAACCTTTTATTCCTATCTTTATACATGACAGCTGGATGCTTCACCATTATAACTTGAAACTCTTTAAGCTCACCAGCAAATTTAATATCTCTGTGAGGTGCAGTCATGTTTATCTTCCTCATTCCTCTCTCAACTCCAATCTGAAGATCTTGCACTGACATTAATACCAGTTTGGTATGCATAAAGTGAAACAATGTCTTCAGTGCAAATCTACAATGTTCATTCCTTTTATTTCTGCACAGTTCGTCAAAAAGATCTTCAATATCGACCAAGTGCATGTTGAACATGTCAGCTTCCGTGAATACATACGTATTTCCATCAAACCTGGTTACAGTAAACTTCGGATAAAAAACCTTAACAAATCTTTCCTTTTCAATCTGCACCAGATCCACTATCCTGAAATCGCTCTTCACCTTCTCAACCTCTTGTGTCTTATTTCTTAAGAAACTGGCATAGTTGACCAGATTGGGCATATTCGGCTCTAAAACTTGGAATAACTTGTGAAATGAGCATGGAGCTTGCTTTTTACAAAAGATCCGTTTCTCCAAAATGTCTTCAATGTACGGCATCTTGTTTCTTTTCCTTATGAACTCAGCAGACCTGTTCTCTGGTAGTTCAAGCTTTTTCACCTTTTTCTTACTTATCTCATCCTTATTTAACAGAGTCAACATATCTTGAATCTCCCTCTGCACCACTTGTTGTGCTTGAAATCTTAATCTGTGTTGTTTCTTTGATTCATCAGCCAGAACAAATTCATTAAAAAATCTATCCATCACCTCCACTTCATTCAAAACAACTGTTTCTTGAGCCATACTGCTCTCAACAGGAAACTCTTCAAACTCTTCTTTAATCTGTACAACCACCTCAGGCTTTTCAAACGTTGGTGTTGATTCAACATCTTTCATTATCTCTTCAACTAACACCTCCTCCTCTTCTAACCTTTCAGCCCTAAAGTCTACATCTGTTAATGCAATTATGTCATCATCTTCAGACAATTCAATGTACTCCTCTCTTTCTTCTCCCCTCTCTTGAATACTCGGCTCTTTCTCTTTCTCTGGTACATCTTCCTCTGAATCAATATATTCAATAAACTGAAAGATATCGGACTGAGTGTTCAAAGGAACTGGAACATCTTCATAAAGAATCAATCCCAGTTCTCTCTGTTCACCAGCTGACTGTATTGATCCTCCGGCTTCTTTCTCCTGAATTTTCGGCTCCTTCTCTGGATATGTCAGCATTAAAATCCCAGGTGTTGATTGATCAAGCTTTCTCCTCTTCTCCCCCTCATGAGGAGCATCATCGGAGTCTTCGTCGTGCTCATCATGTTTCCTCTTTGACGAGGAAGCTTGAGCCTTGCAGGTCTCTTCCACTGCAGCCACTCGTTCAGAAAGATTACATAACGCCGTTACCACTGTATTCTCCAAACTTATCATACGTTCCCGCATTTCGTCAAACTGCTCAAACACAAAGTCTTTCAATTCCTCCTTCAACTCTTCAATTGCTTGTTTTGACTCATTTTTCTTAATAGACTCCTCCGCAACATCCTTTCCCTTCAAGAACTTCTGAATATTGGTCATTTGAGCCAGTACCTCAGCCAGTTGATTCAAAACATGCGTGTTTATTCCAGAAACAACTTCATTCAATGTTGTTGTCAAGGTTGATTCAGTCACAAACGGGGATAAACTCACTACTGGGTCACGGAGACTTCCAGTTGACACAACAGTTGAACTTGTATAAAGAACTTCTGTGTGGCCAGTGCTCAGAGTTGATATTGGTATTTCTCTGACTGGACTTCCACCCTCTTCAAGTGACGGAGCAACAAATGCTTCCGTTACTAAGGATGTTCCAGTGGGAACACTCAGTTCAACCACACTAACTTCAACAGATGAAGTTGACGCAAGTGTCCTAAAGTGTATGTCAGCTAGACTCAGTGATTCAAACGAAGTCGTACACATGGGCAATTGTGTACTAGTTTCAATATCCATCAAGTCCAAGTGACTTTCGGATAGATCATGTGGCTCATCCCTGTGTGCAATTGAAACAGTCTCCTGTTGAGAGGAGACTGAGTGGATAGTTGGGCATGCAATCGTCAGTGGGATACTGACTTGTTCAATGCTAACTCCCATAGGAGAGCTAACAGTGGATGTAGGTAATTCCCGGCTTTCTGGGCTTAGGGTCTCCCTCACATTCTCTACAGCCATTTGCACAACATCAATCATCATTCCCCCTCCTTCATGATGATCACCACCATCATCACCATCATCATCATCATCACCCTCTCCCTCTTCTTCTTGAATATCAGATAATGTTCTCTCAGAATCAGATTTTTCTTGTTCTTCCTCACCACCCCTCACACTTCCTTCTCCCTCACTCTCAGAACGGGCAACCTGAACTTCAGCCCCTTGCTGAGGTTCCTCTATTCTTTAAAGCTCCTGGGCTAAGAGATCCCGGTTCTTGGGTCTCTATCGGAGCATGATCTATTCTATACAATTTCACATGTTCACTTTCTTGATCAGCATATTTGAGTAATGACTCTGGAATTGGCATTATGTTGGCATTTGGGGAGTCTGGCACTTCATGCAAACTCATCATGACATAGTCTGGGCATCTTTGAGAATTGGCTCTCTTTGGAATATTTTCATTAGCCCTTAAGATCCCTCGGATAAGAATCTGGATAAACCTATGAAGTGGAACGAACTTCCTTGCTCTGTTTGTAGTTTTAGCAAGCACAATCTCCTTTAAATCTTCCCATATACACTGAGCAAAGTCATAATGCTTGTTGAATGCGATCCCATGAAATATCCTCAGGCAATGAATGCTGCATCTGTCAATTCCAGTATGCTTTGAAGTCATGCAACGATTTATGATACCAAACAGTGTGTACCATTCGCCATTTAAACCATTTCTGTGAAATTTGGAGCTCTTTGGAAGTGGCTTTGAGTAGCCTAGACAAATCAAATCATGGACAAGCTCTTCGTCTGAAACAAAATCTTCAAAATCTGCTAACTCTGGAAAGTTCACAGTGTCTATTCGTCGTGGAAGAAATAAATTGTGACGTAGCCTTGCAAGAGTGATCTTCGTCTTAAATTGATCAATCATCACTTTAAAATGATGATTACCGTCCGCAGGAACAAATTTGACAGTGTGCCAAAATTGTTGTAAGTATACTTGTGGAATAGACGGTTTATACTGAAGCAGATAACCAAGTGGATGGCCTTTTAGAATGTCCACAATTATAGGATGGCTTACTTTAATGACTTTGGAATCTAAACGGTGGTTATTGTCCCGGAAAGGAAGGCAATGTTTTGGTTTGACGAGTTGATTGTCTGGGATAATATGTGTTTGTGAAGAACGGGCCACTGAGGTTGATCTGACTGGGGTAGATACAAGGGTATGATTTGACGATGAATGAGAATCAGAAGAATTTGAATTTTGGGATTGATCTGGGGATGCCATTTGAACACCTGTAACACAAAATAACATCATGTTAGTCATACCATAAACTCAAATACCATTTGTAAAAAATGTAGAAAAATTGTAACATTTTAATAGAAATTGTAAAAACTTGTGATTTTCTATTTAAAGCATCGGGATTCCTGACAATAATTGAAAATTATTGAAAGAACTCCAGAGTCAATCGTTTAGAGACCAATGTTAGAAAAACACAAATTTATAACAAGTTCTTAAAAAAATGTGACATTTTTCTTCAAACAAAAAAAAATCCCACACTTAGAAAAATTTTCTGTTGTAACTCGAATAACACTTTAACTTTCTCGAATCATACTTGAAGTATGTCGGATGGCACATGTGACAACTCGAATGAGCCTAGATACAACTCGAATGATAAGCATATGAAACTCGAATAAGTCTCAGTAAAACTCGAATGATGAGTCTATAAAACTCGAATATGTCTATATAAAACTCGAATGAAGTTTGACTCAACTCGAATCAGTCTTGAGTTTTCTCGAATGATAATATGTAAAACTCGAATTATATATGTCCTAAACTATGTGCTGAAAATTTTCTAAGTGTTGGATACACTTGACAACTCGCATAAAACACAATTCTTTCTCGAATATAATGTGTATTAAACTCGATTAACTCTGAGTTTAGTATACATCAACTCGAATGAGTCATCATCAAACTCGAATTACTGACAAATGCAACTCGAATGATGCTTCCATGTTACTCGAATGACTCTTAAGTCAACTCAAATAAGTCTGTCATTCAACTCGAATGACTCTTTCATTCAACTCGAATGACTCTTTCATTCAACTCGAATGAAGCTTTATTCGAGAAATTTCTTTTTTTCTTTTCTTACAAGTCTAAAACACTGTGATTTTATGAATTTGAATTCAGAGATGTGTTTCAGTATTTTAAAACTTGTACCCCCCTCGAAAATGTGTTTTAAACACATTTGTTTTACTGAACTTTGAACAAAAACAACTTTAAAGTTGTTAAAAAATCAAATTTCTGAAAAATGAAAAACTCGAAACTGTTCTATTGGAAAATCAATGATTGTGTGTGTGTGAATTAAAGATGACTTATGAAACTTCAGATTCATAGTCAAATTACCATTTTGAGCAACATCACACACTTAATTTCAGTTTCATGGACCAAACTCAGTACTTGCCATGAATCGGTCAAGAATCACAAAAAGAAAACTAAGAACATAGACTCACATTCGTACAGATACAATGAAACTATGTACATATAAACTGAAATAATGAAGAAAAAACATAGTTATAATCACAAGTTTTATGAAATATAACCGTCGGTTTGTGGGTTTTTGGGTTTCTTTGAAATGAAGAAAGCTTTGTGGAGAAGATGAAGTTTGAATGTTCCGGAAAAAAGAAATTTGAATTTGAAATTTCAAATTTATAATGAAATTTTACCCGGCCCAAACATTTTAATTTTAACCTTCGGCCCATCTTCTAAACCACATTAGCCCACATACACATTTAAAAAAAAAATTGTGACTAAAACAAAATTTGAAATTCAAAAAAAAAAATCTAACAGCAAAAACAACAAAAAAAATTTAAAATGAACAAAAAAAATTATACTTGAGAAAAAAAAATTTCACATACACATTACAAAAAAAAATGAAAAAACACACACAAAAACATAAAAAAAATAAATAAATAAATAAATGTATTAACAAAATGCATTTGCTCCCCCTTGAATTTCTGAAAGTTGCTCCCCCTCAACTTATTATTCCATTTTTCAGCTCTGCTCCCCCTACAAAATAACAGATAATTTTTATCAGATTTATGCAAAATCAGATAAAATTTCTTTTCTGCTCCCCCTGCACATGACAATCCAGATCTTGTTAAATTCCAAAGAATATAAACTTTTATAATTCATGAATTCAACATCAGATAAAAATCACTTAAAAATGAAATTTTAAAATTATAATTTTGAAACTACTGAATTATTAAATATTAACGATTCAACATACCTAATTTGTATACCAAAAAATTAAACCGCTTTTCATCTAATGCTTTGGTAAACAAATCAGCTAGTTGATATTCAGTAGGAACAAAATATAATTATATATTTCCATTTTCTACATGATCTTTTATAAAAAGATACCGAATGTCGATGTGTTTCGTTTTTGAATGTTGCACCGGATTTGATGCAATAGCTATGGCGCTCTGAGAATCACAGTATATTGGAATTTTCTTTGGTGTAAACCCGTAATCACGCAGTTGGCTCTTCATCCACAACACTTGAGAGCAGCAGGAAGATACAGCAACGTACTCTGCCTCAGCTGTAGACAATGAAACACAATGTTGTTTCTTGGATGACCAACATACGGGTTTGTCACCTAAGAATTGTACTGCTCCTGACGTACTTTTTCTGTCCATCTTATCACCTGCGTGATCAGCGTCAGAAAATGCAGTCAGATGAAATGATGACTCCCTAGGATACCACAAACCAAGATTTGGAGTTCCTTTGAGATATCTTAAAATTCGTTTTGCAGCTGTTAAGTGTGATTCTTTTGGATTTGCCTGATATCTAGCACAGACACATGTAGCAAACATAATATCTGGTCTACTAGCTGTTAAGTACATTAATGACCCAATTATACCTCGATAATGGGTTACATCTACAGGTTTCCCTGAGATGTCTGCATCGAGTTTTGATTTTGAATCCGGAGCCAAGGGAGTTTTCATAGGAGTACTATTGACCATGTTAAATTTCTTCAACATGTCTTGTATGTATTTTGACTGATTGATAAAGATACCATCAGTTAATTGTTTTACTTGTAATCCTAAGAAAAAATTTATTTCACCCATCATGCTCATTTCGAATTTCTGGGACATTAAAAATGCGAATTTCTTACAAAATTCTGGATTTGTAGACCCAAATATTATATCATCTACATATATCTGTATAACTATGATATCTGACCCCTGACGTTTTATAAACAAGGTTGTGTCAATTGCACCTTTTGTAAATCCGCATTTCAACAGATATGTTGAAAGTGCATCATACCAAGCTCGAGGTGCTTGTTTAAGGCCATACAGTGACTTATCCAAAATATATACATGATCAGGTTTCAAAGGATCAGTAAACCCTTCGGGCTGATATGTATATACTTCATCTGTTAGCTCCCCATTTAAAAACGCAGTTTTGACATCCATTTGATATACTGTAAAATTTTTATGAGCGGCAAAAGCTAAAAACATCCTTATAGCTTCAATGCGTGCAACTGGTGCGAATGTTTCATCATAATCAATCCCTTCTTGTTGACTGTATCCTTTGGCCACGAGACGAGCTTTATTCCGAATAATGACACCGTGTTCATCTTTCTTGTTCTTGAAGATCCATTTCGTGCCTATTATGGATTTGTCTTTTGGGCGCTCAACAAGTCTCCAGACCTTTAACCGTTCGAACTGGTTGAGTTCTTCTTGCATCGCCACAATCCAATCAGCATCCAGAAGGGCTTCTTTTACATTTTTAGGCTCAATCTTACTCAAAAAATTTGAAAATAAGCATTCATTTATTGTAGCCCTTCTGGTTTGGACTGACGCAGATGGATCACCTATGATGTTCTCTATTGGGTGATTTCTTGTCCACTTAACTGTATGTGGAAATGGTTCTATTGGGTCTTGGTTGGGATTGAGATCTAAATATGGTTCGGGAGTTACTGCAGATGTTGTAGGTGGAACATCTGAGGTAGGAGCTTCTGACTGTTCAGAAGTAATAGAGGTTTCAGAAGCATGTGGAGGTTCAATTGGTTGTACAATCTCAGTAGTTGACTGCACATTTGCTGTTGAAGCTTCTCCAGTTTCTTCTGAACTTTGTTGTTGAGAAAGATCTGAAACTACGACTGGATCTTCAGTGATCCTGTCAGGCACCAAATTTTGAACATTAGATTTGGGCGTTTCAAAATAGTCGTCATAAAAGTTCTCAAACAACTTATTTAATTCATTATGTTCAGCATTTTTTCTATTTGACTCCAATGAAGTCTGCATGTTAGGTTCGGGTCCTGAACTGGTGTGTTCAGAAGCCATTACCACTCCTTCGTCGAATTTAACATTTACGCTCTCGTTGACTGTCTTGGTTCTCTTGTTGTACACTTGGAAAGCAACCGACTCCTTTGAATACCCGATGAAGATTCCTTCATCCGCCTTTTGATTGAACTTTCCCAGATTGTCTTTATCATTCAATATAAAGCATCTGCATCCAAAGACATGGAAAAGTTTAATATTAGGTATTCGTTTATTAATCAGTTCATACGGAGTCTTTCCGAATCTTTTATTTATTATTGAACGGTTTTGTGTGAAACAAGCTGTTGCAACCGCTTCTGCCCACAAGAACAATGGTAAATTGGAGTAGGCCAACATCGTCCTAGCTGATTCCACTAGTGTCCGATTTCTTCTTTCAACGACACCGTTTTGTTGTGGAGTTCGAGCAGCTGAGAACTGATGTGTAATTCCTACTGAATTCAAGAACGAGTCAAGTGATTTGTTCTTGAACTCTGTTCCATTGTCTGAGCGGATTGTCTGAATAGTGAGTTGCAACTTTACTTGTATTTTTCGGATGAGGTCTATGATGATTTCGGTTGCATCTGATTTGGATCTCAGGAAAAATACCCATGTGTATCGTGAATAGTCATCAACTATCACCAATACATATCGTTTCTTATTTATACTTTGTACTCTCATTGGTCCACACAAATCCATATGCAGTAACTCTAGTGCTCTTGTGGATGAGTGTTCTGTTTTGGATTTGTGTGTGGCTCTTGTCATCTTTCCTTTTTCACATGCCGCGCATAGTTGCTCTTTTTGAAATTTGAGCGCCAACAGCCCTTTAACTAACCCTCCTTTTGCTAGGTTGGTCAGCTCATTGAAATTCAGATGCGAAAGGCGACGATGCCACAGCCATGGTGTTTTAGATGTTGCTTTTGACAATAAGCAAACATCTTTCTTTAGATTGATCGAGGCTAAATCAATGGAGTACAAATTTGTTTTCCTGTTTCCTGCTAGAATTTCTTTTCCTTCTGCGGATCTGATGCTGCACCGATTGGCTTTGAAGTTGACTTCTAACCCCTTATCACACAGTTGTCCAATACTAAATAGATTGTGACCAAGACCGTCAACATAAAAGACCTTTTGGATGGTGATTTTGTCATACTTCAGACTTCCGTATCCTTTGATCGGACAAAACTGATCGTTTCCAAATCTAACCGTCTCACAAAACTTTTCTACAAAGTCCGTGAGTGTGTCTCGTTGTCCGGTCATATGTTTGGAGCATCCGGAGTCAAGGTACCAGACATGGTTTACCTATAAAACGAAGTAGCACATGAGGTACCCACTTGTAGTTGGGTACTTTTGTTTTAGGTAAATCATGCATAGTATCTTTTGTTTTTCTAACTGATGGCTTTTCGCTTATCGTTTGAATTTATTTTAGGTACCCATTTTTGAACTGTTCTTTTGGGTATCCACTTTTGTACAATTCGCGGTGGAATTGTTTTTGAAATATTTTTCTGTGGAACCTTTTCCTGTTCATAAAATGGGTCCTTTTTCTTTGGTTGCAATACGAGCTTATTATATTTAACAGATTCAGGCTTACAAACATAAGAATTCAAAGCAATTAATTTCGTTCTGGAAAATTTAATACAAGAATTATTAACAAGTTTATCATTATTACAGACAGAATGTTCAATTTTGCTAATTCTATCTGTAACAATTTTTTCTTTCACGCGCCATTCTTGTTTTATAATCTTGTTTTTCTCTTCTCTTTTCTTCTTTCGCCATACTTGTTTTCTCGATCCGTTCACAATGATATCTGGCATAAAAGAAGTATGAGAATTAGTGGATTTAGAAACTCGTTTCTTCTGTAAGGTTTTCATACCTGTTGAAGATTTGACTTTACGTGCAATAGAGTCCGTTGATGAAGATGATTCACCCTTTTCAGAACTAGGAGACTGAACAAAAAATTTTGTTTTCTCCTTCTTTTGTTGTATTGATGGTGACATTTCAGATGGTTTTAAAGAATCTGTAGCCATTCTTTGCAGAATTTTAACAGATGCTTTATTACCATTTGATTGTTTATTAGTCAAAGGTTTGATAAATTCACCAATTTTATCAAACATTTGATCTAATGAATTATCATTAGAGTGCATGTACAGATCAAAATCTTTCTCTGAATTAATAGAGTCTAGAGAAGTAGTTGATTGTGGATCAGACACATTTATGTGTTTAGGCTTATTTTGCAACATTTGTTCCATTTTAATTAATTCTGTCTTGAGAGTTCCATTCTCTGTCTCAAAATTTTTAATTTTCAATTCTAAATCAGAATTTATCTGTTCTAAAATTGAATTTGGTAAATATAATTTTTGAGACTGAGTTGATAATTCAGACAAATTCTTTTCAGAATAAGTTTGAATTAACTCTTCTTTAGTATCAATAATGTTGCTTGTTTCATTTATCTTTGTATAATCAACATAATTTTGCATTTTGTCTGATCTTAATCTTTTTATTTCTTCGCTAGATTCTACTTCTTCAGATGCTTTCATGAATGTCATTTTTAATCCTAAATTCATGTATCTGACATCGTATAGTGTTGGTGAATTTGATATAGCTTTTGTCAGATACTTAGGATTTTCCCAACCAATACCAGATTTAGAGTTATAAAACTCTGTATCTTTTGGTTGATTTAAATATATTGTTTGATCTGTTTGCCCTCTTCTAATAAATTCATCCTCCATCTTTTTTATTTTCTCATAAAGTTTAGTTCTCTCTTCAAATATGGCATGATATTTTACAGAAAAATTTGAGGCTTCTAACTCAGCTATTCGCAAACTTTCTTGTAAATCAGATATTTTGTGATTCAGATTAAGTATATTGCTTTGAAGTTCTTTTTCCTTATCTTGTAAGTCTGAGACAGCTCGTAAAGCTAAGGCTTTATCTTTGGAAAAATCTAGAACTAAATTGTGTTCATTTCGAAGTTTGTTTTCCAAAGAATGAACCTTTTTCTTTTCTGCCTTTAATGATTTTTCAAACTTTTTAAGCATAAAAGCCATATTAGTTAGTTTTTCTTCTAAGATGCATGAGTCGTCAATATCAGAATCTGAATTAGAATTTACCTCCGGTCCTTCTGAATCATCTGAGTTTTCAGACTCTAAATCTTCCTCATTTTCAGCTTCATTTTGGCCAGATGCCATTAATGCAACTTCTTCTGTTGTTTCTTCTTTATCAGACTCAGATTCTCTCCTATCTGCATCCTCTTCATCTGTCAGTCCAACCCACACCTCATCTTCAGCTATCATAGCTGATTCACTTAGTTCAGATTCATTGAAAATTTCTGACTTTAGACAAATATGGGCATCTTCATCCAAGATATCATCTTCTTCTGATAACTGTAACCAATGATCGTCCTCTGCCATCAGAGCTTTGCCTGACTCTTTCTCTTTGGCCAAGAGTGCCTTTCTTGTATAGTAGTCTGAATTTTTGACTACAGGAGATCTGCATTCCCGGGCATAGTGACCTGGTTTTCCACAGATATAGCATTTCTGCTCCGACTCCTTCTTGGCTGATTTATCTGACTTCTCATATTTGTCAGACTTTCGTGTACTACTTTCTCCAGCTTTCTCATATTTATCCTTTTTCTCAACTTTTCTTGAACCTGTTTTGTAGCGCATTTTGTTGTTTGTTGGCTTCCTGTAAAATTTCTTCTGAAATGCCTTCGTAAGCAGTGCCATCTGCTTTTTCATCTCTTTTATTTCTGGATCTGCTGATGAATCTGATGATTCTGATTCAGAAGATGTGCTGCTGATTACTGCTCTCTTTTCCTTTTTCAGCTTGTATTTATACTTTTTCTCCGCCAGTAGAGCTAGTGGATCAGCAGTTTCTTTTTCCGCTTTCTTCTTTCCAGATATTTTCCTCAATACAACTTCTTGGTAGTTGTTGAGGTTTTCAAATAGCATATGAAAATCCATCTCCTCTATATCTTTCGTTTGTTGGATGATCATAGCATATTTTTCCCATTTTGGATTTAGCACATTTAAAAATTTGACATCGATGTCCAAGTTGGACTTTGTCACTCCGTTTCTTTTTACTTCACTTACCAGATTCACAAATCTGAGGTAAGTGTTTTCCAAAAGCTCACCTTCACGAGCTCTGAAGTTCTCAAACGTCATTAGACTATTCCTAGCCCTATTAGTAGCAGCTCTGTCTGATCCCCTCATGATTTTGCATACTTCATCCCAGATGGACTTAGCAGTCTTTGTATTTGTCAGACAAGTGTATATATCACTGGGGATTGAAATCAACAATAGTTTTCTGGCAGTCTTGTCCCCTAACTTTCTCTTTTTCTGGGCCTCTGTTAGGTTTGTGACCTCAACAGTTCTCGGTGGTATTGGGGGATTGCCAGTTGGTACTCCTGGGATCGTTTCCATAAAAATTGCTGGTCCGTCATTTAATGATTTCAGCATTTCTTCAAACAAATCATGGAAACTTATAAATTCAAGAAACTGCTCCCGCTATTGGACATATTCTCCCCTGTATAAGATTGGGGGTTTGGTTTCTGATCCCATAGCAAGTGCATCTTTAGACATGTTGATTGATCGTTGGGAAACTTTGACCAAGATCAAATGAACTCCGAATGAGATTGAAAAGTTTGATCACACCTTGAAACACAGATTAGTACTGAAATCTACAACACAATGACTTGTTAGTAGTAATAAGCAGTTTAACTCAGACAGTGAATTGTGTTTGGATTAATGTGTGTGACAAACTTGAATGATTCTTGTGTTATGAGTGAAACTTGAATGAATGTAGTGTAAAACTCGATTGTGTCTTTTACCAAACTCGATTGATTCTTTGATCAAACTCGAATGTGTGTTTGATCAAACTCGAATGTGTGTTTGATCAAACTCGAATGTGTGTTTGATCAAACTCGAATGTGTTTCTGATAAAACTCGAATCAAGTATATGACAACTTGTCTTATACACAAACTCGAATGAGTCTTCTGTAAAACTCGAATCAATGTTATACAAAACTCGAATGAGTCTTTTACAAAACTCGAGTGAGTCTTGCACAACTCGAATGGGTCTTATATAAAACTCGAATGAGTCTTATATAAAACACGAAAGATATTGTTCCGAAATTCAAGTTTGTTCAGATTGTTGTCAACTCGAATATTACAGTTTGTCAACTCGAGTAATAGTAAGACACAACTCAAATAACTAAGATAACCAACTCGATTAACTAAGCTAACCGACTCGATTAACTAAGGTACCCGACTCGATTAACTATTATACTCAACTCGATTTACACACAGGATGTGTATAATTCGAATTTCTTAGTATTTTCAGCTTTTTCAAGTCTGAAATTCAGATTAAATCCAAATTTTACCCAATTTCATTCAAATTGTAATCGAAGGTAAGGTTTTTGAATACAAACACTTTGTGTAAAGCACTTTTATGCAGAAATGGATCTAAACCAGACTTTTTCAATGAAACAGTACCGGTTTTTGAACTTTTCAAAATTTCAGAAAATTGCTTAGATCTTTTTCTGTGTTTTGAAAATCAAAACAAGTTTATATTCAATTGATTCGTCTTTGAAACCTTAACCTTCGATCCAATTAACACTGAGAATGATCAACAGAATCAAAACCCCTAGTGATTTTAGGGTTTTTCCGAAAAAATACTCAAGAACACGAAAAAAAAAAAATTCAATCTCAATCAGAATGATTCATCCCTAAGTCTCTGATACCAATTGTGAATAATAGTTTCTAACAATTCAATCAACAATATGCAATTAATAAGAACACAGAATTTAATCAACACTAACCAAATGATTCGATTGATGATTTTGTTGATTACAAAAGTATCTTGATTCACTAGTACAAAATATGTCTTCCGTCACGTTAAAAAACCGTGGCCATAGACCTTTGGCCACAGTTTTATTTTTCATTCAAATCGTGACCAAAGGTCGCATCATTTTTGGTAACTTATGGCTACATTTAATATTCGTGACTAAATGACATGTAAAACTGTGGCCATAGCATAAAACCGTGGCTATATGGTAACAATTTCTATATAGTTGTGGTCTATATTTTTTAGTAACCGTGACCATAAAATACTTTTAGTCACAATTTATTTTAACACCATGACAGTTGGATACATTCAGACACACATAAACAAATGATCAGTGGCGTTAACATTCTTACATACACATACAAACAAATAAACCGTGGTCACCTGGTATATTTAAAGACGCACAAATATTTAATCGTGACCATTGGATAAATTTATACACACATAATCAGTTAAACCGTAACTATTTGAGACATTTAAACACACCACATGAATGAAACCGTGACAATTGGTAATATTTTAACGCACATAAACTATTTAGTGGAGTGACCATTGGTACATTTAGACATGCATACACAATTAAACCGTGACTGTAGGTACACTTAGACACACATAATTTATTAAAATGTGACGATTGGTTGCAATTGGACATACATAAAGTATTAAACCGTGACACTCGATACATTTTGACACACAAAAATAATTACACCGTGACCATACCATTATTTTAGTCACATAATAATTCGTTTATTCATGACAATTGCTTACTTTTAGACACATATAATAAACAATACCGTGACCATAAAGTATTCATAGTTACTTATTTATTCCTAATCGTGGAAACTGTTAACTTTTAGACACATGCAACAATACAATCTGTGACCATTAAATACTTTTTTTAACGGCAAACTATCCTACTTCTACTCCTACTCCTAAACTACTCATTTACCACAAGACTTACTTTCACCACCTAAATATCAATTTGTCTCCGACGGGAGTCGAACCCGTGACCTCTCACTTGTATCTCCACCCTCTTACCGCCAGGTCAAAGGCCCTTTGGTGACCATCAAATACTTGTTGTCACATTATATTTCTTTTAAAATCACTATTGTTCCTTTTAGACACATGTAAAAAATTAAAACGTGACAATAAGTTACTTACAGCCACAATTAACCATGACCACAAAATACTCATATTAACAAGTTTTTTTTAACTATGACAATTGATAACCTTTAACCACACAAAACAAAATAAATTGTGACCATAAAATACTTATAAATACATTTTTGTTCTTTTATCATGGTTAATGTTTAGTTTCAGAAACAATAATATATTAAACTGTGACGATAAAAATACTTATAGGGACATTTTTTTTCACTTAAACCATGACCACCGATTACTTTTAGTCACACAAACCAATTCTTCGTGTGACCATAAAGTACTTATAGTCACTGTTTTTTTCTTTTATCATGAAAACTATTACTTTTACACACTAATAAGACATAAACTAAACCATGATCATTAGAAAAATATAGTCACAACATTTTTTTTGTCATGACTATTGTTTATTTTTAGTTACATAAAAACAATAAACCGTCACCTTTAAATATTAATAGTCACAAATTTCCTTAATCCGTGACAAAAAAACCCCTCATATTGATTTTTTTTAATGTGAGATTGATAGCTTTTAGTCACAAAACAAATTAAATTGTGACTTGAATGTACTTATAATCATATCTTTTTCATTTTCCTATTACTATTGTTTATATTTAGACACACATAAAAACTTAATCTGTCACCTTTAAATATTAATAGTCACATGCTTGTGTGTCTTAAACTGTGACCGAAACATAATTATGGTGATATGTTTTTTCTTCTTAAACCGTGATCATTAAATACTTTTATATAGATAAAAGAAATTAAATCGTGACAAAAAAAATACTTAGTCACAATTTTCTCTTTCATCATGAATATAAAATACTTTTACACACACATAAGAAACTAAACCGTGACTATAAAATACTTATAGTCACAATAATTTTCTTATTTCATGACAATTGTTTACTTTTGGACACACTTAATGAACTCAATCATGACCATTAAACACTTATAGTCACAATGTTTTTCTTTTACCCTACGTGGCTAATAAACTCCACCCTTTGGTCACACAAAGCGATTTCGTGACCATATAAGTTAGCCTTCTGTCACAGTTTATTCATGTGACTAATTCCACCATATAATTTAGACTCATACAATTAGACTTCAGGGTGTCCCTTTGGTCACCGAAAGAGATTTCCGTGACCATATACATATTTATCGTTACAGTTAATAACCATCACAAGATTATTATAGACATCAAACAAATAACTATGACAAACGATGACATTTGGTAACAATGTGGCAACCGTGACAAGTCTTTGTCACGATCCTTATGTTAAACCGTGGCTTAAGGTTTGAATGTGATTTGCAATGGTCACAGTTATTGAGATAAACTGTGGCTATCATAATAATACAAGATCATATATGACCCTTTAGTCACGTCAATAACAAAAACTGTGGCTAGGCAGTTTGGACAAAACCGTGACCATAGGTCATTTTTGTACTAGTGATTTCCTCGTGTACTGTGCTTCTATTCTGATTACAATCTTTCCAAAAGAATATTCTGACAAGTCTTACTATTTGGAAAGTCAAAAAGGCTATTTATACAAATTTACAAACTATAAGGAAAATACACAAACAGTCCCTAGACTTTGATATTTCATCAATCAAAAACATGTTCTAACAATATTAATTAAATATTTCTTTTTTAGAATTTAGTTTAACGAATAAAAATATATAACATTGTATTTTAAGTACAGTTTTTTGTCATCACCACTGATAATATCAACAAATGAATCATATGTGATTTTGTAATAAATTTCGGGTGTTGCATGAATTCATATCATTTCATCAAATAAACGCTACATCAACAACACCCAATATTATTAAGATTGAAATGATTTCAAATACATAAATGAGTAGTCAAATGAAATCATCTTAACTCTCGTTTTTCGAGTAAGTATAAAATTTAGGCGTCTAAATGACAAAACTTGAATTTCGTTATAGAGATAACCAAAATCAATTAGAATAATATCATATAAAAGAATTGATAAATCATGTGTAAAACGATGAGATAATCATTGATGATCACATATGAAGAGTATAAGTAAATATAAATCATCTCATCACTATCAAATTTTTATGACACTTCATTTTTTTTTTACATTACCATTTGTAAAAACACTCGGTCTTAAAAACATGATATGACACTATCACCCTTTTTAGTATTCCTTGGTCCTTGTTGAAAATCATCGTACTGAAATAGAAACATAACCATGAAGATAGTTAATCTTTAACACATATATGAAAAGAAAACTACAAACTAAATAATGAACACATTCTTGATATCATATATAATCTAAAAGAACCTAAAAAATATAAATATTAAATAGCCAAACAAACGAAGATGGACTTTTATGAGAGAAACACTTGGTCTTAAGAACATTAGATGACACTATCACCCTTTTTAGTATTCATTGGTCCTTGTTGAAAATCATCATACTGAAATAGAAACATAACCATAAAAATCGTTAATCTTTAACACATATATGAAAAGAAAACTACAAACTAAATAATGAACACATTCTTGATATCATATATAATCTAAAAGAACCTAAAAAATATAAATATTAAATAGCCAAACAAATGAAGATCATAACAGAAAGCTAGAAATGTAACAAAAAAAAGCTTGTCATAGGAACCTATTTATAACTTCTAACTCACTTTGAGAAATGGATGGTCATTTGTAGATATGTGCATCAATGTTTAGATGTGTAACAGTTTTTAATTAATGCTTAGTATTGTATTTATTGTGATGAGAGTTACAATTTTTTAATTCTTTGCATAATAATGATCACATGTAATGAGAGTTCAACTTTATATGTATATCAAATTTATATTTATATATTAATTAAAAAACCTTTAAAAGAAAACAAAGTAATTAGTACTCTCATTTATTACCTAGGACTCAACTTATATATATATATATATATATATATATATATATATATATATATATATATATATATAGATATATAGATATATATCTTATTAGTTTTCTAATTTATTAAAAATTAAAATTAAATTAACCCATAAATTTTTTTATTTATTACATGAGATATGTACTCACATTTATTACATGGAGGACCAAACTTTTATATAGATACTAGTCATGTAGGCCCGTGCGATGCACCAGGCTAAATGATTTTTTAATCAATATATTATGTAAAGATTAGAGACATGTGATTGTTATGATGTTACTAAATTAAATAAATAAATGATTTTTGTAGCTACTTCTTTTACTAAATAAATTAAATCAATGATGCAATATTAGACGTAATTTAAATGTTATAAAAGATTGCTACCTACTCGGTAACTCATGTTAGTTTTATGTTATCAACTAAAATAAACTAACTAATAAAATAATTTATTTGATCTAAGTAATTATCATTATAACTTATACAATGAATTTATTGTTATTGGACTCAATTTATCAAATTAAATTACAATAGAATAATTTATTTTGATTTGAACAAATGATCATTATAGTTTATTATATGGAATTTATTAATATATGGCTCCACTTATCAAATGAAATAAATTAAATAATAAAAAAAATATTTTATTCTAAATTATTGAATATTGTAATTTATTATATGTAGTTAAATTACTATAAACATGAAATCGTTTATGCTCAAGATTACTATTGATTCATGTGCATTTGATATGTATAAATTGGAAAAAATATGAGACAAAAATATATGTGATTATTAAAAAATATTTTAGTATTGTTGGTAATAATATTATATAGTTGTATATACCCTAAAACAAAATCATGTCATACAAAAGTGAAATTTAACAGCCACTATACTTGTGTTTATTTTCCAACATCCTGCAAGTTTAAAATATTATTTCTCAGAATAAAATAAGATTGACTCGGAAAATACATGTTAACATTAAAAAGTTCTCCCTGATTCATTTTCTAAAACAACTGAAAATGACAAACACATATACGAAAGTGTGTAATTGATTGAAATGAATTAACAATAACAAATATACACCTGAGAAGTAGATAAATGGTAGATAAATTTTGTAATGAAAAGATGGATGATATCGACCATGACTATGTCAATGATCGTTCTACACTCATGCTTCTTCATCCTGCAATGATAATAAAAAAAGGTTAGAAACGTAAGAATATGATATTTTTTGAAATTGATCATGCATCAAAGATAAAATTGAAAACAATAATGTCAAATTTTATTACGATTTTAGAGTGCCTAGATACTATAGATAAAATATAACAATCAATATGACATTTATGTACAATAGGTTACGGTTGAAAATTATGAGAGAATTTCAAAAGAATTGAGCAATCAGTATGACATTTATGTGTAATTATAATGTGTACAACATAGGTTATATTTGAAAATTATGAGAGAATTTCAAAAAAAAATTTAGCAATCAATGTCATTTATGTGTAATAATTTGTACATGATGCATATATTAGTTACTTGAACCTATTAAAATTCAAGATTAATGCATTAATGTATTCTTTTCACATTTCATGAAATAAAAATATATTAATTTAACTACAAATAATGCAATTAGTTTTAAAGTTTTAAATTATATATATTTTAATTAAATTATTTTTAAAGGTGATTTGATCAGTTATATGCTTTCGTAAAAACTCTTTAATTAAATATTACATAAAGTTTATATATAACATGTAATTGTGTTAGAAGTTTATTTCAATACATTAATTTAAATGAATATTAATAAGGTTTTACATTGACTCTATGTAACTATAATTTAATGATAAATAAGAATTCTATTACGTTATATTTATCTGAGTTCAAGTAATATTTATTTATATTAAACATGTTGTGTCAAAGTTGAGTCCATTTTATAATAAAATTTATATACACCGAGGTATTTTATGAATAATCTTAAAATTATTGATTATATATTTTATTAGTTTAATTTGTTAATTAACTTGTTTTTTAAAGGGTATTTAAGGAATTATATATTTTCATAAAGAGTTCTTTAAAAAATTCTAAATTATATCTTAAAACTTTTCTACAATGTGTAACTATATTTAAAAAAAAAGTTATGTGTTAATTTAAATATATATTAATTATAAATAATATATTTAATCATAAAATTCTAAATTATATATTTTGTTTGGATTAATTTTTTGATTAACTGATTTTTAAAGGCTACTTAAGGAATCATGCATATATTTTCATAAAAGTTTTTAAAAATTAGAAAAAAAATGTTTCTTAAAATTTAGGTACAACGTGTAAGTATTTTAAAATTTCTTATACATTAATTAAATACTTTTTATTACATGAGATTTATGCTACACGACTCAACTTATCAAACTAAATTAAAAATAAACTAATTTTATAATCTAAATATATAATAATTATATTTTATAATATAGAATTATCAATATACGACTCAACTTATCAAATTAAATAAATTAAATAATATAATTATGCATTATATATAAAAGATGATCATCGTAATATATTACATCGAATTAATTACTATAGACATGAAATCATTACCATTATTATGCTTTTATAAAGATTAATATATTTGTTAGAAATTTTAAATCTACAAAGAGTGATATTTCATTTTTTTTTTCAATATACTATTTGCAAATAAAATTCTTAGTCTCTTATCATTTAAAGGAGATTTATGAATTATGTTTTTTGGTAAGATAATTCGGTTATTAAAGATATTCAATTTTGTGAAATTAAGTTTCTTAACAATCAATCAACAATAAGAAATTATCAAGAACAATAAATGGAATTAACACTGACCGAATGATTCTATTGATGAATAAAACGATTACAAAAGATGTCAGAGAATCTTCAAGCTCTGCTGCCCTTTTTCAGAAATTAATTCGTGTAAAATGTAACTGTCAGATCTATTACAAAATAGAAAGTCAAAGATACTATATATACATTTCTAATAACTATCAAGCAAATACCAAATAGCCCCTAGACTTTGTTTCCATCAACTAAAACATATCCTAACATTCTCCCCCTTTGGTGAAAAGAGCAAAGTCTTTAAATCGATAAGCCCAGCTTTTGTTCAAATCTTCTAACACTTTTACGATCTGAAAGTGTCCATTCAATCTTTGAAATAAACTCAACCATGAGTCTTCGGTCGTTAACAGATAAAGCTCCTTTCTTCGTTTTTCTTTTCTGATCTGCTGCAAGCTTTCCTTTCAAACCACTTAAAACTTTAATCAGAGTTCCATCTCAAAACTTGTTCAGCTCTACACTTCTCATTGCTCTTAACTTCTTATTTCGATCTTTATACATGACTGCTGGATGCTTCACCATGATCACTTGAAATTCTTTCAGCTCACCAGCAAATTTGATATCTCTGTGAGGCGCTGTCATGTTGATCTTCCTCATGCCCCGTTCAACCCCTGTCTGTAGATTTTGCACTGACATCAATACCAATTTGGTATGCATGAAGTGAAACAGTGTCTTAAGCGCAAATCTACAGTGTTCACGTTTGTTTCTGCACAATTCATCAAAAAGATCTTCAATGTCTACCAAGTGCATGTTGAACATATCAGCTTCAGTGAACACATAGGTATTTCCATCTGATCTAGTGACAGTGAACTTTGGATAGAAAATCTTGACAAATCTTTCCTTTTCTATCTTCACCAGGTCGACTATTCTGAATTCACTCTTGACCTTCTCAACCTCCTGTGTTTTATTTCTCAGAAAACTGGCATAGTTGACCAGATTCGGCATGTTTGGCTCTAGCACTCTAAATAACTTGTGAAATGAACACGGAGCTTGTTTCTTGCAAAAGATCCGTTTTTCCAGAATATCTTCAATATACGGCATCTTGTTCCTTTTTTAAATGAACTCTGCTGATCTATTCTCTGGAAGCTCAAGTTTCTTCACCTTCTTTTTGCTGATCTCATCCTTACTCAACAATGTCAGCATGTCTTGTATTTCTCTCTGAACAACTTGTTGGGCTTCAAATCTAAGTCTATGTTGTTTCTTAGACTCATCTGCAAGCACATACTCATTGAAGAATCTATCCATTACCTCAACCTCATTCAGTACAACTTTTTCTTGTGCCACACTGCTCTCAACTGGAAACTCTTCAAATTCCTCTTTAACTTGAATAACCACCTCAGGCTTTTCAACCGTTGGTGTCGATTCAGTATCCTTCAAAATCTCCTCAACTAACCCTTCCTCCTCCTCAATCCTTTCAGCTCTGAAATCAACATCAGTCAAGGCAATTATATCATCATCTTCTGACACTTCAATATACTCCTCCCTCTCTTCTCCTATTCCTTGAATACTTAGCTCATGAGTCTTATCTTGAACGTCTTCATCCGAATCAATATATTCAACAAAATGATAAATATCAGACTGAATGTTCAAAGGAACTGGAACATCTTCATGAAGAATCAATCCCAGCTCTCTTTGTTCACCAGCTTTGTTCACCAGCTGATTCTTTTGAGCCCCCCGCCTCTTTCTCTTGAACTTTCGTCTCCTTTTCTGGGTATGTAATCATCAATACCCCAGGTGTTGGTTCATCAAGCTTTCTCCTCTTCTCCCCCTCATGAGGAGCATCATCGAAGTCCTCATCATGCTCATCATGTTTCCTCTTGGATGAGGAAGCTTGAGCCTTGCACGTCTCTTCTACTGCAGCCACCCTCTCTGATAGATTACCTAACGCTGTTATCACTGTACTTTCCAAACTTATTATGCGTTCTCTCATCTCATCAAACTGTTCAAATACAAAGTCCTTCAATTCTTCTTTCAATTCTTCAATGGCTTGTTTTGACTCAGACTGCTTTACCGATTCCTCTGCAACATCCTTCCCCTTTAAAAACTTCTGGATGTTTGACATCTGGGCCATGACCTCAGCCAATTGAGTAGATACATGCGTGTTTACTCCAGCCACAGCTTCATTCAATGCTTCAGTCAATGTTGATTCAGTAACAAATGGGGATAACGTCACCACTGGGTCACGTAGACTTCCAGTTGTCACAGCAGTCGAACTTGTAAAAAATACTTCTGTGTGGCCAGTGCTCATAGTTGGTAAAGTTGTTTCTCTGACTGGACTTCCACCCTCTTCAAGTGACGGAGCAACAAATGCTTCCGTTACTAAGGATGTTCCAGTGGGAACACGAAGTTCAACCACACTAACTTCAACAAATGAAGGTGACTCGAGTGTCCTAGGCTGTATAGGAGCTAGACTCAGTGATTGAAGAGAAGTCGTACACACGGGCAGCTGTGCACTTGTTTCAATATCCATTAAGTCCAAGTGACTTTCGGATAGATTATATGGTTCATCCCTGTGCTCAATTGAAACAATCTCCTGTTGAGAGGAGACTGAGTGGATGGTTGGGTGTGCAATTGTCAGTGGGATACTGACTTGTTCAATGCTAACTCTCATAGGAGAGCTAACAGTAGATGTGGTTATGTCCCGGCTTTCTAGGTTAATGGTATCCCGCACACTCTCATCAGCAATTCCTACAATATCTATCATCATACCACCTCCCTCATGATGATCACCTCCATCATCACCATCATCATCATCATCATCTCCTTCTCCTTCTTCTTCTTGGATATCCGACAACGTTCTCTCGGAATCAGATTTTTCAGCTTCTTCCTCACCTCCCCTTACACCAACATCTCCCTCACTCACAGAATGGGCAACCTGAACTTCAGCCCCTTGCTGAGGTTCCTCTATTCTTAAAGCTCCTGGGCTAAGAGATCCCGGTTCCTGGGTCTCTATCGGAGCATGATCTATCCTATACAATCTCACATTCTCACTCTCTTGATCCGCATATTTAAGCAATGACTCTGGAATTGGCATAATATTTACATTTGGTGAGTCCGGCACTTCGTGTAAGCTCATCATCACATAATCTGGACATCGCTGAGAATTGGCTCGCTTCGGAATATTTTCATTAGCACGAAGAATCCCTCGGATAAGAATTTGTATGAATCTCTGAAGCGGAACAAATTTTCTTGCTCTATTTGTAGTTTTTGCAAGAACAATCTCTTTTAAATCCTCCCATATGCACTGAGCATAATCATAATGCTTGTTGAATGCTATCCCATGAAATATCCTTAAGCAATGAATGCTGCATCTGTCGATGCCTGTGTGCTTTGACGTCATACACCTATTTATGATTCCAAACAGTGTGTACCATTCTCCATTCAAACCATTCCTATGGAATTTTGAGCTCTTTGGTAGTGGCTTTGAGTAGCCCAAGCAGATCAAATCATGTACCAGCTCCTCATCTGACACAAAGTCTTCAAAGTCAGCCAACTCTGGGAAGTTAACTGTGTTTATACGTCTAGGAAGAAATAGATTGTGACGAAGTCTGGCGAGAGTGATTTTTGTTTTGAACTGGTCTATTGTCACTTTAAAGTGATGATTGCCGTCAGCAGGAACAAATTTGACGGTGTGCCAAAATTGTTGTAGATACACTTGTGGGATAGACGGTTTGTATTGAAGCAGATAACCTAACGGATGGCCTTTTAGAATGTCAACAATGATAGGATGACTAACTTTAATAACCTTGGTATCTAGACGATGGTTATTATCTCGGAAAGGAAGGCAATGTTTAGGTTTAACTAACTGGTTATTTGGGATAATGTTTGATTGTGAGGGACGTGCAACTGAAGTAGAACGAACAGGTGTAGATACAAGGGTATGATTGGATGATGAATGGGAGTCAGATGAATTGGAGTTCTGAGACTGTGCTGGAGATGCCATTTGAACACCTGTAAAAATCAAAAGTCATGTTAGTCAGATCATGTACACAAATGACAACCTTCAAAATGTAGAAAAATTGTAACATTTTATCAGAAATTGTAAAAACTTGTGATTTTCTTTTTAAGGCATCGGGATTCTAGACAATAATAGATAATTATTGAAAGAACTCCAGAGTCAATCGTTTAGAGACCAATGTTAGAAAAACACAAATTTATAACAATTTCTTAAAAAATGTGACATTTTTCTTAAAACCTAAAAAATTCCACACTTAGAAAAATTTTCTGTTGAAACTCGAATGAAACCACAAGTTTCTCGAATGACTCTTGAACAATGTCGGGTGACACATGAAACAACTTGACTATCTATGAATAAACTCGAATAAGCCTATACAAAACTCGAATGACATATACATGAAACTCGAATAAGCCTCTACAAAACTCGAATGACATATACATGAAACTCGAATAAACAATGACACAACTCGAAAAGTTATTGATTCAAGTCGAATGTGTCTTGAAAGTTCTCGAATAGAATACATGTTAGACTCGAATGTAACATATACTAAACTCGAATGGAACATTGAAATCTAACACTCAACTCGAATGATTAAGACAGTTTCTCGATAAGAACATTGTCCCAACTCAAATAAGCTTTAAGTAATCTCGGACAATGTATCAATCGACATATGTTCTGAAAATTTTCTAAGTGTTACACACTTGGTCAACTCGCATGATACTGACACTTTCTCGAATATCATTACACACAACTCGATTAACTCTTGAGTTTTCTCGAGTCTTATTAGAATCAACTCGAATGTCTCGTGATGCAACTCGAATGACTCTTTATGCAACTCGAATGACTCTTTATGCAACTCGAATGACTCTTTAATCGAGAAATGCCTTTTTGTTTTATTACAAGTCCAATACACACTGATTTTATGAATTTAAGTTCAGGGATCTTTTTTAGTGTTTTAAAACTTGTACCCCCTTCGAAAATGTATTTTAAATACATTTGATTTACTGAACTTTGAATAAAAACAACTTTTTTAAAGTTGTTAAACATTCAAATTTCAGATTATTGAAGAACACGAAACTGTTTCATTATGAAAATCAAACATTCTGTTTGTGTGATGTAAAAATGACTTATGAAATTTCAGATTCATGGTCATGATACCAATACGAAATTCATCACACAGTTAATTTCAATTTCATGAACAAATATCATGATTCTCCATTAATGCTCAAGAACACACAAAAAAAAAAATACGAACAGTTGCATAAAACCCAAACAGAAATAAGCAACACTATAAGCATAAACAATCACACTGAAATAAAAAACAACATTTACTTACAATTTTAATGAAAAGAAGTCGATTGTGGGTTTGCAGTTTCTTAGTAGTGAAGAAATATTTTTGGAGAAGATGATGATTTAAAATATCCGAAAAGTGATTTGAATTTTGAAAATTCAAATTTATAGTCAACATATCCGGCCCATTTTAATTTTGCAAGAAATCCGGCCCATCATCTTAAACCAAATTAACCCACTAACTATCTTTTCAATCAAATATTGTGACGAAAAAAAAATAAAAATAAAAATATAAAGATAAAATTTGATTTTCAAAAAAAAAATTAAAATGGACTTAAAAAAATATACACAATTAAAAAAAAATTTGCACACATAAAACAACAACAAAAAAAATTGAAAACACATAAAAAAATTAAAAATATTAACAATGCTCATTTGCTCCCCCTTGAATTTCTGAAAGTTGCTCCCCCTCAAACGTATACTCATTTTCTCAGCTCTGCTCCCTCTACAAAATAACAGATAATTTTTATCAGATTTACTCAAAATCAGATAAATTTCTTTTCTGCTCCCCCTGCACATGACAATCCAGATCTTGTTAAATTCCAAAGAATATAAACTTTTTATGATTCATGAATTTAACATCAGATAAAAATCACTAAAAAATTGAAAATTTTAAAATTATATTTTGAAACTACTGAATTATTAAATCTTAACGATTCAACATACCTAATTTGTATACCAAAAAATTAAACCGCTTTTCATCTAACACTTTGGTAAACAAATCAGCTAGTTGATATTCAGTAGGTACAAAATATAATTCTATATTTCCATTTTCTACATGATCTTTTATGAAATGATACCGAATGTCAATGTGTTTTGTTTTTGAATGTTGCATCGGATTTGATGCAATAGCTATTGCACTCTGAGAATCACAATATATTGGAATTTTCTTTGGTGTAAACCCGTAATCGCGCAGTTGGCTCTTCATCCACAACACCTGAGAACAGCAAGAAGATACAGCAACGTACTCTGCTTCAGCTGTACACAATGAAACACAATGTTGTTTCTTGGATGACCAACATACGGGTTTGTCACCTAAGAACGGTACTGCTCCAGACGTACTCTTTCTGTCCATCTTATCACCTGCATGATCAGCGTCAGAAAAAGCAGTCAGATTAAATGAAGATTCTCTAGGATACCACAAACCAAGATTTGGAGTTCCTTTGAGATATCTTAAAATTCGTTTCGCAGCTGTTAAGTGTGATTCTTTAGGATTTGCCTGATATCTAGCACAGACACATGTAGCAAACATAATATCTGGTCTACTAGCTGTTAAGTACATTAATGACCCAATTAAACCTCGATAAGGAGTCACATCTACAGGTTTCCCTGAGATGTCCGCATCGAGTTTTGACTTTGAATCCGGAGCCATGGGAGTTTTCATAGGAGTACTATTGACCATGTTAAATTTCTTTAACATGTCTTGTATATATTTTGACTGATTGATAAAAATACCATCAGTTAATTGTTTTACTTGTAATCCTAAGAAAAAATTTATTTCCCCCATCATGCTCATTTCGAATTTTTGGGACATTAAAAATGTGAATTTCTTACAAAATTCTGGATTTGTAGACCCAAATATTATATCGTCTACATATATTTGTATAACTATGATATCCGACCCCTGACGTTTTATAAACAGGGTTGTGTCAACTGCACCTTTTGTAAATCCACATCTCAACAGATATGTTGAAAGTGCATCATATCAAGCACGAGGTGCTTGTTTAAGGCCACACAGTGACTTATCTAAAATATATACATGATCAGGTTTCGAAGGATCAGTAAACCCTTCGGGCTGATATGTATATACTTCATCTGTTAGTTCCCCGTTTAAAAACGCAGTTTTAACATCCATTTGATATACTGTAAAATTTTTATGAGCGGCAAAAGCTAAAAACATTCTAATAGCTTCAATTCCTGCAACTGGTGCAAATGTTTCATCATAATCAATCCCTTCTTGTTGGCTGTATCCTTTGGCAACGAGACGAGCTTTATTCCGAATGATTACGCCATGTTCATCTTTCTTGTTTTTAAAGATCCATTTCGTGCCTATAATGGATTTGTCTTTTGGACGCTCAACAAGTCTCCAGACCTTTAACCGTTCGAACTGGTTCAGTTCTTCTTGCATCGCCACAATCCAATCAGCGTCCAGAAGTGCTTCTTTTACATTCTTGGGCTCTATTTTACTTAAAAAAATTTGAAAATAAGCATTCATTTATAGTTGCCCTTCTGGTTTGGACTGACGCGGATGGATCACCAATGATGTTTTCTATTGGGTGATTTCTTGTCCCCTTAACAGTATGTGGAAACGGTTCTATTTGGTCTTGGTTGGGATTGAGATCTAGATATGGTTCGGGAGTTACTTCAAATGTTGTAGGTGGGACATCTGAGGTAGGAGCTTCTGAATGTTCAGAAGTAATGGGGGTTTCAGAAGAATATGGAGGTTCAATTGGTTGTACAATCTCAGTAGTCGACTGCACATTTGCTTTTGAAGCTTCTCCAGTTTCTTCTGAACCTTGTTGTTGAGAAAGATCAGAGACTACGACTGGATCTTCAGTAATCCTGTCAGGCACCAAATTTAGAACGTTAGTTTTGGGCTTTTCAAAATAGTCTTCATAAAAATTCTCAAACAACTTATGTAATTCTGAGTGTTCAGCATTTTGTTCATTTGACTCCAATGAAGTCTGCGTCTTAGGTTCGGGTCCTGAACTGGTGTGTTCAGAAGCCATTACCACTCATTCGTCGAATTTGACATTCACGCTCTCGTTGACTGTCTTGGTTCTCTTGTTGTACACTCGGAAGGCAACCGACTCCTTTGAATACCCGATGAATATTCCTTCATCTGCCTTTTGATTAAACTTTCCAAGATTGTCTTTCTCGTTTAGAATAAAGCATCTGCAACCAAAGACATGGAAAAATTTAATATTAGGTGTTCGTTTATTAATCAATTCATAAGGAGTCTTTCCGAATCTCTTATTTATTATTGAACGATTTTGTGTGAAGCAAGCTGTTGCAACTGCTTCTGCCCACAAGAATAACGGTAAATTGGAATATTCCAACATCGTCCTAGCTGATTCCACTAGTGTCCGATTTCTTCTTTCAACGACACCGTTTTGTTGTGGAGTTCGAGCAGCTGAAAACTGATGTGTAATTCCTATTGATTTCAAGAATGAGTCAAGTGATTTGTTCTTGAACTCTGTTCCGTTATCTGAGCGGATTTTTGAATTGTGAGTTGCAACTTTACTTGTATTTTCCGGATGAAGTCTATGATCGTTTCGGTTGCATCTGATTTGGACCTCAGGAAGAAAACCCATGTGTATCGTGAATAGTCATCAACTATCACCAATACATATCGTTTCTTACTAATGTTTTGTACTCTCATTGGTCCACACAAATCCATATGCAGTAATTCTAGTGCTCTCGTGGATGAGTGTTCTGTTTTGGATTTGTGTGTGGCTCTTGTCATCTTTCCTTTTTCACATGCGGCACATAACTGCTCTTTTTGGAATTTGAGCGTCGGCAGTCCTTTAACTAACCCTCCTTTTGCTAGGGTGGTTAACTCATTGAAGTTCAGATGTGAAAGGCGACGATGCCACAGCCATGCTGTTTTAGATGTAGCTTTTGACAATAAGCAGACATCTTTCTTCAGATTAATCGAGGCTAAATCAATGGAGTACAAATTTGTTTTCCTGTTTCCTGCCAAAATTTCTTTTCCTTCTCCGGATCTGATGCTGCACCGATTGGCTTTGAAATTGACTTCTAAACCTTTATCACACAACTGTCCAATACTAAATAGATTGTGTCCAAGACCATCAACATAGAAGACCTTTTGGATGGTGATTTTGTCATATTTGAGACTTCCGTATCCTTTGATTGGACAAAACTGATCATTTCCAAATCTGACCGTCCCACAGAACTTTTCTACAAAGTCCGTGAGTGTGTCTCGTTGTCCGGTCATATGCTTGGAACATCCGGAGTCAAGATACCAGACATGGTTTACCTATAAGACGAAGTAGCAGATGAGGTACCCACTTGTAGTTGGGTACTTTTGTTTTAGGTAATTCATGCACAGTATTATTTGTTTTTCTAACAGATATGGCTTTTAGCTTAGCATTTGAAGTTATTTTAGGTACCCACATTTGAACTGTTCTTTTAGGTATCCACTTTTGTACAATTCGCGGTGGAATTGTTTTTGAAATATTTTTCTGTGGAACCTTTTTCTGTTCATAAAATGGGTCCTTCTTCTTCGGTTGCCATACGAGCTTATTAGATTTAACAATTGCAGGCTTACAAGCACAAGAATTCAAAGCAATTAGGTCCGTTCTTGAAAACTTGATACAAGAATTATTAACAAGTTTATTATTACAGACAGAATGTTCAATTTTGCTATTTCTATCTGTAACAATTTTGTCCTTCACGCGCCACTCTTGTTTTATACTCTTGTTTTTCTGTTCTCTTTTCTTCTTTCTCCAAACTTGTTTTCTCGAACCGTTCACAATGATATCTGACATAAAAGAAGTATGAGAATTAGTAGATTTAGATACTCGTTTCTTCTGTAAGTTTTTCATACCTTTTGAAATTAGACTTTACGTGCAATTGAGTCCGCTGATGAAGATGATTCACCCTTTTCAAAGTTAGGAGACTGAACAATAATTTTTGTTTTCTCCTTCTTTTGTTGTAATGATGGTGAATTTCAGATGATTTTAAAGAATCTGTAGACATTCTTTGCAGAATTTTAACAGGTTCTTTATTATCATTTGATTGTTTGTTAGGCAAAGGTTTGATAAATTCACCAATTTTACCAAACATTTGATCTAATGAATTAACGTCAGAGTGCATGTACAGATCAAACTCTTTTTCTGTATTTATAGAATCTAGAGAAGTAGATGATTGTGGATCAGATAACTTTATGTTTTTAGGCTGATCTTCAACATTTGTTCCATTTTTCTTAGTTCAGCCTTGAGAGTTCCATTCTCTGTCTCAAAATTTTTAATTTTTAATTCTAGATCAGAATTTATCTGTTCTAAAATTGAATTTGGCAAATATAATTTTTGAGATTGAGTAGGTAATTCAGACAAATCCTTTTCAGAATAAGTTTGAATGTACTCTTCTTTAGTACCAAGAATATTACTTGTTTCATTTATTCTGGTATAATCACCAGAATTTTGCATTTTGTCTGATCGTAATCTTTTTATTTCTTCGCTAGATTCTACTTCTTCAGATGCTTTCATGAATGTCATTTTTAATCCTAAATTCATGTATCTGACATCATATAGTGTTGGTGAACTAGATATTGCTTTTGTCAGATACTTAGGATTTTCCCAACCAATTCCAGATTTAGAGTTATAAAACTCTGTGTCTTTTGGTTGATTTAAATAAATTGTTTGATCTGTTTGCCCTCTTTTGATAAATTCATCCTCCATCTTCTTTATTTTCTCATAAAGTTTAGTTCTTTCTTCAAAAATAGCATGATATTTTACAGAAAAGTTTGAGGCTTCTAATTCTGCTATTCGCAGTCTTTCTTGTAAATCAGATATATTGTGATTAAGATTGAGTATATTGCTTTGAAGTTCTCTTTCCTTATCTTGTAAGTCTGAGACCGCTCGTAAAGCTAATGTTTTATCTTTGGAAAAGTCTAAAACTAAGTTGTGTTCATTTCGAAGTTTGTTTTCCAAAGAATGAACATTTTTCTTTTCTGCCTTTAAAGATTTTTCAAACTTTTAAAGCATAAAGGCCATATTAGTTAGTTTTTCTTCTAATATACATGATTCATCAATATCAGAGTCAGAATTAGAATGTACCTCCGGTTTGTCTGAACCATCTGAGTTTTCAGATTCTGAATCTTCATCATTTTCAGCCTCATTTTTGCCAGTTGCCATTAATGCAACTTCTTCTGTCTCTTCCTCTTCATCAGACTCAGATTGTTTTCTTTCTGCATCCTCTTCATCAGTTAATCCAACCCATACCTCATCTTCAGCTATTATTGCTGATTCACTTAATTCTGATTCATTGAAAATTTCTGATTTAAGACAAATATGAGCATCTTCATCCAAAATGTCATCATCTTCTGATAACTGCAACCAGTGGTCATCCTCCGCCATAAGAGCTTTGCCTGACTCTTTTTCTTTGGCTAAGAGAGCCTTTCTTGTATAGTAGTCTGAGTTTTTGACTACTGGGGATCTGCATTCACGGGCATAGTGACCTGGTTTTCCACAGTTGTAGCATTTCTGTTCCGACTCTTTCTTAGCTGACTTGTCTGACTTTTCATATTTGTCAGACTTTCGTGTACTACTTTCTCCAGATTTCTCATATTTATCCTTCTTCTCAATTTTCCTTGAGCCTGTTTTATAGCGCATCTTGTTGTTGGTTGGCTTTCTGTAAAATTTCTTTTGAAATGCTTTTGTAAGCAATGCCATCTGCTTTTTCATCTCTTCTATTTCTGAATCAGCAGATGAATCTGAGGATTCTGATTCGGAAGATATACTGTTGACTACGGCTCTTTTCTCCTTTTTCAGCTTGTATTTATACTTTTTCTCTGCCAGTAGAGCCAGTGGATCAGCAGTTTCTTTTTCAGCTTTCTTCTTTCCTGATATTTTCCTCAACACAACCTCTTGATAGTTGTTGAGGTTTTCAAATATCATATGAAAATCCATTTCCTCAATATCCTTTGTTTGTTGGATAATCATAACATATTCTTCCCATTCAGGATTCAGAACATTTAGAAATTTGACATTTATGTCCAGTTTGGACTTTGTCACTCCGTTTCTTTTCATTTCACTTACCAAATTCACAAACCTGAGATATGTGTTTTCCAAAAGTTCACCTTCACGAGTTCTGAAATTCTCAAACGTCATTAGGCTGTTTCTAGCCCTGTTTGTGGCAGCTCTGTCAGATCCCCTCATGATTTTGCATACTTCATCCCAAATTGACTTGGCAGTTTTTGTATTTGTTAGGCAAGTGTAAATATCATTAGGGATTGATATCAACAGTAACTTTCTGGCAGTCTTGTCCCATAATTTTCTCTTCTTTTGGGCCTCTGTCAGGTTGGTGGCCTCAACAGTCCTCGGTGGAATTGGGGGATTACCAGTTGGTACTCCTGGGATTGTTTCCATGAAAGTGGCTGGTCCTTCTGTTAAGGATTTCAGCATCTCTTCGGATAGATCCTGAAAACTGATAAATTCAAGAAACCTCTCCCTCCATTGTACATATTCACCCATGTATAAAATTGGGGGTTTGGTTTCTGATCCCATTGCCAGAGCGTCTTTAGACATATTGATTGATATCTGGGAAACTTGTCCAAGATCTGATGAACTCCGATTGAGATTGAAAATTTTGATCACACTTTGAAACACAGATTAGTACTGAAATCTACAACACAGTAACTTGTTAGTAGCAATAATCAACTTGACTCAGACACTGAATAGACTTGATGTTGATGTATTGCAACAATCTCGATTAACATGTGTGTTAAACTCGAATGATCTAAGTATTAAACTCGAATGAGTATTGAGTGAAACTCGAATGGGTGTAATGTGAAACTCGAATGAGTTTAGGGTGAAATTCGAATGAGTTTAATGTAAAACTCGATTGATTCTTGTGTGAAACTCGATTGAGTCTTGTGTAAAACTCGATTGAGTCTTGTGTAAAACTCGATTGAGTCTTGTGTAAAACTCGATTGAGTCTTGTGTAGAACTCCATTGTGTTTGAATAACAACTCGAATGTATTTACAACTCGAATGTGTTTACTTTTGAACTCGAATGAATTAAACTTGATTGTTTGATGAGAAACTCGAGTGTGTTTGGATACAAGTTCTATAGTAGTATTTGAAACTTGACTCTCTTTTGAAAAACTCGAATAGTCTTTCACCCAAACTCGAATCAACTGGTTGTCAACTCGAGTAATACAAGTTGTCAACTCGACTTAAACAGGTTGTCAACTCAACTGTCAGTGATTGTCAACTCGAATTTCACTGATATTCAACTCGAATAACAAAAATACTCAACTCGAATAACACACAGGATGTGTATATTTCGAGTTTCTTAATATTTTCAGCTTTTTCAAGTCTGAAATTCAGATTAAATCCAAGAAATTGCCCATTTTCACTCAGATTGCAATCGAAGGTGAGGTTTTTGAATACAAACACTTTTTGTAAAACACCTTTGTGCAAAAATAGATCTAGGTTTGACTTTTTCAATGAAACAGTACTCGTTCTTTCACTTTTCAAAATTTAACATAATTGCCTAGATCTTTTTCTGTGTTTTGTGAATCAATTCAAGTTTATATTCAATTGATTCGTCTATGAAACCTTTACCTTCGATCCAATTCTCACTTACAAAGATCAACAGATTAAAAACCCTTAGTGATTTTAGGGTTTTTTCGAAAAAAAATACTCAAGAACAGTAAGTAATTTCGAAACAGAAATTCAATCTCAGATCAGAAAAATTCACCCCTAAAGCTCTGATACCAATTGTGAAATTAAGTTTCTTAACAATCAATCAACAATATGAAATTATCAAGAACAATAAATGGAATTAACACTGACCGAATGATTCTATTGATGAATAAAACGATTACAAAAGATGTCAGAGAATCTTCAAGCTCTGCTGCCCTTTTTCAGAAATTAATTCGTGTAAAATGTAACTGTCAGATCTATTACAAAATAGAAAGTCAAAGATAGTATATATACATTTCTAATAACCATCAAGGAAATACCAAATAGCCCCTAGACTTTGTTTCCATCAACTAAAACATATCCTAACAAATTTAAATAAATAAATTAAAATACAACACAATATTTTTTTCCTCTTTGTTAACTTATTTAGGTATAAATAATAAAAGATGTATCTTACATATTAATTTAATGAAATAACGATTATTATATTATTAGTATCTCATCTTATCTTTGTGGTGTTTTGAAATTAAATAAAGTAAATAAATGATGTATATCATATGTAAATAAATGTTAGTTGATACATGTTGCGATGTTACTAAATTAAATAAATAAATGATTTTCATGACTATTTTTTGTTATTAAACAAATTAAATCAGTGACTTAATATTAAATATTCCTATGATCTACTCGATAACCCATGTTATTTTATTGTATTAACTAATAAATTTAATTATTTTGATCTGAATAAATTATCAGTATAACTTATTACATGAAATTTATTGTTATATGACTAAACTTATCAAATCGAATTGAAATAAAATACACTATTATGATTTAAATAAATATCATTGTAGTTCATTATATGGACTTTAGTAACATATGGTGCAACTTATCAAATTAATTAAAGTATATAATAAAATGATATATTTTGATATAAAATATGATCATTGTAATTTATTATTTTGAATTGGAATAGTTTATACATAAAATCATTTATGGCATGAGTCTTTATTGAAATGGACCCAACTTATCAAATTAAATAAATTAAATAATAAATATAATTTGATTTATTAATGATCATTGTAATTATTTAAATGGAATCAAAATTCTTAGCATTGTCGTAGGATTTTCCATCCACCAAGCACTCACAAATTGTTTGTAACATGAAATGATGGAAGAATGTGAATGAACAAATTTAACTTTGTTATTTATCGATAATTGATTGACATTAATTCATAATTATGGTAAAATAAAAACATTTAAATGATAGAAATATTAACCTTAGGATAGATGGAGGGTTTTTACTATTAAGGTAAAATTAATTAAATTTAAGCAATATTAAACCAATAGTTAGTATCACATTAAAGCAATTCTTCAAGTTGAAACAAATAGATAGTCTATTATTATTAACATATTTTTTTTAAACCAAAACAATATTTAGTTTTGATTATATAAAACAAATTGAATTAATTATTAATTTTGATTATATACATCTGTCTTAGTGTTTTGTTAAAAAAAAAACAATCATAATGTTAATCCATTTCTAAAGTTATCAAACAAAAATCACAATTATATATTATACTATGAAAAATTAAAAATAGAAAACAAAAATACAACTATTATTAAAATATGGTTTTTGGTTTAGACTTACGTTTGTTATAAGATAGATTTAAAATAAAATATAAAACACACAATAAAACTATTACTAAAATATGATTTTCGGTTTAGACTTGCATTTATTATAATATTATGGTAATTATTGTAAGTTCTATGACATATATATTTAGAAGAAAACATTATTCTACTTTTATATTTTGATTTTCATTCATCAAATAAGTTAAAACAAAAATAATTTTATAGTTTATGACAATTTAGGTTTTTTCATAGTTTCATGAAGAATTTATCAACCTTAATTTCGGGTAACTATAAAATTTAACGCAACAGAAACTAAAATTTACAGTATTTATTCTACTAAACAAAATCTAAATTCCATGATAGTTAACCAAAATCAATTTAAAAGAAACATCATTTCTAATAATTGATAAATTAGGTATAAAAATGTAAGTTAATCGTATGTGTTCACTTATACCTAATAAAAGTAAATATAAATTACCTCATCACTTTTCATATTTCTATGAAGTTTAGTTTTTAGGTCACCTTCTGTAAAAACGTTCAACACTAAGAACATATGTCTCTATCACCAATTTAGTATTCCTCAATGTTTTGTCGAAAACCACCAAACTGAAATACAAACACGACGATGAAGATTGTTAATTTTCCACACAAAATGATGATCACACATTCTTTTCCGTTACAAAATTTAAAGAATCACAAAAATATAAAAAATTAAACAGCTAAACAAAAAATATGAATTCTTACTCTAAAGAGAGAGCGCAAAGGAAGATTGTGATAGTGTAGCTCGTATGGTCTCTTGTTTGTATGTATATTTCTTTGACAATTTTGTTTAGTTTTTTGGTTATAAATATTTTGTCTTTCAAAAAAATAGTAATCGAGGAAAATGGATTGTGTGTGATAGGAAATGAAGAGACTTGATTTCAATTAATTGATAATTAATTCAATTTAAAAAATGATAAGTAACAGTCATTTGCAATTTAAGATTAGTAATGTAGGACTTGTAAATATTTAATTTCATTTAATAAAAAATAACTAAATAATTATTTATATTATTTATTAAAAATCAATATTAAATTATTAATACTCATAATTATTACATGAGACTCAACTTTTATAGATATGTAGATATATATAGATATTATGTATTAAAAAGGTCCTTAAAATTTTTTTAAAAGTTGTTAATAGAGTCCTTTACACTTGGGTATTACTCTCTTTACTAGGGGTGTGCAGTATTTGGTTTGGACTCGAAGAAACCGAAAACCAGAGCGCATCAAATTCGAATAAAACCAAACCGAATTTATAAAGCGGTTTTCGATTTGGTTTGGTTCCAAACCAATTTTCACAATATGGTTCTCGGTTTGATGATTGATTTTCCTTTTTTCAGACCAAACCAAACCGAAATCCAAATTTGGTTTTTAATTTATAAATAAATAAATAATATGCATTATACAAATACAATTATACAATATACATAACGAGTTATTGAACAACCGCGCGTTGCCGAGTAGTCTAAAATATTAATTACAAAAATAAATATAAAAACAAATGAACAAAAATTCTTTTCAAATAATTCAAATAACGAAACACAATTGAATCATGATCGAAAAGTGAAATTGGAAACCTGATATAGATTAAAGAAGAAAGACAAATGATACTGTTGGTTTACTAAATTTTGCAATACTAAAACTACAGACAATGTCTTATTAAATTGGATCCGAACCAGAATAAATTATTTAAATATTCATAACCATAATTTGAATATTTGATATTGATTAGGTTTAATCGTTAATTTAATTTGTTAGTTTTACGATCAAATCAAATAAATTTATAACCTTAATGTCTCTAATACATTGATTAAGGTATTTCAATGTTATACATTATCATATTTAATTAAAAAATCTAAATATTAAATAGTTACATTTTAATTATAAAACAAATTCATTAGAATTTTGTTTTGTGTAAATAGATAATAAAATCTTTTTCATACAATTAAACATAACATAATAGTTTCAAAAGACAACTCCAAACATAAGTATAATTAAAATCATAATTTTAAGTGTGTAAGAAAATGTCATAATAATCAACGTTAAAATAGGACTGAACAAAAATTTATTAAATAAAAAGGCTAAATAAAAAATAACGCTAAGATAAAGGTGTGTTATGAAAAATTAAAATTAAAAAACAAAGAAAGAAAAACGCCATTGGCTTACTCCATGCATTTGAATAATAAAGTCTCTTTCATACAATTAAACATAACATAATAGTTTCAAAAGACAACTCCAAACATATATATAATTAAAATCATAATTTTAAGTGTGTAAGAAAATATTGTAATAATCTATACTATATAAAATAAAAAAAAACCACTTGGAGTTTCTGGACCATTGGATGGAAAGAAATCAATGGTCCAGATCAATGACAACTCATAATTATTTATGAAATGTCTCTTATATGTGAAGACCTCCCCTTACGGGGCAGTCCTCAGAGTCTAGGTTCCATATTTATGCAATACGATATCAATCATAACTAAGATGGGGTAATTAAGTTGCAGAATTTCAAATTACAGTACAAAATATTAGGATAAGTTTAATACAGTTTTTAGTACAACTTACAGATTTCAAATTAAACTTATAAAGGGCACAAGGCTAATCTAGTTCATGTCATCATACAATCAAATCAAATCTAACCAGACCACCACAATTATCATATGCCAATCTGTACCGAAAGTTTGTTGAGTAGTGGTCTATGGAAAACTTCAACTTGATTCTTGAAAGACCTAAGAACTAGGTCCAGCATGTGCTTTTCCCTTATCTTTTCCTGTAAAAAGGTTAAACAACAACTATAAGCAATGCTTAGTGAGAATATAGATTTTCAGATTACATGCATTTTATCAAGCGGATCATGGGTCTAGCGTGATATGTCTTGACTGCCGCTACAGCCACTCATGATTGAGACATAGTAGTCATAGAGTTGGATGATGTCCAGGCCACGCTCACGCTTTTAGTGGAAGCTATCCACTTATACTGGGCTAACTACCAGCAATCATCGTGGGGGAGCATCAGAGTAATCAATACCAAGTTCAATAGAACTGGTGACATAGCAAGGTCTAGAACAATAGACCGACAAGGCTAATCATGCTAAGCTGAATCAATATATCAAAGATGCGAGCAATAATGAAAGCATAAATAATCAAGGTCATGATAGCAATCTCAACTAATAACAATTAACTGAACAGAATTGTAAGTACAATGTTATGCAGAATGATAAGTCAAATAGCTATCATGATCCACAGGGCATCACCGAACCATGGTGAGCACAGGTCACAATCCAACTGAGCATGTATGAATGTCAAAATAAACTATCATCAACAATATGTCTCAACCGGAATCTAGCATGTAAAACTGAATATCTATAACTTACTGGTTCTGTTGTCTTATCAAGCAGATTTCTCCACCACCTGAGTTATCTCAGGATTTAATTCTTTAATCTTTGTCTTTCTGGACTCTAGCTTTGCTTTACAATTCTTTGTCCCACTTTCAATAACTTTAACTTTAATTCTTTGTTCAGAATTTATCTGAACCTGTCCAGAATTTTATCATAGCAAGAACATTAGCTTTAAATCTTTATCTGATCTGATTCTGATAACTGATAAACTTAATCAATCATTTTACACTTTCTTTGTTCATTTGAAGTCTCAAAGATATATATATATATATATATATATATATATATATATATATATATATATATATATATATATATATATATATATATATATATATATATATATATATATATCATGATGCTTTATTTAAATATTCTTTAATTATTATAATCATGGGTCTTATAATTGTGAAATAAAATTATAAAACATTTATTTGTTATTATAAAGCATCTATAATGGACCATTTGAATTAAGCATCCGGATTCGGACCATCCAAACTGGGCATCCGAACCGGACCATCCGAATTGAACCATCCGAACTCGGATCATCCGAGTTCGGATCCACACCCATCCGAGATTGATCATTCGAGAAGGGATCTGAAATGGTGCCTCATCCGAATTCGGATCCATCACTTAGAAATTTTCCAGAGTTGCTCTTAATGTTCCAGTTTTGACATATTCGGGTTTTCACTAAAAATTCACCAACAACATGCAATTAAATTTAAGGTTATATTGTCATTATTGAGGTGTTTTTACACTATTTTCCCTATTTTAAACACATTAAATCATCTAAAATCGTCCAAAAATCAAGACTTTTTCAAGAACACAAAACTTTACAAAATTTCAGATTTCACATTTATTTGGACGATTTAAACAACGATTTTTGTTTCTATAACTTCTAAATGTTCCAATGTATTATTATTAACCGAAATTTCAAACATGCAACGACATTTGTGCTAGATCTTAATTCATCATTTCAGTTTTTCATAAAACCGAACATAGACCCTTAAAAATTCGAAATTTAAGTAAATATTACTTTGAAATCTTGTAAATTCTGTTGCTTGATACTTGTTTATAACCTTCTCTTGATTAAATCTTCAATTTATTGCAACAATTTAATGATTCTTGATGAAATGTTTGAGAAAAGCCGTAGATGTAGAGAGAGAAGGAGAATTTGTGTTTTCTTTAATTGGTATTAACTGAAAGAATTAAAAGACTTTGAGCCTTTTATTTTTCAACTTTTGGAATTTCTCACTTTTGGTCCCTCTACATTTGTTTTCTTTAAATAAAGATTTCATCTTTATTTTTTCATTAATAATAACATATAATTTAACTTAATTAAATATTTTCATTACTTAATTAAATTAGAAAACAATTAATGTAATTAAATTACATTATTGGATCAAATCAGAAATTAAAAGCTCGGTTAAGACTAGGTTGTTACATTATACCCTTAATTAAAATCAATAATTATACCTATGCCATTTTTTTAATCATTTTCCAATTTTACTGCCTAAACTTAATTACATTACATTACATTAAATTTTGATTTTAATTTTTTCATTAATGAATTAATATTAAATTAATATTTACCTAAAATAAATATGTGTCATTATTATCCTTAATGATCATAGTTAAATTCAAATGTAAAAATTTGGATTTAAATGTAGAAGTGTGGTAAATAAAGTTAAAACTTTTTGTTAATTATTTTGCTAACAAGATTATAAAATTTAATTGATAAAACTTCAATTGTGAATATGATAAATTTTGATTGTTGGTTTTCAGATATTTCATTTTTATATTTTATCATTTTCAAAATATATACACATTCACATAAATGAAGTTTTTTGTTTCTTACATTAATATTTCATATTTGAAGTTAATAATAAAAATTAAAAGAAACATTTTTTGCAAACACATATTATCTGTTTTTGATAATACAATATAATAATATTTTTTTATTTAATATCAAACAACTAAGTATTTTTTTATCTTTAATTTAACTAGCTTTCAATTTTTTTTATTTTAATTATATACAAATTTTATAATAATTTATTTTTCTAAATCAACCCATGTAATACATGGGTTGATTAACCTATATATTATAATAAAATAAAACAATTCATGTCATACGTCACTTCTACAATACAAGAAAATTTTATTTTTCCACATCTTTTTCCAAATTTAACACCTTAACTTAATTGAATTAAATTTTGACTTTATTTTTTTTCATTAATTAACTAGTTTATTACCCGTGTTCTGTTTATATAAATTTACAAAATTATTATAGAAATAACAAATAAAATAGCAATATTTTACTGCTAAAGATATTATTGAAAACATATAAACATGCAATTAAAAGTAAAATATATAACTAAGAATTAAATAATAATAATAAATTATAGAAATTATCTTTTGCAATTATCACAATTTGTTTTTTTAAGCTCTATTTTGACCTCAGTTATCAATCCGATTTGACACAATAAGACCACGAATTCCTTTGATTTCAAGATCGTTAACTCATGTTTGACACCTATTTGATAGAGAATAAGAATCAATACATGACAATCTAAACTCATTTTCAAAATTGTTGCATAATTAAAAAGTATTATTATCTGAATTGCACGATATTAGAAATACTGTTTAAACTTCGACGATTAAATCACATTATAAATAAATTTAAATCAGATTAGATGTAATCTACAAGTGAAATAAGGATTAAAATTCGGTATATTACCTTGTGCCTTCGTTTGAATAATATGAGGAACCGATTATGATAAGAACAAACATTCTTCTTGAATGGATTTTTGCAATCCGAGGATGATAAAAGTTCTTAAAATCGTCGATGATTTTGTTTAGGATAATATGACATAATGATGATAATCAAATGAAGATGAACAAAATATGAATACTCAGGTAATGAGGGATGAACGTTAGGAAAAAAACTAAAAACGTATAGGAAGACGGAGTCGTAAAAGAAATCCTAGTCTAGCCAAATTCTTCAAAATTAAATTAATTTATTAATTTTAAAATGCTTGTATAAGAAGCTAAAGAAAGATACACATAACTCTATTTTAAAACTAAAATCCGATACACACAATCAAACCTTTTTTTTCCTGAATTAATTTAATTTATTTTAACACTAGTTTATTTCCCGTGTACTACACGGGATAATTAACTGACTGTTTATAAAAATTTACAAAATTATTATAGAAATAACAAATAAAATAGCAATATTTAACTGCTAAAGATATTATTGAAAACATATAAACATGTAATTAAAAGTAAAATATATAACTAAGAAATAAATAATAATAATAATAAATTATAGAAATTATCTTTTGCAATTATCACAATTTGTTATTTTTAAGCTCTACTTTGACCTCAGTTATCAATCCGACTTGACACAATAAGACCACGAATTCCTTTGATTTCAAGATCGTTAACTCATGTTTGACAACTATTTGATAGAGAATAAGAATCAATACATGACAATCTAAACTCATTTTCAAAATTGTTGCATAAGTTAAAAAGTATTATTATCTGAATTGCACGATATTAAAAATACCGTTTAAACTTCGACGATTAAATCACATTATAAATAAATTTAAATCAGATTAGATGTAATCTACAAGTGAAATAAGGATTAAATTCGGTATATTACCTTGAGCCTTCGTTTGAATAACATGAGGAACCGATTATGATAATAACAAACATTCTTCTTGAATGGATTTTTGCAATCCGAGGATGATAAAAGTTCTTAAAATCGTCGATGACTTTGTTTATGATAATATGACATAATGATAATAATCAAATGAAGATGAACAAAATATGAATACTCAGGTAATGAGGGATGAACATTTGGAAAAAAACTAAAAACGTATAGGAAGGCGGAGTCGTAATAGAAATCCTAGTCTAGGCAAATTCTTCAAAATTAATTTAATTTATTAATTTTAAAATGCTTATATAAGAAGCTAAAGAATGATACACATAACTCTATTTTAAAACTAAAATCTGATACACACAGTCAAACCTTTTTTTCTGAATTAATTTAATTTATTTTAACAGTTTAAAAATCTTGGATAATAAGCTAAGGAAAGACATGGGTTGTGACTCAAATTTTAAAAGAATTCTGGGATAATAGGCGGACGTTTTTTTTAGCTTTGTTAGATAAATCTAATACATAAAATATGATAATTTTATAACTAAAATAAAGTGTTTATTAGGAAACATGCTTTCCTATTTTTTGTGTTTTTGTCCCTCCATATTAATTTTTTTTTCCATAAAAGTCATCAAGTTAATTATTTCCTTTGGTTTAGTGAGGGATGAGGGATGAACGTTTGGAAAAAAATCTAAAAACGTATAGGAAGGCGGAGTCGTAAAAGAAATCCTAGTCTAGCCAAATTCTTCAAAATTAATTTAATTAATTAATTTTAAAATGCTTATATAAGAAGCTAAAGAACGATACACATAACTCTATTTTAAAACTAAAATCCGATACACACAGTCAAACCTTTTTTTTTCTGAATTAATTTAATTATTTTAACACTAGTTTATTTCCCGTGTACTACACGGGATAATTAACTGTCTGTTATATAAATTTACAAAATTATTATAGAAATAACAAATAAAATAGCAATATTTTACTGCTAAAGATATTATTGAAAACATATAAACATGTAATTAAAAGTAAAATATATAACTAAGAATTAAATAATAATAATAAATTATAGAAATTATCTTTTGCAATTATCACAATTTGTTTTTTTTTAAGCTCTATTTTGACCTCAGTTATCAATCCGATTTGACACAATAAGACCACGAATTCCTTTGATTTCAAGATCGTTAACTCATGTTTGACACCTATTTGATAGAGAATAAGAATCAATACATGACAATCTAAACTCATTTTCAAAATTGTTGCATAATTAAAAAGTATTATTATCTGAATTGCACGATATTAGAAATACCGTTTAAACTTCGACGATTAAATCACATTATAAATAAATTTAAATCAGATTAGATGTAATCTACAAGTGAAATAAGGATTAAAATTCGGTATATTACCTTGTGCCTTCGTTTGAATAATATGAGGAACCGATTATGATAAGAACAAACATTCTTCTTGAATGGATTTTTTCAATCCGAGGATGATAAAAGTTCTTAAAATCGTCGATGATTTTGTTTAGGATAATATGACATAATGATGATAATCAAATGAAGATGAACAAAATATGAATACTCAGGTAATGAGGGATGAATGTTTGGAAAAAAAACTAAAAACGTATAGGAAGGCGGAGTCGTAATAGAAATCCTAGTCTAGCCAAATTCTTCAAAATTAATTTAATTTATTAATTTTAAAATGCTTATATAAGAAGCTAAAGAAAGATACACATAACTCTATTATAAAACTAAAATCCGATACACACAGTCAAACCTTTTTTTTTTCTGAATTAATTTAATTTATTTTAACATATTAAAAATCTTGGATAATAAGCTAAGGAAAGACATGGGTTGTGACTCAAATTTTAAAAGAATTCTGGGATAATAGGCGGACGTTTTTTAGCTTTGTTAGATAAATCTAATACATAAAATATGATAATTTTATAACTAAAATAAAGTGTTTATTAGGAAAAAAACCAACATGTTATTTGAATGATATTAAATGTTTACATAGATCACTTTGATTCAATGATATTATTTTTACTTGATATTTGACTTTAATCAATGATATCTGTTTGGTTTTGGAAATTAATATGTGAAATTAATAAAAATAACAGAATCAGATAATTTATAAAACAAACAGACTTATTGAATTCTCTTATCAGATCTTAGTATCTTATCAGGACCACCTCTTATCAATCAGAAGTGGAATCAGACATCAGACAATTAACCTCTTATGCAATCAAACAACACCTAAATGTCTACACCAAATGTATTATTATTTGAATTTGATATTTCTGTTTTCTTTAATCCGGTTCAAATTCTAAACACCTAGTAGGTCTATATGCATTTAAAATTTAAATACACTTTTGGCATCTTTCAGTTTGTTTAACTCATTCGACCAGTTCATTTTTAGCTAAGATTTAAAAGTTTAATCATTTTGATTGTGAACATTGGAATGATATTATAATTCAAATCGACCCATTTCCTTGTAAACGATTCGTATAAATAATTGATAACTTATAAGGGGTATTCAAAAGCCAGGAATTGATAACTTACAAGGGGTATTCAAAAGCCAGGACTGAACCATAAAATTGATGGACCCTACTAGAACTGGTACCAAACGATCTTGTTCTCAATTTTAGTTTTGTACTATTTTTCAATAAAGTCGGAAAAACCAACTTCGTACTGGAACTAGACCAAACCGAACCGTGTTCAATTCTAATTTCTGTAAGTTCTCTGGTTTTGGTTTTGAACCGTTACATACCCAACATTTATTGGCTGGCCCCTATACTAAAAAATGGAACATTAATCCATCGTCTCCCCATGCTAAATCTCTTGATATTTACGGAACACACGCTGCACTGACTAGCCAATGACAAATATTTGCAGGTTGCTAGTATCATGCCGCTGAAAGGTGGAGCTTCACCAAAGTTTTCTCAGAGGACTCGACTGGTAACCGAGAGCTACCAAGTTGTTTGATCAAGTTATTGCTATTCAAAGCCGACTTCAGAATCTTACATAGGCCAGTTTTTTCCCCGTCTTATAATCTTCATGTCATTAAAATTTCGTATTAAGATAGTTGATAAAAGCGCGATCATCGTGGCATCGTTCAGTATCTCAGAGTTGAGTTGCTTTCATGACATTCAAACAGATTTAGTATTTTTATCCGTGCGGTGCCCGGGTTATGTCGTTTAAGAGGATTATAGAATTTTTATAATTACATAATGTTTGATTATAAGTACTTAATAAATTAATTTGTCTAAAAAAATATATAACTATCTATTGAATAGTGCTGAAAAGTTGAAGAACATATATTTTCATAGGTTGTTTCTGAATTTGATATGTTCATGAATTGTGTAAATTGAAAAATAAACATAAGCAAAAGACATTGCACTGATCAAAATTCTCATATTATTTTATAATGTTTTCTATTTCCACATTCATAAATTTATTAGGACCTAGTAAATTTTTATAGCAAACAAATTTTGAAATTTTTTAAAAACTTGTATAAAAAACATTAAAAATAAAAGCAAATGTCATTCAAATGTAAGAATGTTCTGAAATGTAGCATCACAATTAAAAGGAATTTCATATATACCCTTCCAAAACTTCATATTATCATATATACCCAACCTAAATTTTAATATCATATATATCTCTCCTAAACATTACAATATTATATATACCTAATTTTAATTATTAATATCACATATATCCCTTTTAAACATCATTAATATCATATATACCCAAATTTATTAATTTAATTATTTTTAAAACATTAAAAACTCATAATTAATATTGCTTATTAATTAATGATCATTATACCCTTACTCATTTCTTCTTTCAACTAAACTTCAAAATATCATTGTAACACCCTCTAAACCCAACTAAAAGCCACATCATTTACAATACACAGGTGGCGTTAACGCAATCAAAATCCATATCACAATGTCTAGGTTTATACAAACACTGATTAATTAAAACATTTCACAAACATAGTCACAATATCCAGAAGTCAACCCGACATACAAGGCCCGACCCAAACCCAATATCCACATACAACTAGCATCATTTGTTCCAAAAATTCCCAACAGTATAAGGGGCACATACATATAACAGAATGCAGAATCCCTCGGCAACAGCAAATCACGCTCCTATCTTCGCTCAGGAGCTGGCGGTCCTATCTTCGGGTCCCCTGATACACACATCAGACTCGAATACGTAAGCTTCGCAGCTCGTAAGTACACAAGGGTTAGACACTGCACAGTTCACATAATCACATATCGCATGTCACATGGCAGCCCTACACTACGTGGCATAACACATGCCAACCGGCCTCTAATCAGAGACCCTAGAGATCCAATTACAGAAAGAGATACTCATCTCAATTGGGGAATCCCTCCCCCCTGGAGCCAAGCCACGCCCATGGAGGCTAACAGGAGTAACGGCCGCATATATATATATATATATATATATATATATATATATATATATATATATATATATATATATATATATATAGATTGAGGTTCAATTGAGAACTTTTATGCATCGGGGCACCTCGATGCACTTTTGTGCATCAGATAATCCACCAAGGGTGCACAAAGGGCATTTAGGGAAAACTAAAGACATGATAATTAATTTATTTCTAAAAATCATTAAATGATAATTAGGAGTTACACTTTGAATTAAAATCTCATATTAACTACATTCCTTCCTCCTCATTTCTCTCTCTCTCTCTCTCTCTCTCTCTCTCTCTCTCTATCTCTCTCTCTTTAACTCTAATCATGTTCTTCATGATTTTCTTAGTAATGATGATTTGAAGACGAAGAATAACGATGAACAACGATGATGATGAACATGAACAAGAGAGGTAACCGATGATAATTATGAAGAACATGATGCATAGATGGATGATGAACGATGAATAATGATAATGCATAGATGGATGATGAACAATGACAATGCATAGATGAATGATGAACGATGAACAACGAAAAATGATGATGCATAAATGGACGATGAACAATGACGATGCATAGATGAATGATGAACAAGTTGAACATGATGCATAGCTCAATGAAGAATATGAACGACAAACACGATGCATAAAAGAATGATGAACAAGTTGAACACGATGCATAAATGAATTTTTGTATTTTTTTTGTTAAATGCGTCTTTTTTTAACATGATGCATAGATAAACAAGATCAACGATGAAATGCATCGATATCCATCATCTTTTTTTTGAATTTGTGTAATTTTTGTTAAATTTGGAAATGTATCAATTGAATTTATTTGACATTTATTATTTGATTATTTGTTGAAATATTAAATTTAATGAGGTATGCACATTCCCCAAAATGCCCTTCCTTGTTTGTTCCTATAATGCACAAGTTGCATAAAATTGTCCAACTATTTACCCTTTTGCCATTAATTAATCTAATCCATACAATTTTTTGATCTAATGGTTAATATGGGTTCTTTTGTACCTCGATGCATAAAAGTTCTCAATTGAACCTCCCTCTATATATATATATATATATATATATATATATATATATATATATATATATATATATATATATATATATATATATATATATATATATATATATATATATATATATATATATATATATGGGAACCCTACACAGGGTTAAACAGAGTTACACCGCTCCCGCGATAGCCCATCGCGATAAACTATAATGGATCTCAAGCATATAACACATATAAAGAAAGAAGGATCATACATGAGGGGCAACTCGCAGTGCCCAAGACAATCACAACAATAATATATGCACATATTGTGACTCGATAAAAGCAGGCCCTTTGAAAAGAACTCGTGTACTCACCTGGATCACCCCGTACAATTTCCCCAACTGTCTGATCCGGACTTGGCCCGTAACAATCTCTGGCAATCCCTCTACACAAAATAATTCTCCCCAGATTAATCCCAATTATCCCATAACTAATAACATACCCAAATGAACCCCACAAAACAGCCCAACGGACCCCCAAAGCCCAAACCGACCCAAGCCCACTGGAGCCGGATCGCGGCCGCACTGGCCCGATCGCGGCCCGCGCCTACGAAGAACATCGCGGCCGCGCTTGGCGCGTCGCGACCGCGCTCGCGATGCAGAACAGGTCCCCTGTTTGCTGTTTCAGTTCTGTCCAGGGGGTGTTAACCCCCAAACTTCGATTTCCAGTACACAAAATACATGTAATTGACACCAACAAGTTCACCAAACATACCCAAACCAATTCCCATCATTTCACAACACTTAATACCCAAAATCAGATTTAAAATTTGGAGATTACTCACCTTTAACTTCAAGAACACTACTTGGAGGTTTCAAATCCAATTTGCAGCGATTAACTCCACTCAAGTGAGCTTGAAATCAATTCAGCAGCACAAAAAGCACACACACACTTATCTCTGTGATTTGCACAAAAGAAGGGATAAGGAAAAACGTCACACACATATACGTATCTATACGGATCCGGTTATTTCGCGGGTTCAACACCGATACCCGACCCCAATAATAAAAATCCACTATTTATATCAATAAATCCAATTTAATCTCGTGAATCCATAATTATAGTTTATCCACTAAAATTATATCCCGAATCCACGCAATCCCCGTCCCGACACGTATAATCCACTATACGGGACGCAATTGGACCAACGCAATAATCACTATTATAATTAGTCAATGTGATAATTACACGTACCTGCTCGGAAGTCGGGGTGTTACAAATCCTCCCCCCTTACGAAGATTCCGTCCCGGAATCTAACTCTGGCTCTGGAACAGGAAAGGATAGCGACTCCGCATCTCAGACTCGGGCTCCCAAGTTGCGCTGGTACCCTTATGATGTCTCCATTGAACGAGTACTAATGATATTTCCTTATTGCGCAACTTCTTCACTTTCCGATCAGTAATCATCTCTGGCTGCTCTGCATATCTCAACTGATCGTCCACGGATATCTCTGACAGCGACACATACTGATCCTCCTTCGCTAAACACTTTCTCAGATCGCTCACGTGGAATGTATCATGAACATCGGCTAACTCTGGCAGCAATTTCAATCGGTAGGCCTGATCTCTGACCCTGACAATGATCTCAAACGGCCCTATGTACCTCGGACTCAGCTTGCCCCGGTGCCTGAATCGGATTACTCCTTTCCACGGAGATACTTTTAGCAACACCTGATCCCCGACACTGAACTCGAGCTCTGAAGTACGACGGTTAGTGTAACACTTCTGACGGCTCTGTGCAACACGCATATGCTCACGGATCACAGTTACTTTATCGCTCGTCTCCTGAAGTAGCTCGGGCCCACTGATCGGTCGCTCACCGACCTCACCCTAACACACTGGGGTTAGACACTTACGGCCATATAACGCTTCAAACGGGTGCCATCTTAATCGAAGCATGGTAGCTATTGTTATACGCGAACTCAACTAACGGGAGGTGCACATCCCAGCTACCTCTGAAGTCTATGGCACATGCTCTCAACATGTCCTCGAGTGTCTGGTTGGTGCGCTCAGTCTGCCCATCTGTCTGAGGCCTGTAAGCTGTGCTCAGCTGAACCTGGGTACCCAACTCTCTCTGGAAACTCTGCCAGAGCCGCGAGGTGAAACGAGTATCTCGATCAGAAGTAATCGACTTCGGAATCCCATGCCGCGACACCACCTCATCAATATACAGCCGCGCTAGCTGAGCCATCGTGATCGTACCCCGAACAGCAAGAAAATGCGCACTCTTAGTCAATCGGTCCACTATGACCCAGATCATATCGTTCCCACGCACAGTACGAGGAAGTCGGACGATGAAATCCATCGTGATGTGGTACCATTTCCACTCGGTAATCTCCAGTGGTTGTAGACGGTCGTGCGGTTTCTGATGCTCACTTTTAACCCGCAAACACGTCATACACTGCTCAACATTACGGACCACGTCCCTTTTCATTCCCGACCACCAGTAGAATTCTCGGAGATCTCGGTACATCTTGGTGCTCCCAGGATGAATGGACAACCTCGACTTATGCGACTCATCACGGATCAACTGTCGCAAGTTCCTAACTCTGGGAACCCAAACTCTGCCTCTCAAAGTATATATCCCTCGGTCGTCCCTGACCAATGACTTTGTCTGTTCCACCAACCTCTCTCTCTTCGCATTCTGCTCCCGCAAACCCTCTATCTGTGCCAATCTCAGACTGTCAATCAAGGTAGAGGCAATCTCAAGTCTCACAGCTCGGGAGGTAACCGTCTGGGCACACGCCTTACGACTCAAGGCGTCAGCAACTACGTTCGCCTTCCCCATATGATATTGTATCTCACAGTCATAATCTTTCAGGAGCTCTAAACTGCGTCTCTGTCGCATTTCAAGTCCTTCTGACTGAAAAGATACTGGAGGCTCTTGTGATCAGTATAAACCACAAACTGGGACCCATATAGATAATGTCGCCATATCTTTAAAGCAAAGACTATGGCATCCAACTCAAGATCGTGGATAGTATGATTCTCTTCATACGTCTTCAGCTGTCTTGAAGCGTAGGCAATCACCTTGCCTCGCTACATCAACACACAGCCCAACCCTGTCCCCGATGCATCACAGTACACGACAAAATCATCCATGCCCTCGGAAAAAGCCAACACCGGCGCCTGGCACAATCGAGCTCTCAACTCAGGAAAGGCCGTCTCCTGCTCATCATTCCACTCGAATGGTACGCCCTGCCGTGTCAGTCTCGTCAACGACATGGCTATCCGCGAAAAATTCTGAATGAACCGTCGGTAGTAGCCTGCTAATCCCAGGAAACTACGAATCTCTGGCACGGTCTTAGTCTGCTCCCAACTCATTACAGCCTCAATCTTCGCGGGATCCACTTTGATGCCCTCACTGCTCACGACATGGCCCAAGAACTGCACCTCTTGGAGCCAGAACTCGCATTTCGAAAACTTCGCATAAAGTCTCTCTCTCTGCAGCACGCTCAGGACCTCCCTCAAGTGCTGCTCATGCTCCTCAGCGCTTCTCGAATAGATCAATATGTCGTCTATGAACACAATCACAAAATGATCCAACATGGCTCTACACACCCTGTTCATCAAATCCATGAAGGCTGCGGGTGCGTTGGTCAGTCCGAATGGCATGACTAAGAACTCATAGTGTCCATAGCGCGTCCTAAAGGCTGTCTTGGGCACATCCTCTTCCCTGACCTTCAGCTGGTGATATCTGGATCGTAAATCAATCTTCGAAAAGAAGCTAGATGCCTGTAGCTGATCGAATAAATCATCAATCCGCGGGAGTGGATATCTATTCTTCACGGTCACTTTATTCAGCTCTATGTAATTGATACACATTCGCATGGTACCGTCTTTCTTCTTCACGAACAACACCGGTGCTCCCTACGGTGATGAGCTCGGACGGATGAATCCCCTATCCAGCAACTCCTGAAGCTGAGTCATCATCTCTCGCATCTCAGTGGGTGCCAGCCTATAAGGCGTCTTCGCAATCGGCACCGCTCCAGGGATAAGGTCGATCCGGAACTCTACCTGGCGATCTGGCGGTAGCCCAGGTAGCTCATCTGGGAATACCTCAGGGTACTCTCGCACTACAGGTACATCCCATACCTTCGTCTTATCCTTCTGGGCGTCAATCACATAAGCCAGGAAGGTTTCGCAGCCCTTGGTCATGTATCTCTGAGCTCTAACCATCGAGATGATCCCAATCTCGCCCTTTCGCCTCTCCACGTAAACTATCACGGCCTCGGTCTCAGAAATCGGTATCCGGATCATCTTCTTAGCACAAAGAATATCTGCCTGACGGGCTGTCATCCAGTCCATACCGATGATCACATCGAAGCTGCTGATCTCGATAGGCAGTAGATCGATCAGGAATCGATGAGTATCAATCTCGAGTACACACTCTCGATAAACACGGCTCACTAAAGCAATACTACCGTCTACCCTCTCAACAATCAATGACACAGATAGCACAGAAGGAGCAACAGTAAAATAAGCACAGAAGGACACTGACACATATGAGTGATCGGCTCCAGAATCAAATAAGACTCGCGCACGCAAGCCGTTCAGAATATACGTACCCGTAACAACATCTGGAGCATCTCTGGCCTCCTCAGCTGTGGCCTGGAACACTCGGCCTCTGGCTCTCGGAGCTGCATCCCTACGGGAGGTGGAAGAAGAAGGCTCTGCTCTAGCACCGCTCGTGCTCGCTCCCGGTACTGCTGGTGCTGTCTCTGGGCAATCTCTCATGCGGTGGCCTGGCTTCCCACACCGGAAGCATAATGCCTCAGGGGCTGTACATGCTGTGGCTGTGTGGCCGAACTGGCCGCATCTGAAAAATCTGAACTGATCACTAGCACACGGCCCGACATGCCTGCGGTGGCACCTCTGGCAATCCCGCTCCCCGGATGAACTGTCAACTCGCTCCCTGATGCCCGGGACCCCTGCCCAACACTGCTCTGACTAGGTGTACGACTATCCCTCTGGCCCTGCCCTCTGAATCTCTCATCTCGGCCTCTATCTCTGCCTCTGTCTCTACCCCTGTCTCTACAAGAACCTGCGCTCTGCTCCTGATGACGGCCCTGCTCGGGCTGTGGCTCTCTCGGCTCACGCCAGTAACTAGACTGCTCAGTGGCCCCCGTACGCTGTCTCTGAGTAGGCGGCTGCTCTCGCTGCCTCTCGATCCCTCGCTGCCTCTCGCTCTCTCATGCGAGCTAGCTCCAACGCTCTAGCAAAAGATGACGTCTCCTGTAGTCCCACAAACTCCCTGATATCTGGTCTCAGGCCTTCAACAAAGGCATCGGCCTTGCGCCTCTCTGTATCCACATGCTGCGGCGCAAACTGGGAGTACTCGTTAAAGCGATCCACATACTGCTGCATGGACAGATCTCTCTGCTGTAGATGGAGGAAGCGGCGCTCCATCTCTCTCTGCTCATCATGGGGTGCGTACTGAATCTCGAACATGGCATCAAACTGGGCCCAAGACATCGCATATGCACGTGAATCAGAAATAGAAGACTCAATAGATCTCCACCACTGTGAGGCTCCACCCCTCAACTGATACGTGGCATACCCAACCATATCTTTCGGGTCCACATGAGCAACCCGAAAAGCAGACTCGATCTCACGCTCCCACGCGAGTGCCATCCCTGGCTCACCCCCACCTCTGAACTCTGGAGGATTCCCAGTCATGAAATCCTTAAACGAACCCCCTCGCTAAGACGTAGACGAAGAGGCACCCGTACCCGTATCCTGACCACCCCCAATACGTGGTCCCGTATCATGTCCCTGTTCCCTCTCCTGCTCTCTCTGCTGCCTATAGAACTCTGTGAGAACCTCAAGCAGCTCTGACTTGCGGATATACTCATCACCCGGTGGCTCACCCGCACCAGAACCCTCTCCCTGATCTGCCATACTGATCTGCACAAAACAAGGCGATTAAGCACAAAGATAAGTCTCCCAGCGTTATACACTAAGCCAGGATAATTAAATCCTCTAGTATCCGTCACCGGAATACTCCCCAAGAATCTGAACATGGTCTAAGCTCAAGCATCCACTGATACTCAATACAAAAACCACAAGCTCTGATACCATACATGTAACACCCTCTAAACCCAACTAAAAGCCACGTCATTTACAATACACAGGTGGCGTTAACGCAATCAAAATCCATATCACAATGTCTAGGTTTATACAAACACTGATTAATTAAAACATTTCACAAACATAGTCACAATATCCAGAAGTCAACCCGACATACAAGGCCCGACCCAAACCCAATATCCACATACAACTAGCATAATTTGTTCCAAAAATTCCCAACAGTATAAGGGGCACATACATATAACAGAATGCAGAATCCTTCGGCAACAGCAAATCACGCTCCTATCTTCGCTCAGGAGCTGGCGGTCCTATCTTCGGGTCCCCTGATACACACATCAGACTCGAATACGTAAGCTTCGCAGCTCGTAAGTACACAAGGGTTAGACACTGCACAGTTCACATAATCACATATCGCATGTCACATGGCAGCCCTATACTACGTGGCATAACACATGCCAACCGGCCTCTAATCAGAGACCCTAGAGATCCAATTACAGAAAGAGATACTCATCTCAATTGGGGAATCCCTCCCCCCTGGAGCCAAGCCACGCCCGTGGAGGCTAACAGGAGTAACGGCCGCATATATATATATATATATATATATATATATATATATATATATATATATATATATATATATATATATATATATGTGGGAACCCTACACAGGGTTAAACAGAGCTACACCGCTCCCGCGATAGCCCATCGCGATAAACTATAATGGATCTCAAGCATATAACACATATAAAGAAACAAGGATCATACCTGAGGGGCAACTCGCAGTGCCCAACACAATCACAACAATAATATATGCACATATTGTGACTCGATAAAAGCAGGCCCTTTGAAAAGAACTCGTGTACTCACCTGGATCACCCCGTACAATTTCCCTAACTGTCTGATCCGGACTTGGCCCGTAACAATCTCTGGCAATCCCTGTACACAAAATAATTCTCCCCAGATTAATCCCAATTATCCCATAACTAATAACATACCCAAATGAACCCCACAAAACAGCCCATCGGACCCCCAAAGCCCAAACCGACCCAAGCCCACTGGAGTCGGATCGCGGCCGCACTGGCCCGATCGCGGCCCGCGCCTACGAAGAACATCGCGGCCGCGCTTGGCGCGTCGCGACCGCGCTCGCGATGCAGAACAGGTCCCCTGTTTGCTGTTTCAGTTCTGTCCAGGGGGTGTTAACCCCCAAACTTCGATTTCCAGTACACAAAATACATGTAATTGACACCAACAAGTTCACCAAACATACCCAAACCAATTCCCATCATTTCACAACACTTAATACCCAAAATCAGATTTAAAATTTGGAGATTACTCACCTTTAACTTCAAGAACACTACTTGGAGGTTTCAAATCCAATTTGCAGCGATTAACTCCACTCAATTTGAGCTTGAAATCAATTCAGCAGCACAAAAAGCGCACACACACACTTATCTTTGTGATTTGCACAAAAGAAGGGATAAGGAAACACGTCACACACATATACGTATCTATACGAATCCGGTTATTTCGCGGGTTCGACACCGATACCCGACCCCAATATTAAAAATCCACTATTTATATCAATAAATCCCATTTAATCTCGTCAATCCATAATTATAGTTTATCCATTAAAATTATATCCCGAATCCACGTAATCCCCGTCCCGACACGTATAATCCACTATACGGGACGCAATTGGACCAACGCAATAATCACTATTATAATTAGTCAATAGGATAATTACACGTACCTGCTCGGAAGTCGGGGTGTTACTAAATAATTTTTTCAAACTAAAACAAATTAACAAAAAAAAAATAAAAATAAAAAAGTTGTATCATGTTCTTGCTCGTTTGTAATCAAATCGTATCATCTTATTATATTTTCTTATTTGATTTTTTCTACAGTAATCTATATACAAATTAATTGATTACATATTATGTTCTTTTTTTCTTATTCTTTTCGAACTTTATAGTTGTATCGCATTTTGTTTTTTATTTATTTTAGTATATATTTATTTGTTTTCTAATACATTGGTTTCTAATTTTTTTTTTCAAGTTTGCATTCATTTTATAACTATGGTTTATTTAGTTTATTTTTTTAATTTTTATATTACGTTTTATATTTAGTTTAAAAAAAGTATATTTTTTACTAACGAAAATAACCATATATTTATAATAAAAAAATTAATTTACTAATAATATACAAATTTCATCTGGTAAATTTATTATTAAAATTATTTTCTAGTCATTAATTATTAAACAAATTATTATATAACTGGATTCTAAATATATAGGATTATATATATAAATAAATATATATATATATATATATATATATATATATATATATATATATATATATATATATATAGGGTGAGGATAAAATGAGGACCGTGCTTAAAATGAGGACGGTAAGAGAACCAATGAAATCGCTGGATTTTGTGAATCAACCAATAGGATTCAAGGTGGCAAATTTGTAATTATTTAGACTTTTATAACCCTTTTAAAACATGTAGAGGGTAATATGGTAATTAGTGCACCATTATAATTTAGGCAAATATATCTCATTAACTAGCTAATTAGTTATATTCACGGTTTTGTGGTTTGAGAGGCGATTCACGGTGGCAATAGGGTTTTGCCATTCACGGCGGCGCTAGTGGGTTTGCGGTTCACGGCGACACTCGTGGTTCACATACGCTCTGGTGAGTGGCGATTCACGACAACATTGCTGGCTTACGGTTCACGCGGGCTGGTGGTTTGCGAGTCACGGCGGCAGGTTGGTGAATCAAGGGTTTCAAGCGACGGACGGCGGTGAGAGGGGTTTTGGTAGTTGTGGGTGTGGTTCACGGGGACATGCATGGAATAGGTGGGTGTGGATCACGGTAAAAGGCGAGTAGAAGGTAGAGGGGTTTTGGTAGTTGTAGAAGACGGTTCACGACGGTTCACGGTGTATAGGAGAGTATACGGTCAGAGATTGGATTGTGGAGTGGTTCACGATGGTTCACCACTTCACCATGTGGTTCACGACGGTTCACCATGTGGTTCACGAAGACTTTATAGGTTATCAAATTAGGCATTAACACAATGAATGTTTCATATGAACCATTCAGTTTCGTTTACCATTCAATTTCTGATTCACAATTTCGTTTACAATAAAAGACGATGTGGTTCACAATAATTGTTCACCAAGAAAAATTGTGAATCATTCATCGTTAACGACATATTGGATGATGCACATTGTAAATAGTAGGCGTACATGTAAAACAACAAATCATCTCGTTTATTTCTATAACAAATAAAAGATTTGAAACGTGGAAAAAAAATTACTTACATTCATATTCATCAATGATTGTTCAAGTTCTTTGTAATACTCGAGTATATTCAATTGCGGAATCTTGATAAACAAAACAAGTTATGATATTTATAAATAAAAACAACTAATTTAATAAACATACGAGTTTTTAATTTTTCGATTTGGGTGATCGAAATATATACTTTTATGTTGACTGATATTTGAAGAAATTTGTTGTTGGAGTGGTGGATAATGGTTGGAGATTTGACAAAGATTTCAAATAGTTGTGGATCAGGCTTATGTTGATTTGAAAAAATTTGACCAAGATTTGTAGAGATTTTTTTTTTAAATAATAAAATTAATCAAGTTACCATATATAATAATCAATTAAATGTCCATAATGTCATTCAAGGAGAGAAAATAAACTTGCTTATGTGGCGATTTTTTATTGGTTCTTACCGTCCTCATTTTAAGCACGGTCCTCATTTGATCCACTCCATATATATATATATATATATATATATATATATATATATATATATATATATATATATATATATATATATATATATATATATATATATATATATAATCTTATCGTTAACATAAAATATACACAAATAATTAAATTGGATAACAAGTTATAACTCATATACTAGATTAAATACAAAAACTTTAAAAAAGTAAAAATAAACAATAGTTATAAAACGAATGCAAACTCGATAAAAATTTAAAACTAATGTATTAGAAAACAAAAATGTGTACGAAATTAAAAAAAAACAAAATGTGATACAACTATAAAAATCTATAAGAAAAAGAAAAGAAATAACATAATATGTAATCAGTTAATTGTATATATAGATTACTATAAAAAAATAAGAAAATATAATAAGATGATACGATTTGATTACAAACGAGCAAAAACATGATACAATTTTTTTATTTTTATTTTTAATGTTAATTCGTTTTAGTTTGAAGAATTTATTATCAAAAGTTTACAAAAATAAATTATATAAAATTATTAAAAAGATATGGTACTTTATATTAAATTGAATAAATATTGTAACGACCCAATTATTTTATAAATTATATTTAATATTTATTGTGAAGAAATGCAAATTTCATATATCTATGAAATTTTGTATTATATAAATAAATAGTTGGGTAAATTATAATAATGAAATATTGATTTATGAAGAAAGGATCTTAAAAGAAATGGAAATAATTATAGGGTCTAAATGGTAAATATTGAAAAGTTAATGACTAAAATAAAATAAAGGAAAAATCAAAATGCTTTCTTGGCTTCTTATTTACGCCAAGAACACACACACACACATTAGTGTGTGTTGTTCTTCCTTTTGAACTTTTCAAAGAGAGAAGAAGAAGAAGAAAAAAAGAGAGAGAGAAAAGAGAGATTTTTGGAGGAGAAAAGAAAGGAAAGATCTGATTTTTGAGAAGCTTCTTACGATTTTGAAGATCCAAAGAGGTACCAACTCTTATTTTTATAAATCTCTTACTTTTCTCTTCTCTCCACCATCTTCATATGAAGAATATGAGAACTCAAATGGGTTTTTATGGAGATCTCTTAAAAATGGTTAAATCTTGAATGAAAATGATAAAATATGTCAGATCCATTATTTAAAAAGTATATTATACAAGTTTTTATGTATTTTGATGGGTTTTTAAGGAGATCTCTTAGAAATGGCTAGATCTTGAAAGAAAATGATGAAATATGTTAGATCCATTATCTAAAAAAGTATATTATACAACTTTCTATGTATTTTGATGGGTTTTTATGAAGATCTTTTAGAAATAGCTAGATCTTGAAAGAAAATGATGAAATATGTTAGATCCATTATTTTAAAATTCGCTAAGCACGAATTTCGGATGGCCCGAAATTCGGAATTCGGCTTTGAACCGAAATTGTAATTGTAATTATTTTTGTTTTAAGGGATCTTTTGTCATAATAGTCTATGACATCAATTTAGGAGAATAATTAGACCAAAATAATTATTGAGATTTAATGCCGAAATTAGTTAAGTCTTAGGACTAATGTATCCGGATCAATGTTAAGAAATTATAAGTTGTGAGACTTATAATAAATTATACTATGAACCTATGTGTAGGGGTTTGACGGGTTAAAGTTCCTTGGAGATTATTACTCCTACTTTGACGACTGTAACTCGGTTTTGAGGCCGAGAGCTTGTTGTACACCACTGTGAGTTCTAGCATTAATGTATTTATATGCATATCATGAATTGTAATTTATCGCTTTCGTATTCATTCTTGTCATTTACATGTCTTGCCATCACATACATTATTGTTGTCATATTAATCATTCGTTGAATTCTCCGCTGAGACGGTAAGCCTGTGCGTGTGGTAACCTAGCGGAATCATAATGGTAAGCTTGTGTGTGGTAACCATTATTTCCTGTAAAACGATAAGCCTGTGGTCTGTGGTAATCGTATGGCATCACTGTAAACTGCATATCGATAAGCCTGTGGTCTGTGGTAATCGAGCAGTAGATTGTAAACACATTGTACGGTAAGCCTGTGTGTGGTAACCGCAATGTGGTAGCTTATTAGCCATTAGTTGGCCTCCTGAGATTGTTAGTTAAATTCATGGCATTGCATGGCATCATTCATATATCGCATGGTACTTTAATCTAGAAACTCACTAAACAACTTTGTTGTTTACCCGTTAGTTGATATTTCTTTTCAGGAACTGTTAAGGGCAAAGGCCCGGCTGGCCCAAACTGTTAGACATTGGTTGGAGCACAGATAGGAGCTCCATATTTTGTTAATGATTGGGGTGGGAGTAGCAGACTTCCATTTTGTACTTACGCGAATTAGTTATTGATTATTAATTCATTTGTAATCACACTGATGATTTAACATTGTGACCCCAATTACATTACTCCGTGATTTTAGACACTCTGTTGTGTTATATGCAAAGTGTTTGGAATCACGTTGATTTTTTTTTTGAACGGAAAACTATCCTACTCCTACTCCTAAACTACTCCTTTACCACCAGACTTGCTTACTCCACCTAAATTTCAACTTGCCTCCGACGGGAATCGAACCCATGACCTCTCGCTTATAAGTATTAAAAGTTTTAAATTGACCGTATTTCCGCAAGTACTCTGTATAAATTAATGTATAATGGTATCGAAATACTCGTATTAGTTGTATGGGTGTTTCAATTTGGTATCAGAGCTGGAGCTCATAGATAGAGTATAGTCGACGATACTCTACTATGAGCATGGTTTCAGATGCTGGTATTGACCCACCTAGGCGGCAATATTATAACAATTACAATTGACCTTTGGCCTAGGATTGGATAATATTGTGTAGACTTTTAAGATTATAACTTGATGTAAGCATAATCATATATATACATATAAATGTCATGTGCACACTTTGGTGTGAAAGAAGTGTTGAACCGACCTGTAACTGTTTGTTGCAGACAATGTCGGATAACCAGTCAAATCGCGTTCTACACTAGGAGGTAGAACATTCCAATGTTGGGGGAGATAGGGATCAGTCTCAGGAATATGAAAGTGAATCCAGTTTTCGCACTGGCGGAGGGTCTAGAGAGGACCAAATGATGCAAATGATGGCTCAGATGCTGGAGCAAAATCGCCAACAGAATGAGTTAATGGCGCAGTTACTTGCTTCCCAGAATGTGCAGGGAAAGAAAAATAATGCTGAAGATCAACAAGCAAGTAACGACAATACTGAAGTTGTTGGAAGTGGAAGCAGGGTTGAAAGCCCTAAGAAGGATAAAGAACGAAAGCACGGCTCCTCCAAGTCAAAAAGGGGAATGTCGTATAAGAATTTCATTGGTTGTCGTCCTCCACCGTTCAATGGACGGGCAACTACTGTGGAGGCCTTGGACTGGATCAAGGCAATTGAGAAATTATTCCGAGTCACTGATGTCAGCGATGACAAAAAGGTGCAGTACGCAGCTGCACAATTCGTTGGTCCAGCTTTAACTCGGTGGGACTCTGAAGTTGAGATTTTGGGTTTTGAGGCGGTGGCGAAAATGACGTGGGAAGAATTTAAGACTCGATTCGACAAGCATTTCTGTCCGGCGGTGGCAGTGCAGAAAATTAAAAGAGACTTCCTTACGTTTCAGCAAGGAAGCTTATCAGTGGATGATTATCTTATCGAGTTCAACTCGAAAGCGATGTTTGTAGGGTCAGTAATTGCTGATGAAAAGCAAAAGACTGACTATTTTGTCGAGGGACTGCGGAGTGAGATCCGCGAGATGGTGACAGTTCGCGCAGTCGAATCTTTTGAGAAAGCTGTGGAGTATGCGCGACTCCGAGAGTATGAATTGTTCCGTAGGGAGCAAGAAACATCCGGAACGAAGAAAACGAAGGTTGAGTCTTCGCCGGGGACGTTTAAACAACCCCAACAATCTTTCTCAAAGAACGTGGACTCTCGTTCACGTTCCCAATCTTCCAGGCATTCGAAGAAACCTGCCAATTCCCACAACTCTCAGTCAAAATATCAGTTTTCCAATTCTGTGCCTACGTGTAACCAATGCGGAAAGCTTCATCGTGGGGAATGGTTGTCCCCTATTGTTTGCCATGGATGTGGAGAAGAGGGACACATACGTCCTGGGTGTCCCAAACATAGTGATGCGTGCTATGAATGTGGCCAGGTGGGCCACCTCGCTCGGAATTGCCCGAAAAAGAAGTCGGTGGCGTCTGAAAGTAAAGGCTCGGTTGCAAAGCCTAGTTATGTTTGTGGTTCCTCCCAATCAAAGGGGAATCCACCTAAGCCTCAAGCCAGAGTCTACCAGATTACTGCTGCCGAGGCGCAAGATGTGCCGGATGTCGTAACCGGTACTTTTCTCCTGAATTCTTTACCTACTGTAGTATTGTTTGATTCCGGTGCAAGTGTGTCTTTTATTTCTAAAGCATTTGCACAAAAGTTAGATGTTGTACCTTCTTTGATGCCTTTCCCTCTATCTGTTGATGTGGCAAGCGGGAAATCAGTCTGTGCCACCCAAATATATTATGACTATGTGCTGACCTTAGATGAACACAATTTTGATATCGACCTTGTCCCCATAGACACTAAAGAATTTGATATAATAGTTGGCATGGATTGTTTGGCCAATAATCTTGCCACTATTGCTTGTGCTAAAAGAATTGTTCGTTTGTTCATGCCGGAAGGCAAAGAAATATTTGTGTATGGGGATAGACGTAAAAGGGAAGCCGCGGTTATTTCGGTGGCTAAGGCTCGGAAAAATCTAAGTAAAGGTTGCAAATGTTACTTGGCTTGTGTCTTGAATGCTAAGAAGGAAGGGAAAAACCTGAAGGATGTGCCAGTAGTTAATGAATATCCTGATGTGTTTCCTGATGACTTACCGGGATTGCCACCGGACCGATCTGTAGAGTTTCGGATTGAATTGATGTCGGGAGCTGCACCAATTGTGCGTGCCCCGTATCGTTTAGCACCTTCGGAAATGAAGGAAATGATGGTGCAATTGGAAGAATTGTTAGAGAAAGGGTTCATTCAGCCGAGTACCTCGCCGTGGGGTGCTCCGGTTTTATTCGTGCGAAAGAAAGACGGAACCTTGCGAATGTGTATAGATTATAGAGAACTGAACAAGGTGACTATAAAGAATAAGTATCCTTTGCCTCGTATTGATGACTTGTTCGACCAACTACAAGGAGCTGCTTATTTCTCGAAGATAGACCTTCGTTCAGGGTATCATCAACTTAAAGTCCGTGAGGAAGATGTGCCGAAAACTGCTTTTCGGACCCCATATGGGCATTATGAGTTCTTAGTGATGCCTTTTGGACTCACTAATGCTCCTGCAACCTTTATGGATTTAATGAATCGTGTGTGTCGTCCAATGCTTGACAAGTCAGTTATAGTGTTTATCGACGACATCTTGGTGTATTCCAAGACGGAGGAGGATCATGCAGTACATCTGAGACAATTGCTCGAACTTCTTCGCAGCGAACAGTTATATGCTAATTTCTCGAAATGTGAATTTTGGTTGCGGCAAGTGCAATTTCTAGGACATGTCATATCTTGGGAGGGTGTTTCTGTGGATCCCTCCAAGATTAAAGCCATTAAAAGTTGGGAAGCGCCTAGAAATGTTGCTGAGATTCGTAGTTTCCTTGGATTGGCCGGCTATTACCGACGATTTATCCAAGATTTCTCTAAAATAGCCGTCCCACTCACTTCGTTGACACGTAAGAATGCGAAGTTTGTGTGGGAAAAGCCACAGATTGAGGCATTTCAAATTTTAAAGAGTCGATTGACTGACGCTCCGGTGCTTGCGTTGCCGGAAGGAATCGAAGATTTTGCTGTTTATAGCGATGCCTCGATAAATGGGTTTGGTTCGTGTTGATGCAACGAGGAAAAGTGATAGCTTATGCATCAAGACAGCTAAAGGATTATGAAAAGAGTCGTCCAACTCATGACTTGGAGTTAGATGCTGTCACGTTTGCTTTAAAAATCTGACGGCATTACCTATATGGTACTAGGTGCCAATTGTTTACTGATAATAAGAGTTTGAGACATATCTTTGATCAGAAAGAGTTAAACATGCGACAGAGACGTGCCGTGGAATTGATTAAGGATTATGACTGTGAAATCCTTTACCACCCTAGAAAAGCCAATGTAGTGGCTGACGCCTTAAGCCGAAAGAGATATCCGGAAGCGACTTGTTATGCGCTAACGCATATAGTTATGACTTCCTCTATCCTTGACGACATTCGGAAGTGGAAAATCGAGGGCCTTAAAGAGGAAAATATTAAGTCTGAAAGAATGATTGGTCAAAGTGTATCGTTAACCGATGGTAGCAACGGGTTGAAAATGTTTAGGGATCGTATTTGGGTGCCGAAGATTGGTGATGTGCGCAAAATAATTTTAGAAGATGGTCCTAATTCCAAGTTCTCAATTCACCCTGGGAGTTCTAAGATGTATCAGGATTTGAAATCCGAATATTGGTGGCCCGGAATGAAGCGAAACGTTGGTAACCATGTCGAGTGGTGTTTGACTTATTTGCGGGTCAAGGCCGAACATCAAAAACCATCTGGAAATTTGCAACCACTCGAGATACCAGAGTGGAAATGGGATCACATCACGATGGATTTTGTGGTAAAGCTTCCGAAAACCCAACGACAACATGATGCTATCTGGGTTATTGTGGATCGATTGACGAAGTCCGCACACTTTTTGCTGATACGAGAAAACTTTCCTTTGGAAAGATTGGCGCGAATGTATATTGATGAGATTATTGTACGCCATGGGATTCCAAAATCTATTGTTTCGGATCGTGACTCGAGGTTTACTTCGAGATTTTGGCAAAGTATGCAAGATCAGTTGGGGACGCGTGTTAATTTGAGTACGGCGTTTCGTCCCCAGACTGACGGCCAGACTGAGCACACTAATCAAACGATGGAAGATATGTTGCGTGCGTGCGTGATTGAGCTTGGTGGAAATTGGGATACGCACCTACCACTTGTGGAATTCGCCTACAACAATAGTTAACATTCTTCGATAAAGATGGCTCCGTATGAGTCATTGTATGGCCGGAAGTGTCGAACTCCGACATGTTGGCAGGAAGCAGGTGAGAAACCGTTAGCGGGTCCCGAATTGCTTCAAGAGACGCATGATAAAATTCAGATTATTCGTGAGAGAATCAAAGCTGCCCGAGATCGACAGAAAGCATACTCGGACAAACGTCATAAAGATATTGAGTTTGCAGTGGGAGATTCAGTGATGCTGAAAGTATCTCCATGGAAAGGGATTATGAGATTTGGGAAGCGAGGAAAGTTAAGTCCTCGATACGTTGGACCATTTCCTATTACCGAGCGTATCGGAGCCCAAGCTTATAAATTAGAGTTGCCCGCTGAGTTGGCAAGAATTCATGACACCTTCCATGTTAGCTATTTGAAGAGAAATCCGATCAATCCTACGGTGATCGTTCCTTTGGATGATGTGCAAATTGATGAGAAATTGCGATATATTGAAGAACCGGAAAAGATTATCGGCGACAAAGTAATTAACCTAAGGAATAAGTAGATCGAGATGGTACTCGTTTGTTGGAAGCACCATCATGACTTGGGAGACGAAGGCTGAAATGATGGTCAAATACCATGCTCTGTTTGAAAGGACCTGATTCCGTGGGCGGAATCCTTTTAAGAGGGGAGGAATTGTAACGACCCATTTATTTTATAAATTATATTTAATATTTATTGTGAAGAAATGCAAATTTCATATATCAATGAAATTTTGTATTATATAAATAAATAGTTGGGTAAATTATAATAATAAAATATTGATTTATGAAGAAAGGATCTTAAAAGAAATAAAAATAATTGTAGGGTCTAAATGGTAAAATATTAAAAAGTTAAGAACTAAAATGAAATAAAGGAAATATCAAAATGCTTTCTTAGCTTCTCATTTACGCCAAATGTGTGTGTGTGTTGTTCTTCCTTTTGAACTTTTCAAAGAGAGAAGAAGAAGAAGAAAAAAGAGGGAGAGAAAAGAAAGATTTTTGGAGGAGAAAAAAAGGAAAGATCTGATTTTTGAAAAGCTTCTTACGATTTTGAAGATCCAAAGAGGTACCAACACTTATTTTTATAAATCTCTTACTTTTCTCTTCTCTCCACCATCTTCATATGAAGAAGATGAGAACTCAAATGAGTTTTTATGGACATCTCTTAAAAATGGTTAGATCTTGAATGAAAATGATGAAATATGTCAGATCCATTATTTAAAAAGTATATTATACAAGTTTTTATGTATTTTGATGGGTTTTTATGGAGATCTCTTAGAAATGGCTAGATCTTGAAAGAAAATGATGAAATATGTTATATTCATTATCTAAAAAGTATATTATACAAGTTTCTATGTATTTTGATGGGTTTTTATGAAGATCTTTTAGAAATAGCTAGATCTTGAAAGAAAATGATGAAATATGTTAGATCCATTATTTTAAAAGTATATTATGCAAGTTTTTATGTATTTTGGTGGGTTTATCTCAAAACCCCCAGTTTGAGTTCATATGAACCCGATGTAATCTAAAAAGATGAAAATGATGTTTGTGGTTTATATATATATATATATATATATATATATATATATATATATATATATATATATATATATATATATATATATATATATATATATATATATGTATGTATATATACACACATATGTATATATATATACACATATATGTATATATATATATACATATGTATATGTATATTATATATATATAATATATATATATATATATGTATATATAATGGTATATATACATATATATGGTCATATATACATATGTATATATATATATATATATATATATATATAACAATATATATACAATATATATATATATATATATATATGTATGTATACATATATATATACATATATATATACATACATATATATATACATACATATATATATATATATATATATATATGTATATATATGTATATATATATATATATGTTGGGAATGAATTTACAACTCTTTGTAATAAATATAGAGAAGTTTTGGTATTTTTGGCGTTAAATCCGTAAGGCAGAAAGTGCAGTTCAACCTTGAAATATTCTGAAATATTCGCTAAGCACGAATTTCGGATGGCCCGAAATTCAGATGGTCTTGGTCTGAATTTCGGCTTTGGACCGAAATTGTAATTGTAATTATTTTTATTTTATGGGATCTTTTATCATAATAGTCTATGACATCAATTTAGGAGAATAATTAGACCAAAATAATTATTGAGGTTTAATGCCGAAATTAGTTAAGTCTTAGGACTAATGTGTCCGGATCAATGTTAAGAAATTATAAGTTGTGAGACTTATAATAAATTATACTATGAACCTATGTGTCGGGATTTGACGGGTTAAAGTTCCTTGGAGATTATCACTCCTACTTTGACGACTGTAACTCGGTTTTGAGGACGAGAGCTTGTTGTACACCACTGTGAGTTCTAGCATTAATGTATTTATATGCATATCATGAATTGTATGTTATCGCTTTCATATTCATTCTTGTCATTTACATGACTTGCCATCACATACATTATTGTTGTCATATTAATCATTCATTGACTTCTCCGCTGAGACGGTAAGCCTGTGCGTGTGGTAACCTAGCGGAATCATAATGGTAAGCTTGTGTGTGGTAACCATTATTGCCTGTAAAACGATAAGCCTGTGGTCTGTGGTAATCATATGGCATCACTGTAAACTGCATATCGATAAGCATGTGGTCTGTGGTAATGGAGCAGTAGATTGTAAACCCATTGTAGGGTAAGCCTTTATGTGGTAACCGCAATGTGGTAGCTTATTAGCCATTAGTTGGCCTCTTGAGATTGTTAGTTAAATTCATGGCATTGCATGGCATTATTCATATATCGCATGGTACTTTAATCTAGAAACTCACTAAACAACTTTGTTGTTTACCCGTTAGTTGATATTTCTTTTCAGGAACTGTTAAGGGCAAAGGCCCGGCTGGCCCAAATTGTTAGACATTGGTTGGAGCACGGATAGGAGCTCCATATTTTGTTAATGATTGGGGTGGGAGTAACAGACTTCCATTTTGGACTTACGCGAATTAGTTAATGATTATTAATTCGTTTGTAATCACACTGATGATTTAACATTGTGACCCCAATTACATTACTCCGTGATTTCAGACACTCTGTTGTGTTATATGCAAAGTGTTTGGAATCACGTTGATGATTGTTAAAGTATTAAAAGTTTTAAATTGACCGTATTTTCACAAGTACTCTGTATAAATTAATGTATAATGGTATCGAAATACTCGTATTAGTTGTATGAGTGTTTCAAATATGATATTTTGAAGTTTAGTTGAAAGAAGAAATGAGTAAGGGTATAATGGTCATTAATTAATAAGCAATATTAATTATGAGTTTAAAATGTTTTAAAAATAATTAAATTAATGAATTTGGGTATGTATGATATTAATGATGTTTAAGAGGGATATATGTGATATTAATAATTAAAATTGGGTATATATGATATTATGATGTTTAGGAGGGGTATATATGATATTAAAATTTTAGGTAGGGTATATATGATATTATGAAGTTTTGGAAGGCTATATACGAAATTCTCCCTTAAAAATATACTTCTTTTTTTTAAAGGCAAGATAATATTAGAATATTAGATGAACCCAACAAATTACAACTAATGTCTTAAAGATGGAGGACAATGCAAAACAATCAACAACCAAAAGCGAACTAAGAAATTATTAAACAGTAATTTTTAACGGATTAATAGACCATTTTGACCAATTAACCAAAAGGGGCGGCTTTCGATTAGCAAACCACATGCCCGATGATAGCCTTTGCACCGAATGAAACAAATCCTCATACATCGCCTCTTGACCTGCAAATAGAATACATTTTCACCATTTCAAATAACCCAAGTTGCCACTGTAACAATGCTCCTGAAGAGATTTTTCCAAGATCGGAATTGAACCGAGGAGAAACCGATGATTTATGCAAAGATATGACATCAAATAGAGTTCTCGATGTTCCACACCAACTACTAGCTTTTCGCCAAAAAGACTCCACCTTTGAGCAATAAAAAAGACAGTGACCTAAACTTTAAATCTCGAGCCCACATAAAACATAGCTTGAAGAGACAATAACCAAACCTCTATGAAGAAGATTAGCTCTTGTTGGGAACGCATCATTAGCGACTTTCCATATAAGTATGTTAACCTTAATCGGGACCATAGAACACCAAAATGATTTGGTGTTAACACCCTCAGATATAGCAATTTGATTGTGAAGAAGTGCAGCCATTTTCGTTATGGTGAATACTCCATCATGACCTAAGTTCCATATCGTCGAATTCCTACCAAATCTTTTGAATTCCAAGTGAGATAATTCCTCACATGCCCTGCCCCTAATCTAAGTCCTCCGTCCCCAAACACCTTTCCAAATGTTATCATCCAATACCAGGGGGCGTCCTTTAGGGTGTCCGGGAGGCTCGACCACACCGGGTCCCCAATTTCGTAGGGTTTCACGATCATAATAAAGATCTAAGTTCTGGCCAATAAAATTTTTCTAGTATTTGACACATAAACGTTGTGCATAGGTGCGTTAAAAAGAAATTCATGTCAAATTTAATTTGACTCATATTATTCATATTAATTTCTCACTAATCATTTTTTTGTCGTTCACGACCTCCAGTTTAACTATTAAAATTGAGTCTCATAATTACCAATTTATTGTTTAAAATGTTTAAGAGTCTATATTGTAATCACAAGCACATGGCCTCCGAAATCCATGGGACGGCTCTGTCCAATACCCAACGATCTTGAAATCATGCTTCTTGGCTAACTTCACAAGCAAAAAGTCGAGGAAACAGATCACACGATCTCAACATCGTACCAGGAGCTTTGGTTGACCATAACTTTTCTTGAGATCCTGCTACTAGCAATTGAACAAAGACCGATCGCAAACCAACCCTTTTATCTTCAATCAAGTAATTTACCTTTAAAATGTTTACCCATATCAAATTTTCCATAGAGTTACTTGAAGAAATCCTCTTACCATTCTACCCGTAAAAACAATCAATTACATCCTTCCACAAAGCTCCATCTTCCATGGCTTATCTCCAACGCCATTTTGCTAGTAGTCAGCGGCGGATCCAGAATTTTTTTTTTTTTTTTTATAGATGTCGAAATTTATCATGTTACGATAGCATGATCTTTGTGTTTCTATAAAAAATTTTCACACCTCAATAATTCGGGTCAGTTAATCTTGATTAAATAATAAAAATAAATACGTAAATGCTATGTCATTATTCGATACAAATTAATAGAAATTAGATTCTACAGTTGTCCCCTATGAGTTTTCATCTTTTGTAAATGAAGTATGTTTTTAACTATTTGTTAAATGGGTAACAAACTATTAGGTTTGATGTATTTTCTTAGATTTTGTAACAAATTTTTATATATGTGTAAAATTTATAAAAACTAACAAAGACTTTTCCGGGTCGAAAATTTTTCGATTAGATATATAACACGTAAAATAAAAAAGTTATCGGGATCGTTTGACCCCACCCCAAACGACCCTTTTCTTTCGGTGCTACACTCTTATCCCACGATGACCCAACAAAATTTGTTTTCCCCATCTTTACTCCCCCAAAAGAATCTTCTTCGAATAGATTCCAATTGTTTCAAAATCTCAGGAACTTTAAACACTGAAAAGAAGTACATAGGCATTGTAGTTAGTCTTTTTCGGGTTCTTTAACAAACCGGTTTCAGAAATATTTTGAACACTTTAGTCTTTTTCGGATGCAACTCGAAAGTTTAAAAATGAATTAAACCAACCCAATTCAACTTAGATAACAAAGTGTAAAAAATTACAAATTAGATAACTATAAATTAAAGTATGAGTAAATTACAAAAATGGTCCCTGTAGTTTGTTCAAAGTTATGAAAACGGTCCCTCAACTTTTAAAGTCGCAGTGACGGTCCCTCAAACCACTTTTTACTTGTAGAATTGGTCTTTCTATTTCTAAAATCTTTAAACATGATGATTTTGTCATTCTCTCAATTACAATTTTGGTAATTTTAATTTTGGTCCTTTTTCTTAATTTTTTATTGAGTAAATTACCGAAATGGTCCCTGTAGTTTGCTCAAAATTATGAAAATGGTCCCTGGTTCTTTAAAAATTATATAAATGGTCCCTCAAAACACTATTTACTTGCAGAAATAGTCCCTCCTTTTCTTGAATTTTTCTAAATGACGATTATGCCCATATCTCAAATTCAATTTTGGTCTCTTATGGTTTTAGTCATTTTCATAATTTTTTGTTTTTGTTTTTGTTTTTGAATTTTAAATGTTAATTTAATAAAATATAATTTAACTATTTTATTTAATTAGTTTAATTTAATTATCTTTTATATATTCAATTTATTTATTTTACATTTTATTTTTTTAGCATATTTATATATTTCTATATTTTTTATACGTTACCAACTAACAATTTCATTATATTAACATATTTTGATTTAATTATAATTTCAGAAAAAATATATAAATCTAGAATTTTATTTGTTTTGATTAAGATATTTTGTTACATTAATACCTTTCAAAAAAAAATTTATATTTTCTTTTTATTTACATATTTTGTTACAGTAATACCTTTCAAATAAAAATTTCATTTTTTCGTTTTGATTTACATATTTTGTTACATTAATCCTTTTCAATTAAACTTAGTATTTATTTGTTTCATTCTAAATATTTTGTTACATTAATACGTTTTGAGTTAATTGTAGCTTTTAACAAAACTATGTCGACTTGACATTTGCTTCGTTTGATTTAAATATTTTTTTTGTTGTTTTAATATGTTTCATTTTAATCACAAATTTTTAAAAATATATATAAACTTAGCATTTTATTTGTTTTTGCGTAAATAGATTGTCACGTTAATACCTACTGATTTAATTATAATTTTTACTGTTTGTGTTTGTAAATTCTTTCTATACGATTTGGTTTGTATATTTCATTATATAGGATTTGAAACGTATGTAACGGAACATATACGTTTTTTCGAAACGTATATACGTATAAATATATATGCGTTTCAAGACATGTAAACAAAATAGTTAGAATAGAACAACTAAAATACTAAGTTTTAAACGGATTAATGTAGCAAATATGTAAATCAAAACAAAAAAAAGACTAAATTCAAATTGAAATGTATTAGCGTAACAAACTATTTTAATCAAAACAAATAAAACCCTAGATTTATAAATTTTTTTATAAAATGAAAATCAAATCAAAATATGATAACGTAATGAAATAGTTAGTTGGCAACGTATAAAAATTTAAAAACGTATAAATATTTTAACAAATGATATGTAAATAAATAAATTGAATATATAAAAAAGTTAAAATAAATAAATTAAATAAATAATTAAATCACATTTTATTAAATTACATTTAAATTCAAAAACAAAAACAGAAAATTTTAAAAATGACTAAAACCAAAACTAATTATATACTATAGGGACCAAAATTGATTTTGAGAATAAGAGCAAAATCGTCATTTTGAAAATAAATATAGATGGAAGGACCAATTTTGCAAGTAAATAGTGTTTTGAGAGACCATTTATGCAATTTTTAAAGATCAGAGACCATTTCCATAATTTTGAGCAAACCACAGGGACCATTTCTGTAATTTACTCTTTTTTATTTTTGGTTTTAAATTTGATAAATTATGATCTGATTCATTATTAAATATATTATTATTATTATTGTTCTCATTATTATTATTAATTATACCTATTTGTTTTGTAAAATAAATCTATATTTATTTACTAAAAAATATTTTTTTTATATACTTAATTAGTTAATTTATGCATCTTTTTATATATTCAATTTATTTATTAAAGTTTTATATATTTATATTTTATTGGTTAATTTATATGATTCGTATTTATTTTTAATATATATTAATAATTTTATAAATAAACAAATAATATATATTTTTAGTTAGATATATAGATAAGTATATATAAAACATAATTTGGATGTATATTTAAATCTTAGACTAAATTACATAAATGGTCCCTGTGGTTTATATGAAATTACGGTTTTGGTCCCTGAAAGAATTTTATTACACCACTAGTCCCTAAAATCGAAAATTTGTAACATTATGGTCCCTGAAACTAACGGCCGTTAACTAGAGCCGTTAGTTTTATGGGCATTTTCGTCCGTTTGAATTTCAGGGATCATTATGTACATATCATACTTTCAGGGACCAAAATGTTACTTTCTTTTTATAATTTAATTTAATTTTTCATAGTTTTCATATATATATATATATATATGGAGAGGTTCTTTTAAGAACCTTAAAGATGGTGAGAACTTAGGAACCTTTTAGAGCCCTTGGATCAAAAGGGTATTTTTGGAATAATAAAATATTATCTTTCTCTCTCCACCTTTTTTATTATATGTATCTTTTTTTCACTTTCTCTCTCTTACTTTTTTTTTCATTTTTATTTTCTCTTTCTTTCATTAGAATTGATTTTAATATTAAAAAAACCTTTTTTATAAAAAAAATAAATTTTTTTTCTATATAAAAAATTATTTAATTGCTAAAAATTTATTGTAATCTATATAGAAATATGATATGTCTATATAAAATGTTATATTTCTATATTTTTTTATGTAGATTAACATTACTATTCATAATCTATGTAGAATATTATGTTTCTTATATATTTCATATATTTTTATGTTTATTACACAAATCTATATCTTTTTTGTAGATTACCATTACTATTCATTGTGTTTTTGGTATATTTTATATCAGTTGCATACCAAGTGTTCGATAAAATGTTTAAATGAAATCTTTTTTTTTTGTTTCAATGTGTTTTTGGTATATTTTATCATTTAATCTACGTAAAATATATGATACTTGACATTCTACACCACATTCTACATAGATTGCATGATATTCTACGTAGATTGAATGCTATTCTACGTAGATTGCATGATATTCTACGTAAATTGTACATAGAATATGTCCGTCGATACTCTACATAGAATATGACAGATTCATTTTTCATGTTTTATAATGAAGATTATTTGTAAGATATTAGATTTATAATGATTGTAATAGTTATTGGATGTTTTACATGATAATCTATGTAGATTACATAATAATCTACGTAGATTACATGATAATCTACGTAGATTAAATGATAATCTAAATAGAATATAATACAATACTACTTGTAAAAAATCACACATAACCTATGTAGAATGTTATGTTTCTTATATATTTTATATATTTTTATGTTTTTTTATACATTTCTATATCTTTTTATGTAGATTAACATTACTATTCAATGTCTTTTTGGTATATTTTATATCAGTTGCATACCAAGTTTTTGATAAAATGTCTAAATGAAATCTTTTTTTTTGTTTCAATGTGTTTTTGATATATTTTATCAGGCAATCTACGTAGAATATATGATATTTGACATTCTACACGAAATTCTACGTAGATTGCATGTCATTCTACGTAGAATGAATGACATTCTACGTAGATTGTACATAGAATATGTTCGTTAACATATTCTATATAGAAAAAAATATTTTATATAGACATATAATATTTCTATATAAAATACGTTATTTTTTAGCAATTAAATAATTTTCTATATAGAAAAAATAATTTTTTTTATAAAAAACGTTTTTTTACTTTAAAATCAATTATAATGAAAGAAAAATAAAATGAAAATGAAAAAAAGTAAGAGAGAAAGAGAAAAAACAGATTTTTTTTTCCCAAAAATACCATTTTCACACAGTTTCAAAATTCTCCACAATCAAAGTTCAAAATAATTACAAAATTGTCATCCTATATATCAACCATTGATTATCATAGTTATTAGATGTTTTACATGATAATCTATGTAGATTACATGATAATCAACATAGAATATATGATACAAGACTACTTGTAAAAAATCACACATAATCTATGTAGAATGTTATGTTTCTTATGTATTTCATATATTTTTTTGTTTCTTATACATTTTTATATCTTTTTATGTAAATGTACATTAACATTCAATGTGTATTTGGTATATTTTATCATGTAATCTATGTAGAAACTTGACATTCTACATGACATTCTACGTAGATTGCATGTCATTCTACGTAGATTGAATGTCATTCTATGTAGATTGAATGTCATTCTACGTAGATTGCATGACATTCTACGTAGATTCTACATAGAATATGTTCGTCGATACTCTACGTAGATTGCATGTCATTCTACGTAGATTGCGTGACATTCTATGTAGAGTATCGACGAACATATTCCATGTACAATCTACGTACATTGGACAGATTCATTTTCCATATTTTATAATTAAAATTATTTGTAAGATATTAGATTTATAATGAATGTAATAATTATTAGATGTTTTACATGATAATCTATGTTGATTACATGACAATCTACGTAGATTACATGATAATCTACATAGAATATAATACAATACTACTTGTAAAAAATAACATATAATCTATGTAAAATGTTATGTTTCTTATATATTTAATATATTTTTATGTTTCTTATACATTTCTATATCTTTTTATGTAGATTAACATTACTATTCAATGTGTTTTTGGTATATTTTATCATGTAATAATCTACGTAGAATATATGATAATTGACATTCTACACGACATTCTACGTAGATTGCATGTCATTCTACGTCGATTGCATGCCATTCTACGTATATTGCATACCATTCTACGTAGATTAAATGTCATTCTACGTAGATTGAATGTCATTCTACGTAAAATGCATGTCATTCTACGTAGAATGCATGACATTCTACGTAGATTATACATATAATATGTTCGTCGATACTCTACATATAATATGACAGATTCATTTTTCATGTTTTATAATGAAGATTATTTGTAAGATATTAGATTTATAATGATTGTAATAGTTATTGGATGTTTAACATGATAATCTACGTAGATTAAATGATAATCTAAATAGAATATATAATACAAGATTACTTGTAAAAAATCACACATAATCTATGTAGAATGTTATGTTTCTTATATATTTCATATATTTTTATGTTTTTATACATTTCTATATCTTTTTATGTAGATTAACATTACTATTCAATGTCTTTTTGGTATATTTTATATCAGTTGCATACCAAGTGTTTGATAAAATGTCTAAATGAAATCTTTTTTTTTGTTTCAATGTGTTTTTGATATATTTTATCAGGTAATTTACGTAGAATATATGATATTTGACATTCTACACGACATTCTACGTAGATTGCATGTCATTCTACGTAGAATGCATGACATTCTACGTAGATTGTACATAGAATATGTTCGTTAACATATTCTATGCAGAAAAAAAATATTCTATATAGACATATAATATTTCTATATAAAATACGTTATTTTTTTAGCAATTAAATAATTTTCTATATAGAAAAAATAATTTTTTTTATAAAAAACGTTTTTTTACTTTAAAAATCATTTATAATGAAAGAAAAATAAGATGAAAATGAGAAAAAGTAAGAGAGAGAAAGGGAAAAAGCTGATTTTTTTTCTTCCAAAAATACCCTTTTCACACCTTTTAAAGATTCTCCACTATCAAAGTTCAAAATAATTACAAAATTGCCATCTAATATATCAACCATTGATTATCATTAATCTAAAGGCCATAAAAGGTTCTTAGGTTCCCACAATTTTTATGGTTCTTAGAAGAACCCTCCCCTATATATATATATATATATATATATATATATATATATATATATATATATATATATATATATATATATATATATATATATATATATATATATATATATATGTGTGTGTGTGTGTGTGTGTGTGTGTGTGTGTATATATATATATATATATATAGTATTTCTTTCTTTTTATAAATTAATTATCCAAATATAACATTTTATTTTTTATTCCTTTTGTTTAATTATTAATTTTTATTTGTATGTTTATTGTGTTATTAAAGAATAGAGAAAGATTTGGATTCTCGATAAATAATTGAAAAAAATGAACCATGTATATCATATATAATCTTAAATAAATAATTATAGTAATACATAAAAAAAAAAAGCTAACCTTAATAATAACCATAAAAATACAAATAAAAATTAATGATTAAAATAAAAGGAATAAAAAAATAAAATGTTATATTTGGATAATTAATTTATATATATATATATATATATATATATATATATATATATATATATATATATATATATATATATATATAGGATTGGGTTCTTTTAAGAACCTTAAATAATGTGGGAACATAAGAACCAATTTTAGCCATTGGATAAATAAGATCAAGGGTGGATAATCAATGGCATTGTTGTAAATATTTTCAAGTATGGTTGGGTCCACTAAGGGCAAATCAGTCATTTTTTCTCTTGCCCACCACTTGCTTTCAAGTTTCAGCTTTTTTTTTTCTTTTTTAATTTTAAATGAAAACATTAACTACGTGAAAACTAGGAATAAGTTAGAAATGAAAACTAGCAATAAGTTAATCACGAAGCGGACGATTCCCCCAACAAAACACTGGAATATTAATTAATACTTTTTGCAAGAATTGGTCTTTTAAACGTTTTTTTGTGACTTCTGCTTAAATTTGGTAGTTAGATGAAAAGAATATTATAAGAAAACAATAAGTTACTTTGGACAAATGATAAATTGTAAACAAGAATTCATAAAACATGCATTATATATCAAAAACTGAATCTTTTCTCGATATATTTAAGCGAAATCATTTCGAAGTTCCCATATGAACAGATTGCTAATATGCATTCCCATATATATATTAACGAGATTATTTTCCTTTTATCTGGAGAAAACTAGAACAACTTTAAAGCTTTGATCGAGTTGGGTCTAGTTATAAATGGTTGCATTCTACGTAGAATATGTTGCATTCTACGTAGAATATGTTGCATTCTACGTAGAATATGTTGCATTCTACGTAGAATATCATTCTACGTAGAATATGCATTCTACGTAGAATATGTTGCATTCTACGTAGAATATCTTGCATTCTATGTTGTCTGTAAATCTATATATATTTTTGTATTCTATGTTGTCTGAATAGAACTTCTATAAACATTTATAGATTTTGAATTTTTTTAATCTGTATTCTACTCATATTTTATGTTATATTATGATGTTCATATTTTCTAGTCTATTTTATATTTTAAAATCGCAGAATCGGGTAAATATGAAACGCTCAAGACCTTGCTAAACGACGATGGCTCTGAGCAAGACAATAGGAAAGGCACGACAAAAAAGATATATTGTTCGTAGATTATTTTGTATTCTTCGTAGTTTTTTATAGATTGTCTGTAAATCTATATGGAGTTTTGTATTCTATGTTGTTTGAATAGATCTTCAATAAACATTTATAGATTTTGGATTCTTTAATTTGTATTCTTCTCAGATTTTATGTTATCTTATGATGTTCATATTTTCTATGTCAGTGTATATCTATATAGATCTTCTCACATTTATAGTTTTTTACAGATTGTTTGCAAATTTAACGTTTCTTCTACGTAGAATATGTTGCATTCTACGTAGAATATGTTGCATTCTACGTAGAATATGTTGCATTCTACGTAGAATATGTTGCATACTACGTAGAATATCTTGCATTCTATGTAGAATTGTTTGCAAATTTATATAGATCTTAGGTAAGTGTCATATATTCTATATAGAATACCACAATTTTACGCAGAATGTTCACATATTTTTCATAGAATACCACTAATCTACGTAGATTGTTCACATATTCTACGTAGATAGTTCACATATTCTACATAGAATATTGCTATTCTATGTTACTAGAAAGTTATACATTTTTTTTGCATCATAGTTTTGAATCCATTGTTTTAATGCAGGTTGTAAAAGATTCTACCATGGACACCATTGATTGTGATTGTCGAATGTTCGATCGGATTGTGTTGCTTTGTATCTCCGTCATAGAATGTTGTATATTCACCATAGAATATTATGTTGACTCCATAGAATATATCTTAATCTACATATAAAGTTGTATATTATTCATAGAAAAAAAAAATGATGAAGAGAAAAACTCTGGTGGTTTTTTTTTTGGGAGAAAAAAAAAGGATGAAGAGAAAAAAGAGGAGGGAATTAATTGTGTGTGAAAAAACGTGCAGTCCCTTTTTCAATGTTATCCCCAATATACCCCTTACCCACCCATTTTTCCAACAAAAAAACCCCTAAAGCCTTCTTAATTTCAAAAATGCCATCTTACATCTAAGCCATTGATTTCATGAAATCAATGGATGAGATTAGTTCTTAGGTTCCCACATTATTTAAGGTTCTTAGAAGAACCCTCCCCTATATATATATATATATATATATATATATATATATATATATATATATATATATATATATATATATATATATATATATATATATATATATATATATATATGAAAACTATGAAAATTAGATTAAATTATAAAAAGAAAGTAACATTTTGGTCCCTGAAAGTATGATATATACATAAATGGTCCCTGAAATTCAAAAGGACGAAAATGCCCCTGAAACTAACGGCTCAAGTTAACGGCCGTTAGTTTCAGGGACCAAAATGTTACAACTTTTCGATTTTAGAGACTAGTGGTGTAATAAAATTCTTTCAGGGACCAAAACCGTAATTTCATATAAACCACAGGGACCATTTATGTAATTTAGTCTAAATCTTATCTATTAATTAATATTTAAAGATATAAGAAATAATATATTGTATTTAAATTTTATATTTGTTAATCTTCATTGATATTATAAAAATGAATTATATTTATTTTATTTAAAATAATATATTTTGTTACGGTAATACGTTTTGATTAAATTTAGTATTTTATTTTATTTTTTAATTTTAATATTTTGTTATGACAATACGTTTTGTTTTCAATAGAGTATTTTAATCGTTTTGATTTACAAGTTTGTACATTAATATGTTTTATTCGTTTTCACTTAAATATTTTGTTAATTTTCACTTAAGTATTAGTAGCAAAATTTTAAATCAAAACAAATAAAATAATAAATCAAAACGTTTGGGCATAACAAAATATTTGAATCCAAACAAATAAAATAATAAATTAAATAAAAACATATTAGCGTAACAAAGTATTTAAATAAACAATAATAAATTGGTAAACTTAAATGAAAAGGTAATGAATTAGTAAATTTAAATCAAAATTTACATAAATTTAAATTTTATTAATGTAATGAAATACTTTGATGGAAAAGTATAAATAATATAATGATACGTATAGTTTAACCAATAAAAAAATAAAAAAATAAAACTTTAATAAATAAATTGAATACATAAATAAGATACATAAATTAACTAATTAAGTATATAAATAAAAATAATTTTTAGTGAATAAATATAGATTTATTTTACAAATAAATAGGTATAATTAAAAATAATAAAAATAATAATATATTTAATATAATGAATCAAATAATAATTTATTAAATTAATATTTCAAATTTAAAATTAAAAATAAAATATTAAGAAAAAATACCAAAATTGAAATTACCGTGAAAAGAGTAAAATAATTAAATGTTAACAATTTGTACTTGTATGATACTATTTATTGTATATTTTATTTTAAGATGTGTCTATATTTAATTGGAATTCATATTTCAGTTTGGTATGGTTTAAAAATCAATAATTTGTATTTTGATTAAAAAACTAATATGAAAATCAAATTTCTACAACTGAATCGAAAAAGCTACGATAAGTTAAAAATGTTTGCTTGAATCAATGTGTTCTTTGCAATACTAAAATTGAAATAAAGAAAGACATAAAGATAAGAAACTTTATTAAGATCTTTTGAAAAATTATGATAAGTTGAAGTAAATAGTGACACTGTATTTTTTTAATCGATACAAAGATAGATGTGTTGGATGCAATTTATATCTATGTATATTATTAAATAAGTAACTAATATGATTAATTTAATAACTAATTAACTAAATTTAAGCAAACTTAATTATTGTTATAATTATTATATTATACATAGTTATAAATATTTATTTTTAAAATTAACTCATGTACTAAATAAGTATTTACCTAATTATTAATAATGAGTTAAAGAGTTTTCAAACGAGTTTAATATGAAAAACACCAAAATGTTTTTGTGTTTTTTACGATTTAGTCCATCCGTGTAATTTTTTACTACAAAAGTTCTCAAATTATTGTTTTCAATCTGGTTTTTGGAAAAGATTTGTTTTTTCCATAATCAACCATGTTTTTTTTTCACAAAAAACCAACATATTTTCACTACTTTTCACCAAAAACTCCACAAACTTGAAGACTTTTTTGAAAAAACAAAGAAAAATTCTAAGAATCACAAACAAATATATTACTTAAGGGTTTTATTGGTAAAAAATAACACGGAGGGACTAAACCGCAAAAACATGAAAAACACGTTGGTTTTTTTCATATTAAACCTTTTTTCAAAATAGAAAACTATGTTGTAAATAATTTTAATAAAATAATTAACGAAAGTTGTAAAACAGTTAATACATTTTGGACATTCTTTCGTTTAAATCATGGGTTCGTCACTGCATTTTTATGTAAAACTTAACGTAAATATGGTAGTCAATAATTTATGTGAATAAATACAAAGAACATGCTAATTAAAAGTGTGTATTCATCAATCTATACTATTAAAAGAGTAACTAAATGCCAATGACATGCTCTCATTTAATTTGCCACATGTCGCTCTCTCTTTTTGCCACGTCATTTACTAATTTTATTTTTAAATTTTAAAGCAAATCAAATCTATGTAAATCTAATATGGATTAATTTAATAACTAACTACCTAAAATGAAGCAAACTTTATTATTCATATAATTATTATATAACTAAAATTAAGCAAACTTTATTATTCATATATATATATATATATATATATATATATATATATATATATATATATATATATATATATATATATATATATATATATATATATATAAATATCATTTTTTTAAAATTAACCCATGTAATACATGGGTAATAACCTAGTTGAGTAATAAAAAATTAGCAGGAAAAATATTAAACAACGAAAAAGTAGGGAACCATAAAAGAAAATTTAAAAAAAAAAACTGAAAAAAAATAACAAAATCTAGGGCTATGTATGGGCCTATGATCAAGGAGAGGAACCCACGTATGTGATGTCCATGTGGACCCACCCGACCCGGTGGATTCGTAAATTAAAGTAACTAATTTTTTGTATTATGCTTTTAATCTAATTTTTCTTAAAAATTAAATAAATTATATGAATTAATCAACATGTGTAAGATAAAAGGATCATTAAATTATTGTTACATCATGTTTAGTATTTTATAAGTTATGACCGTTATTATAATCATTTTAATTGTCTAGATTATCTTATTTTAATGATGTATTTTGTTGATAAAATGGGTTAATTTGGAAAACCCCAATATACTTTTTCTTATTTCTCAATTAACTCTTTAGATTTTTTTTAATTATTTAATTTCCTAAACTCTATTTGTCTCACTAAAAGTATATATTTTTTCAGGTAGCCGATAAAACACAACTGATAAAGTTAAGTTTAGAGACTAAATAGTTAAAAATATGGAAAGACAGTAAATTTTTTCCAACATTAATCAAGTGAAAAAACACTAAGATAACTTGTTTGGTAACTGGTCAAAAGTTCAAATATACACTTTTAAATAAGACAAACACAGTTTAGAGATTTAAACAATAAAAAAAATTAGAAACTTAATCGCAAATATAAAAAAACTTGATGGAGTTTTTTCAATATTAACCCTAAAACTTTACATGTAGAAGCGCCTGTAATCTAAAGGCGAAAGACTTAAAGGGTGCTTCTTGCGTTACTACGCATCCTTACTCACACACACACTTTTTATATATGATAAAAATGTGTAACTTTATGAAGATAACACATTTTTAAAAATGGAAGTGGGTCTTTGCATACAAATTACAAAGTGTTTTATGGTCCACTTATAAAGGCAAAAATGCTTCCCCTTTGGCCACCCAAAATTGGCTGCATTATGTTCACACTGCATTTTTGTTTTGACTCTCCTCCATTAATCATTTCATTTGATTTCAATTATTTTAACATTGATTTGATTAGGGGATGATTGCTTGATTGACAATGTAATGTAGTTAAAGGGTTTAGACACACTAAAGTTGTACTCATAAAAAGATAAGTTACTTTTATGGGTGTTACTTCATGCACCATATCTATATCTACAATTGACCTAAAACATGCATTTTTTTCATAACTCATCATTATATTTTATTTGTTTATACTCTTTTGTCCAATCAAAAAATAAGTATTTATAGGTCAAATGCATAGATGTGGTGTATGAGAAATTAGAGGTGGTGCATGAAGAAATAGCCTACTTTTATAATCGCCCTTTTTTTATAGTGTGATCATAAATTTCCCTTGAAAAATCTAAAATTACCTTTTTATAATTATCTAAAAGTTTATTACTTTTCTTTGAAAGAAACTTTTGTTTATTATCTGAACTATAAACCGATTCTAACCATAGTATTTTTATGCAATCATCTCGTAAATGGTTTGATCAAACTTTTATGCCTAAGAATATAATGGGAAAATTATACAAAAAACCAACGCACTTTTTATATTTTTCGATTAAGTCATTGTACCAACACACTTTATGAGATTTTTAAAAAAAAATTCAGATATTTTTCATAAAATTTCGTTAAGTTAAAGGACTTTTATGGAAACATTTTATGTGCAATAATTTTTACGAAAACGTTTTTAAGTTGAGGGACTTTTATGGAGACGTTTTTGATTCAATAATTTATTCAAAAAATACCGAAAATACGTTGGTTTTTTACATGATTTTTCCGAATCTAATTGGTACAACTTACGTGTAGCAAAATCTAGTAAGGAAACAAGGAGAGTAAAAATGTCCTATTCATTTATCAATCAATGGTTGTATTAAAGATATCTTTTTCTTTACTATATTATAGAGCATGGTAAATTACAATTTTCGTCCTTGTGTTTATACAAAAATTATGGTTACCGTCCTTTTTGTATCAAAATTACAATTTCAGTACCTATGGTTGTCTTTTTGTTATGTTTTTGTCTTTTGACCAGTCATTATTTTAAAAGATGACCATTTTGCCCTTTTAATTTAGTTTCACTTTTGGTCTTAACCGATTACTCTTTTTATATTATTTTTACTTATCTTTTATTCCGCTATTATTTATTTGGGTTAAGGTCTTACAATAGAAACTACTTTTGAAAATGTACCGATATGTCTATATGGTACGTGTACTTCATTTTTTTGTATCGATATAGTCATTCTACATAATAGAGTCCGGTTTTTATATACAAAATATGGTTCTAATGGTATGAAAAACAGGGGTCTATTACAAATATGGTAATATCGGTATGAAAAATTGAAGTACAGATACCATGTCGATATTTAAAAAAGTAGACGTACCATATTGATAAATTTTCAAAAGTAGGTTACTATTGTATGATTTTACCCCTATTTATTAATATGTACTCT
>JAANYP010001816.1:447500-477500 GCA_020465985.1 Centrapalus pauciflorus | reverse complement strand
CCATATCAAAAAACATTTTTCTATCTATCATATTAGAGCGTGTCTTGTTTTTAGGAATTCGTTGTATGCTCTGTGGTTGCAGTTTTGTCTGATCTTCCGCATCAGAAAATAAATTTCTATATGAGATACCAAGACGATGTCAAAGTTCAGCCCCGATGAGGTTTGATGTGGAGAAATTTGATGGAAGGATTAACTTTGGCTTGTGGCAAGTTCAAGTCAAGGTTGTGTTAATTTAATCTGGGTTACACATGGCATTGAGTGGTAAACCAACCCCTGTTTCCAGCAGCGGTGATTCAAGTAGAGCCATTAAAAACGATGAAGAATGGGATGATATGGATTTGAGAGAAGCAAGTTGTATTCGTTTGTGTCTTACAAAGAATGTTCTTGCAAATATCCATGGGATATCAACAGCTAAGGAGCTTTGAGAGAAGCTTGAGCAGTTATACCAAAGCAAAGGCATCTTGAATCGGTTGTATCTCAAGGAGCAGTTTCATACTCTTCGTATGAGTGGAGGTACAAATATTTCTAATCATCTAAGTGTTCTTAACAATATCGTTTCAAAACTGGAGGCTATCGGGGTTAAGGTTGAAGATGAAGATAAAGCTTTGAGGCTCATATGGTCTTTGCCATCTTCTTATGAGCACATGAGGCCTATTCTGATGTATGGGAAAGAGACCCTGAAGTTTGCAGGTAAACTCTTATCTGAAGAGAAGAGATTGGAAGGTAGCGGCGATACTTCATCAGAAGGAACGGTATTGATGTGTGGAAATGGAAAGAACAAAAACTCTCGAAAGAATCTAACATGCTGGAAGTGTGGACAGGCTAGACATACAAAGATAAATTGTCCAGGTGAAGCGGATTTGGCAAAGGGCTCCAACTCGGCTAACAATGTCTCCATTGTCACGGAGAATGATGATTTTCTTTGATATATGATTTACATGCAATTGTTTTTGTGTGTTAGTGTTTATCATTGAAAATCTTTAGTTTATTTATTGTTAGCGGGTCCACAGTTTTACACATGGGCATTGGTTTGGTATAAATGCAAGATGTGTGGTTGAATTTGATATTGATGGCTGATTAACTTCCGGGTAAGCCGAACGGGGGAAGTTGCACCATAAATTTTCAGCAAGTTTTTCAACATGTGCCGAAGTAAAATTCTTGGAATGGATTATTTCAAGTGGTGATACTCTTTTATGGTGGAGTATAATAGTTTTTATGAACTATGATTGTCGGGTTTTGACAATGTTCTAGATGTGGAAAATTTTATTTTATTGTAGCCAATATGGAGATTGTTAATAGTTGGCTAAAATAAAATATGGGGTTTTGTCCCCACATTGGTAGAAAAGTAAAGGGCGTGTGGTCTTCATATAAAAGGAGTCCAAGGCTTTGGTTTCAAAGTGCCCCAATCAAATGCACTTTAAGTTTTGATTATTTCTTTCTCTATAGTGTAAAGATGTGTGAGTCAAATCTTTGAGAGTGTGGGTGTAATTGGGGGTGGCTTGAGAGATTAGTCTATAAGATTGTAACAATTTATCTTATAGTGGAATCATTTTCTCTTTGGAAACCCGTGGTTTTTCTCCGGTTTTGGAGTTTTCCACGTATATTATCGTGTTCAAGTTTCTTTATTATTATTATTATTCATTGGGTGGGTCGTCGGAAATTTTGAGACCGTTTTCCCAACACATATACCCTAACAAGAGGTCAAGAAAGTTGAAATACTAATTACAAAAATATATACATAATGATACAACAACTATTATCAAAGCGTTAGTATATGAATTCTAAACAAATGTATATGTTTTCAAGCATGTCTCATTTTCCTAAAAAAGATTGCTATAAGTAGGCAACTAAGTCATTTGCTCTATTAACAAGTGGTTTGTGTTTCAGCACAAGGTTTCTTGTTCTCGATTTGACAATTAGTTAATCGGGTTTTGGGTTTAAAACCGACAATGTTGTGAGCTTTTCACTTCTTGTACGTTCGTATTCTTATAATACAACTTAAAACTTAGCCTTACAATTTGGTGTGATCCTTTTTGAGTTTACAAATTGATGCATTGCATTGAAAACATATAAATTAATCGTTTTTGAGTTTACAAATTGATGGGAATAAATTAAAGACTCACATTAATTTGACTTTCCACTTTACAAGATTAGTGAATAATTTTGGTGTTTTTCAGTTTTTGTGATAACTTTTCACTTAATTTGCTGCATTTATTTGTCTCAAACTCGAATTGAAGTCCACATTTGACATTTTTTATAATCTCAAACCAATAATTATATTTTCAAATTCTGTTAAGTTTATTTCCATGTTAACAATAGTTATAAAAAACTATTGTTATACAAAAGTTACATATAAATGGCTAATGACCAAAATTATTAACAAATTTTGTCAATTTTAATATTAACATTATTTATTTTTTATTGGTAATTAACATTGACTTTTATATTTATTATTGTTAATAATAACAATTTTTTATTCTTCTATCAATAATAAAAACTGATGTATTTTGTTGGATTTATTAAATCAATTAAAAAATGAAAGATTTTTTTTCCTACATTTATAGTTCACTGAATTTATAATTTTTATATATACAAGTTAAAAGATTAGTTAATGATAGATATATAAAATGAATTATAAAACGAAAACGCATATATTGCATGTAAGAAACAAATGCATTGTTTTTTCTTCTCTGTATACATACATGCAAAAGAAACATATATACTTTGTAAATAAATAAAAAAAAATGATTTTTTTTGAACGCCTAATGTTATTGATCAGTGGTTAGCACATTTTTTTTAGACATCATGAGGGTAAGAAACAAAACTCTCACCTTCATCTAAGTAGAATCGTCATTAACAAAGCTCGAACTCCAAACCTTAATCAAAGGAAAACCTAAACACCTCATAAATTAATAATACTATGAGTGATTTCCAATTAAAAAACAATATTTAGAAAACCTCAAAACCATCTTTCAAAACCATCAAACAACTAATTTTTTATACTCCTACTGCTCACTCCTTTTAAAGAAACCATAACCTTTTTCTTCATCTATCATTATATGTTCTAAGGTCTGCACCTTCATCTTTACTATTTTCTCTACATCTATTCTGGAAAACTACTACCACCATCAACAAAAAATTTACTTTTGATTATACATTTGATCGATGCCTCAAGACTCAAAGGCGGTTTTCCGATTGTAAACTTGATTAAAGATCTCGTTTCTTCGATGGTACGTCTTTAATCTAATATATATATATATATATATATATATATATATATATATATATATATATATATATATATATATATATATATATATATATATATATATATATATATATATATATATAAATATAAATATAAAAGATGTCCTCGTTCTTTTGTTAGATATATTTGCATACTAATCCCGGATCAACCATATTGCTAAACCATTAAGATAAATTATAAAAGAACTCATACCTGAATCCATTGACATCGTTTCTTTATGCGGAAACCTGGCAACGAATGATCATGGTAGTGAGAGTCTTCCACACCTAAAGCTTTAATGTTCTAGACCGAACAACAGATCTCTGATAGATGGAGATTAGGGATCTTAGAGTTGTTTTAGGGTATTGGGGACCCTCACTATATATAAAATGGGAATTAGGGTTACCATCAAACTCTAAAGCCCAATAATATTAATTTAACTAATTAATAGCCCAATAAGTCTATTAAAGATAAAACTCAATAATTTAAACATATAAGTTTATCCAAATAGAAATTCTAACAATTTCTTCTTCTTTTCATTTTACTTTTACAGATCTGTATTTGGTTATGATTTGACGAAAGAAAAAGGATAGATCCGGTTTTTACTAGTTTCGGTACGTCGATCCAGCGGTTTGACTGTTTGCCTTAAACCAACCGGCCAGTTATCACAGGTTCATATTTCATTAAAAAAAAAACAGAAAAGTTTTTATCCCGCACATTGCAAACCGAAACTTTTTTATATAGATTAAAAACATTTACCACATTTTATATAAAATATAACTAACCCATTTGATTATTTTTCAAATCCGTTTTTTATATCTTATTGAAATATGGATGATCAAACCCCAAATCAAATGCTTTAAAATTTATTTTATATTAAGGAATCCAAAATCTTTATAGGAACCAAATATTCAAACATGAAAATAACCCAAATTTAACATAATAAGACAAACCCAGAAAACCAAATCAAACCTTAAAAAACTGTTTTCAACAACTTTTTTTCTTAGATCCGCAATGAACAACACTCTTCTCTTCTGTTCTTATCAAAAACCTGTAAATTTCTTTCAATTCAAACTCCAAGTAGCACATTGTTGATGAAGTTGACCAAAGCAGCCTTTGATGAAGTGGATTTGTTGACCTTTTTCTTCCACAAAATGCTCTTTTTTCTCAAATCTTGACCTTTGTCTCCAACCATTAAATCTTTCACTGCTTTTTCAACTTGGATTCTGCTAACAAAACTGTCAAGTTCCATTGCAATGCCCCATTTGTTACAGCTATACCAGCAGCTAGTAAATTGCTCGGCGAAAAGCGGCCAACAAAGCATTGGAACTCCACTCGATATACCATCGAGTGTCGAGTTCCACCCAGAATGAGTCACGAACCCACCTATTGCAGGATGGTTCAGAACAGTTTCTTGATGACACCAACTCGTGCGAAACAACTTGTCTGATGGGGTTTTCGGGAACTCTACAACTGATGAGTACTGATCATGATAAATCATATTTTCTCGGGTCACCAACAAAACGTACTGTGCACTATTGGCTAGTCCCCATTCGAGCTCAGCTAGCTGCTGAGTTGAAATGGTCGCTAAACTTCCAAAGTTAACGTATACAACAGAGTTAGGTTCTTTCGAGTCAAGCCACCCGAGGCATCTAACATCTTCCTTCCACAGACTTGACTTCAACCCCTTCATTCTGGAATTTCCTGTTTCCTTTGCGAGGGTAGATATTGGCCCAATTGCGTATGTTTGAGGATAGGTTGATGAGAGTTTTTCTAGCACGTCGGGCTCGAGGCTCTCAGAGGTGTTAACTAAGATGGCAGAAGCATTTCGAGCCGCTTTTGTTTCCATGACAATAAAACCAACCATTTTATCTTCAGGGTCGGTTGTTCTTACGTACGATGGCATGTCTTTCAAGCACATGAGGCTCATGCTTGGGGCACAATCCGATACGATATCTTTTAAGGGAACATCGGTTAAATGAGCATAATCTGTATATGTTAAAAAAAAGTACAAAAGTAAGAAGTTTTATCAAAATGATTCACAAAATAGAGATGTAAATTCAAGACTTATATCATGTACTTAATTATACCTCTTAATGGACGAATGTACTTCTTCTCGATGAGATTTTCATAGTACGAATACGCCAAGAGCCCGCAAGCACTAGTGGTACAAAACAAGACACCTGGTACGTTTATCATCTTAGCTACTTCAAGTGTAAAGCTCATGACACCATCCGCGATGATACAAGACACCGGAGGAGTTCCATGGACACAATACACTTCATGGACGAGGTTGCACATTAATGGCACCAACCGACGTTCACATTCCGGCTCACACAGAGGAAGGTATTCAAGAGGAATTCTTATAAACTTGAAGCAAGGGTCAAAGTCTAAAGAACCAGAATTAAGCTCGAGGAGGCGGTCGTACTCGGGGTTGGTGAAACCAAAGGTGATATACACACCTTTCGAAAGGAGGAACTTGGCAAGACTTAACATTGGATTAATATGACCTTGAGCTGGGTATGGAATCATGAACACATGGGGTTTCATCATCTCGTTCTTATTGAAATGTAATGCGTGTTTATTAGAGAATGAAATGTAATAAAAAAAATTATTTATAATTACTCATTCTTAATATAAATAATAATATATAGTTTAAGTGCATGGGGTCCTCTTAAATCTTAATTAGCGATATGCCGCTTAATTGGTTTGGGTCTATAGCTGTAGTCCTCTCTCTCCCTCTCTCTCTTCGTCACCCCCCTCCTCTTTGATGGTGGTTTGATAAAAGATTAACCTGGATTAAAAATTTTTGGTTTAGAAACACCACCGTCCATTAAAAATATGATCATTTTAATTGGATTTATTAATCTTTAACGTAAAATACATTAAATTTGCAAGATCATTTTTAGTCTAGACAAAACAAACTATCTTTATTTTATTAGCAAGGTTAATTTATTAGCAGAACATATCTTTATTTTCCGTATAAGCTACTCTTTGTCTTATATGGTCTAATCTATAATATTGATTTGAGAATTCACATATGAATGAGTCTAGATAACACATATTGCATATTTGTAAATTTGAGATGTGCCAAAAGGCTTGTGCTCTAAATGCTTCATCTAATTTATCTGATCATGATATTTTTCCGGTGATTTCTAAAATTATACTGCTAACGATGTTTTCAAACGTCGTGATGGCGTCAGTTGTGGCTAATCGAGTTTTTTCTTCAGTTAACGATTATAAAAATTTGTATACACTTACGTGTGTTTTATGAATTATATAATTTAATAATTGTCATGGTTGTAGGTTTCGTAATTCTTGGAATTGCAAATTCTCACAAATCAGGCAAAAATGTAACTCACAAGTTACACAAGCCAAGAAGAATCACAAAGAGCTTTTGACGAATCCTACAAAACAGTAACAAAAGGAAATGTCGAGAGATTATCAAATATGACGAAACTAAATAGTCATCCCTTAGCAAAAATTAATCTACAATAAAAATTTAAAATATAATGACAACCCAACAAAAACAAGAATTAAGAAAAGCTAATATAACGAAGTTCGAAAAGTATTGGGATAGTCTTGTGAATTATATAGAATGTCACTCTACTATGCAACTATACCCACTAAACAGAATACCATTTGGTAAAAGGGTTTTACCAAAAGCAATATTTCTCACTTGAGCAGCTTCATTCACTATGCAAGTATACACACGTCTGTAATGTTCTTTTTATTTTTAGTATGTGTCATTAGGTCTAACACGTGTCTGTAATTTTCTTTTTATTTTAGTATGAGTCATTAGAGTTCGCACGTGTCGAGGGGGTGGAAGGTTATGTACACCTCCACCCATCATCCTTGTATATAAATAGGCTATTGGCCTCCATGAAATAATAAGTCTTGTATGATTTCTTAAAAAGAAAACACTTTGTGTTTCTCTCCCACTCTGTTGAAGTCTTTGTAAGGTCTACCACTACGAGATCTATCTAGACGCGGAGCCGTCAACGAGTGCGGAATCCTCGTTAACGGGTAGACGGAAACAACTCTCAACTACGAAACACGGAGACTATCAGAGGCTGAACGAACGACACACGAATGATCCTACGAACTGATTCTCTCCGAAAGAACACGCACCAAGCTGATAAACTCGAGATCGCTTTATGCTTAATCCCTCACGAATTCTGCAAAAAGTCTGATAATATCTCGAGTCTATCCCTAATTATAGACCCTGATTCGAGTCTGTTATGGGCCAAACTCGAATCTGGCCCAAGGCCCATTCGAGTCTGTCCACAAAGACACTCTCGAATCTGGTCTTCATTCGAATCTATGGTTACATTCGAATCTATCACAGATTCGAATGTCAACCCTTATATAATTCGAATCTAGCCAACTTGTATATGAAACTTATGTTTATGCTTGAATTAATCTTTGATCTTTATGTTTGAACTTCTTGTAATATGTTACATCAAGTTCAAACATACAATCAATTACTATCAAACATATAAACACATATATCAAACACTCGTTAAACCACAATGTTGAATATTACTTAAACCAAAATGTTAGATCGATTAGACTGCTATCGTCACACAGGGTGTACCAACAGACTCCCCCTTGACGATAGCTTCTAACTATTTACATCAAGTTTAAGTACTAGAACTACTATATATACTACTGCCTGCATATAAACCAGCATCTATACAAACTTTAACTACCTTCTGGAACTTTCTGGCTTCAGATCTCCATGCTTCAATAAAGAAGATAGGCTGATCATGTAGTTTCTTCAGGTCGTCCTTTGATAGATTTATCAAATGCAGTGGATCATATACCTTCAAAATGACCTTCTCGTCTTGATCCTCCATGACGGCTTCAGCAGTGTCATTATCGACGTACCACCATTTCATGTTGCTCAAAATATTCTGTGGCATCGATTTCATAGGTACTTTCTTCAGACACCTCACAGGTTTGTATACCATCCTGGCCCATGGCCTACCTGTATGAGGATCTATTCTCGACTGATCCTCGATCCTCTTTCCGGTCCTTGGCTTGAGTCGCTCAAATTTGCCTGATCTCCCTTCTTTCCTTATAATTCTTTCAATCACTTCTGCATACTTATCATCTCCAATATTAATCAGCTCCTTCCAGGCTAACTCTTTAACTTCAATCTTGGGCAGTGAATTGAATGCTTTCAGTGTTCGCCTCAAGTATTGGAGGCCATCTCTTCTTTTCAAAATAAACAGCTGCAGTTCTCTGTCAAAGAACCAGCTGATTATCCCTCCTGAAAAGTTTCCAGCACCCGGAACTCTCATCTTCTTTTTCATCTTCAGCTGATCTTTCTTTTTCTTCCTTCTTAAACCAAAGATTTATCAACTCAGCTCTAGATGGCTCTTTCTCTGCCTCTTCAAGTTCAGTGTCCTCGACTGAGGCTATCTTGATGTAGTCTATATATCAATCACATTCTGATTATTGCCCACATAAAGTTCCGTGACAGGTTGTAAATTTATAATGACCTCGTTGACATGATCGTCCTCGTCATCTATTACTTCGTCATCAGATTTCCAGTCAATGACTTCCTCCGGAATGAATTCACCTTCGTCCAACTCTTCGACTTCATCTTCAAAATCGAATTCCATAAGCTCTTCCTCAATATCTTTCAGCGCATCTATCATGTCGCTATCCAAAGTCCTTGAAGAACCTGCTTCTCCTCCTTCTGTTTCAACTTGACTGGGCTCCCCCTGAACTTGTGTAGCCTGAGCAGCAGGAAAATCTACTGGCTCATTCTCATTAGGTGCATCGGGATCATTGCCTTCGTCATCTTCATCTCTACGCTGCTCCTCATGATCCCTACAACTTGTCTCCCCCTGAGCTTTTAGATTTTTCATTAGCTGCTCAAGGAGGGACCGCATCGATCGGATCTCTTCTGATTGATCTGCAATAAAGGACTTTAACTCTGTGTTCTCTTCCCTGACATTCTCCACAATCTTTTTCAATTCGGCATTATCCTTATCAAGATTTGCATTATGCGCCTGGAGTTCGCCGATCGCCTTTGTTAGGGCTAAGATTTGGACATGCTGGAAGTCAACGCGTCCCTTAAGCTGCACAATCCTCTGATTGTCAGCGTAGGTGGTCGAGGTAGATGGAATTGATTGTATAGGAGTTGGGCGAATGGGTGATGGAATATATGGTTCATGTTGAGGTGGTGGTGGTGGTGGTGGAGCGGTAGCCTGAGGTTCTTGAGTTTGAGTTTGGGGAATTTCTGGTTGTGCATCCGATGCTGAGGATGACCCTTGCATAAACCTGTGACGCTTGGCCCTTTGCCGAGTCACTAAGGGAGCAACTTCCTCCTCTTCAAAATCTGATTTATCAGATTCCCTTATAACTCTCCTCCTCGATGCTTCTTCATTAACTACCAGCCTTGATCCATACGTTCCAATTTGAATAGTAGGTTCTGTAGTCACTGATTCTGGAGCCTCATCCTCTAACTCCTCCATTTCCTCCGATTCTGTTTCAGATGATGTCAAAACATTATCAGTCTGTTCTGGCTCGTACTCTTCAACATCTCTGAACACGTCTTCCTCTCCTTTTGGTGGCTCTAGTAATTCACCTACTAGCGCTGCAGCCACATCTTCATTTGCATGAGGCCCTGCCTCCCAAATTTCATTCAGCGTTTGGCATAATTGTTCAGCTTCGGTTGGAACATTTGAAGGCCCAGCTTCCTGTTCTTCCGGCTGCTGACTTGTCAAAGGCCTTGACGCCTGAGTTTGACTCGCAGCTGATCTTTGTCTACGCCTTGGAGCACGTTGTGGCTGTGGCTGTGGTTGTTGTTGTGGTTGTGGTTGTCTCGGTTGAAATTCAACTACCCCTGCCCAGTTGGCAACATCCGGGGCTTGAAACTCCCTATCCAAGATTGCTCCGAATAGCGGACGCTCAACAGGAACAGCCAACCTTCCTCTGTGTGAGGAACAGTCAGCGAAAATCCTTTTATCCATAACAGCAACGCTCTGGATGTCATTTGAAGGCGGCAGATTTGGCAAGAAATGCCTGATCAACATCATAATGAACAGCGGATACAACAAGAACTGTTGATTTTCTGGTGCGGTTATTTGGTGAACAAATTCAGAGAAAAACATCTCCGAAAAGCTGTATGGTCGATTATAAACCATCGCGACTATCCCCGACTGCATCTTCGCAACCATATAATCAAACCCTGCTTTCTTTGGAGCAAAGCATACCATAAACACATGCGCAAGAAATCTCCATTGTCCAATTAATCCACTCTTCATATATGAAACTTTTGTGACGTCTTGACTGTATCCCATTCTCAGAAAGGCCGCTTGCCTTATACTCAAAGGAAACTCTATCGGACCAGCTTCTTCTTCTTGTGTGCCCAGCTACAATACTTGACGCAGCATATCCGCCGAGAAGACCAGCGGTTGTCCAGCAATGCGAGTACGTAGAACTGTCGGTGTGACCGAGCAGTCTACCTGCATATCATAGAATTGCCGAATATATGGTAACACTAGCTGCACATTATGAGATAATGCAAAACTGATCCTAGACTCTACTAGGAAATCAAGTACTTGTCTAAATCCCTGCGCCTCAGGGAGATTATGATCTGGATGAAGCACCATATTGTGCTTAGGCACAAACGCTCGAACAGCCATTTCTGCACAATAAACAAAACTATTAGATTCATTAAAAATCAATGAACTTGTTTAAATTTAACTCTGTTTTATTTTGAACTTGTTTAAGTACAAAATCTAACACAATTAAATTTCTACAAGTTTAATAAAATTTAAATTAAGTAATGCAAATAAAATATAGATTCGAATGTAACAGATTCGAATTGTCTCTTTTCGAGTTTGATGGACAGATTCGAATGTCCTGGTCATCTCGAATCTAATGACAGATTCGAGACACCCCATGAACAGATTCGAAACGCCGTATTTATTCAAAGACCAAATCTCTTGATTTTAACCTTTTTGGACTTAGAAAATTACTTTTATTAGTCCTACTAGTTACTAATCACAGATATATGCCTTGAATCTGATTGTTTATCGGTCCAAAAAACTTGGTAATTTTGTAAAAACCCTATTTCGACCCTTAAACCTTCAAAACTCGATGATTTTGTCTAAAATTGTGTATAAAACTACATGAATCTCGTACAATCAAGTTGATTATACCTAGATGCAAGAGTAGACTCGAACACTTTTGTAGTAATCTCGACAAAATGTCGTTTAGGAGAGATACGGTAGATTCGAGGATAGATTCGAAATCGCTGGTCTTAGATTCAAGGAAGTAGATTCGAAAACAGTAGGAAATAAATGACTTCATTGTTGACCTATATATACTACCAACCTTCGAGTCTAAGGCCAGACTCGAATCTACTGACAGATTCGAAGCCTTCCACTTTCGAGTCTGTCCTAAACTCGAAAACACCGAACACTTAGAAAAATTTCGAAAATTTTTGAAATAAGTTCAACTTTTTCAACCTTTTTCTACGGTATTGTGTAACAAGATAAACTATGCCAATTCTTTTACCCTAAGCACAAGATATTTCACGCAATGTTAATTTTATCCAACTTTGAATGCACCCTCAGTAATTTTAGACCTTTTACCTATGTAAAAATTAAAGTAAAATAAAATAAAATAAAATAAAATAAACTAAGGAAAAATAAAATTTTGACCAAAAATTTAATCTAGACTTAAGCTATACTTATAAAATTTACAACCTAATCTAAATAAAATATTTTTGATGAGTATAGTCTAAGAAAGGTTCAATCAGATAGCGATGTCTGATACTTACTTTTAGTACTTAAACTTTCACACTTAGGAATTTTTGATTCCTTTGATTGTTTGTCGTGACATACTCATTTAGCCGATTGTTGGTATTTTACCCCTTTAAACATTTTACACTTCGAAATATCCCTTGACATTTTTATTTATCAGGAAATTATCTCACGTGACTCAGACATAGACATACTTTTATGATCAAGGCACACAGACAAAGATTCTAACTTGTTGGTATTTGCAAACTCTCTTTAAAAGACAACCATCGGACACAGGTCTGTATTTTCATACAACAAAGTGTCTTAGATCGACTTAAAGTTTATTTTTAAAGTTAGCAAGACAGCGGTGACAGGTCTGTACTGACGTACAACAGAGCGACATATCTGCTAACCCGAATCTAAACAGAGGCAACAGGTCTGTACTTACGTACAACAGAGTTACATGTTTTCGACTCTCAATATTATATGATATTTCGATGCTTTCCATTTAAAGATGTATTTGATGTTGCCATACATCCCCAGAAAGTTTGCATACCTCATTTAGACTCAAAGTTTGTATGTCTTGTACATAAAAATTAAGACCGATTGGTCATACATCTAAGTTAGTGACACGCTTGACTTTTTCTAGAATATTTTATTAGCCTTGAGATTCCCTATATGTATTATGCCTACCAACACATCGAACTAAATAAAGTATAACACTTAGAATTTAGTTGCATTATGTGTGAAAGCCTAAATACTTAGAGTCTGTAACGACGGTGCTAATTTTCGTCACTTTGAACCTATGTATCTAAGACCTAACTCTTTTTTCTGATATTCTCTTTTTTTTGTATTTTTGTAATTTTCTCTCTTTTTTCTTTTGTTTTTCATAAGAAAAAGCAGTAAAGTAAGCTAACCTACTAACTTACTAAAAATAGAAACTTACTAAAATTAGAAACTTACTAAAAATAGAAACTTTCCTAAATTAGCAGACTACTGTAAAGAAAGAAATACTACGACTATAAAAGAAAATAAGCTACTACTACTAAGGTCAAATTACTCTGGGTTGCGCATTCCATTCAGTTGAATTAAATACTCAAACAGTGACTTATCAAATGCTTTGGTAAATAAATCTGCATTATTATCTTCTGTTGCCACTTTTACCAATTTGATTAAGTTCTTTTCAGCACAATCACGAATATAATGATGCCTAATGTCTATGTGCTTTGTTTTGTTGTGTTTAACTGGATTATTCGTTATAGCAATTGTAGATTGATTGTCTATCCTAATTGGAGTTTGAGTGTAAGCCAAACCGTAATCCCGCAATTGTTGTTGTATCCACAGAACCTGTGAGCAGCAACTACCAGCAGCAACATACTCGGCCTCGCACGTTGAAACAGCTACCGATGTTTGTTTTTTGCATTGCCAGGATACCAATCTCCCTCCTAGGAACTGACAACCTCCAGTTGTTGATTTGTGCGTCAAGCTGCATCCTCCGTAGTCAGAATCCGTGAACGCCTCCAACTCTAGATCTCCCTCCGCGTGATACCAAAGTCCCAGCTTCGGTTTCGACTTGAGGTATCGTAGAATCCGCTTCACAGCTTTCATATGCATCTCCTTCGGATTCGCTTGAAACCTAGCACAAATACAAACAGCAAACATAATATCAGGTCTTGAAGCAGTTAAATACATAAGTGACCCAATCATGGCCCGATATAATGTCGGATCCACATCGGTATCACTTTCAGTACCCGGCCCGAGATTATGATTCACTTGAATCGGCGTGCTGAAATGGGCAGTCAACTTTGTTCCTTCCATCCCGAAACGTTCTAATATGTCATAGACATACTTAGTCTGATGGATAAACATCCCTTCCTTCTTCTGGTCAACTTGTAACCCTAAAAAGAAATTTAACTCCCCCATGGCACTCATCTCGAACTTAGACTTCATCACCTTCTCGAAATCTTTGCACATCTGTTCGTCTGATGATCCAAAGATGATATCATCAACGTACACTTGTACCAAGATAAAGTGTTCTCCCTTCCTCTTAACAAACAGAGTACTATCTATCCTACCCCTTTCAAAACTGTTTTCTAACAGATGGTTGGATAGAGTCTCATACCACGCCCTAGGTGCCTGATGCAATCCGTATAGAGCCTTATCTAAGCGATATACTCTATCAGGATATTTTGGATCTGTAAATCCGGGCGGTTGTTCTACATACACCAACTCCTTCACTTTCCCATACAGGAAAGCACTCTTAACATCTAACTGATATACCTTAAAGCCTTTGAAGGAGGCAAATGCTAGAAACAACCTAATGGCTTCCAGCCTTGCTACTGGTGCAAAAACCTCGTTGTAATCGATTCCCTCCTCTTGGTTGAAACCCTTTACAACTAGCCTAGCCTTGTTGCGCGTGACTATACCCCAATCGTCTCTTTTGCACTTAAAAACCCATTTGGTTCCTATGGCAACTTCCCCTCGAGGTAATGGAACTAACTCCCACACTTCTAGTTTCCTAAATTGCGAAAGTTCTTCCTGCATCGCTTCAACCCAGGAGTTATCCTTAAGTGCCATCTGCACATTCTTAGGCTCTACTTGCGATATGAAACATGAATATAGACATGTGTGATATGCCTCGGAGTCGTTTATCATCGACAACAACACAGTGTTGTTATTTACACTACTCCGAGTCCTCACACCCTCGTTAGGATTTCCTATGATGCTTTCTAATGGATGGTTTTTGTTAATCCTAGAGGTCTCTATCTCATCAACCCTTAGATTATCTCCTAAGTTAGATCATATTTCACCTAATGGGGGAACAGGCTCAGCTTCTACATTTTCCTCCTCATGAACGTTGTCCTCAGAGTTGGAACTTGATGCTTGAGTTTGATTCTCAGTTGAAGGTGCTTCAGGAACATCGACTTCTGGAGATCTATCTACATTCGCAGTAGGCTCGGATGTGGATTCAAACGTAGTCCTCGGAAAAATATGGCCATCGTCATTTAGGTGCAACGTCGCCATGTCTTTTTCGATTGTACCTGCAGTATCATCCAGAGGAATGTTAAATGACTCAAACAATTTATCATAGTCAAATAACCATTCCGGACCAGTTTGGGGTTCATGTGTATAACTTGTGACTTCAATATTATACACAATCTCCACAGTACCATTTGTTTTGTTAAACACCCGTTTGTTTGGTGAGTTCGGCACATAACCTAGGAAGTATCCTTCGTCAGCCTTTTCACCAAACTTCGGTTGATGTTTTGTTCGTAAAAGAGTGCATGGTACCCCAAACGGTTCAAAACCAGTTAAATTAGGTGGCCGTTTATTCAAAATTTCATAACATGTTTTGTTCAAAGATTTGACTGTAAGGACTCGGTTTAAAATATGGCACGCGGTATTCACTGCCTCCCCCAAAACATGGTAGGAAGCTTTGAATCCGAAAGCATAGTCCTTGCAGCCTCAATCAATGTTCTATTTTTACGTTCGGCCACCCCATTTTGTTGAGGTTCATATGGTGCACTGAATTGATGCACTATGCCCTTTGATAGGCAATATACACCAATTACAGTGTTTTTGAATTCAGTCCCATTATCACTACGAATATTTTTAACCCTTGTTCCGTAGGAGTTCTCCACTTGGTCTAAGAACCCGATAAGCTTGGAAGCCGTCTCGTCCTTTGTACCTAAAAAGAAAACCCAAGAAAACCGTGAGTAATCGTCAGTGATAACTAAACAAAACCAACTACCTCCTATACTCCTTTTGTTGATAGGGCCGAAAAGGTCCATATGCAACAAATCGAATGTTGAGGATATAGAGTTCTGCTTCTTGGACTTGTGTGTCTTTTTATGTTGCTTGCCCTTCATGCACGGTAGACACTTGTCCTCGAACTGAAAGCTCTTCATTGGCACACCCTGCACCAGTCCATTTTTCGTTATGTAATTCATCTTCCTTAGGTGCAGGTGAGCCATGCGTCTGTGCCACAGTACGGATTCCGTCTCCGAAGCTTTGGATAATAGACAGATTGGCCCCATCGAAGTCTCTGGCTTGTTCATATCCAGCATGTACAAGTCATTCTTCCTTGGCGCCCGCATCAACACCCATTCTTCAGGAATCTTGAATCCCGGCTTTAGCACTAACGCCTCAGTGTCAGTAAATAACACCGAGTTCTTCTTATCACAGATTTGAGATACACTAATGAGATTGTGAACCAGTTTATCAACGTGATAAACTTGGTGCAACTTGATTGTCCCATTAGTGACCACTCCGGTACCCGTGATTGTGCTCCTATAGGCATTTGTTGTGGAGCTCTAGAATAGTTCCTATTATATGGCATTTCGGACTGTGATGCCTGAGCTCTTACCGGTGCGTACTGTCTAACTGGAGTGTGAGACCTAACTGGAGTGTGTGACCTGCTAGGTGTTGTGCTCCTATAGACTTGTTGTGGTGCTGACCTAGATTGATTAGTGACACGATTCGATGAATTTGTCCTAATCACTTCCTTTGGTCCAACCTTAACCGGTGTGTTTTTCACAACTTGTTTGGGTGCGGCCTGCACAGCTTTCTCGGTACTTTGAGAACTGCTGGTGCTCGCCACACAGGTTGAGGGCTTAACAGGTGTTGGATTCACTGTCTTAGGTGTAACATCTGCTTTCCTAAGCGGACAGTGAGAAGCAACATACCCCTTCTCGTGACATCTAAAGCAAGACATCTTATCTATGGACTTTTTGTGTGTTCTCTTAGATCTAGGTGTCTCACTAGTGTCTATTTCCTTTGGTACATCTACGGTGTCTGGCTCATCGACTGGATCAGCCCAGGCAATTTTCTGTTTTCCTGCAGGTGTTTCACTGGAGGAAGACACAAATTTGACTTTCTTAACCTTGACGGTTGAGTCAGCCACCTTAGGTGTATTTTCCACTATAGGCTCTGGTGTCGGTGTAGGTAGGTCCTCTAAGTCTACTGATTTATCAGTTTTCTCCTGAGGCTGAGGCACATAGTTCGCATTGAAAGGTGGAGGAATTTCGTGAAATCCTAGACCTACGGGCTTCTTAGATTGTCTTTGGGCATCTAAAACTTTCCTTAGGTTTAGGCTCGAATTCCTAAACTTCTCCAGCTTGCTATTCGCCTCTGCTACCTTAACCTTTGTTTCAGCTAGCTCTATATCCTTGTCCTTAAGACTTTTGGTCAAGGCTTCTACGTGCTCATACATTAGCTCTATCCTAACACACTGCTCACTGAGTTTGTCTTTTAGAACTATTACGTCTTGAGCATCAGCCTTAAGCTTTTCTTTAAGATCTTGCTTGATATCGTTTAGGCTAGCATTTTCAATTTTTAAGTTCTCATTTTGAGCAGATATGGTTTTATGTGATTCTAGGACTAGATTTAACCTATCGTTAGAATTAACACACAAAGCACATAATTCACGAAATAGAGAATAAGTCAGACTAACCTTTGAGTTATCAGATTCCACGTTGGCCATCTGAGCAGCAAACTCCAGCACTGTCTGATCATTCGTCTTCTCTACCCACATCGGACTGCTGTCCCGTGTGGTCTGCTCGTCCCCATCACACCCAGTTTCCGTGACTTCAGCCATGAAGGCTCTAGCATTCGACTCAGGATGTGAACTCCAGTCATATGTACCATCTAGCTGTCTGTCTGAAGTGACATTGGATAGTAGACCCGCTAGGTTGGCTTGACCAGATGATGAACTTGGAAGGTATCGTTGTTGGGACTGATTTTGGAACTGTCCCTGATGCTGACTCTGCCCTTGGTATGACTCCACTTTCGGTCTCTGACACTCCCTGGCGAAGTGTCCCAGTCCTTGACAGTTGTAGCATTTTACCTTGGACTTATCAAATCCTATCCCCTTATTATTCATCTGCAGATTCCTCCCAGTTCTCTTAATGAATCTCTTAACCCTCTGGGTTACCATGGCCAGTTGCCACTTAAGATCCATTTCCTCAAGATCATCAGGATCGACCTGATCGTAGTCTTCGTCCCAGAGAGCAGGATCGTTAATCTTCCCTTGAACACAATTTCCGTATGCGGCCACAAAAGAAGCAAGCAGTCCGCTGATTTTGCGCTCATGGGCATCTTCGAACAGCTCTGAGATGTTGATGCCTGTTGAACTTGAGGCTGCGGTTCTTCCGATCTTCCTAATCCTACGAACGCGCGATTCAATGTGTCATCAGACTCTGCTGGTGACGATGTCTCTCCAGTGAAAAACGCTGTAGCAGTCTTCGGTTCGGCTGCCGCTGAAGGTTTTGTAGTCTTTCCAAAATACATCGCTGGATTCTGGACTTGTTCGTAATCAGTCTCGGCCTTCAGTAGCTCGAAGTGATATGCCCACAACGTTCCCACAATATCATCCAGAGATTGAGTATAGTACTTGTCCTCATTCAGCTTGATCATTGACACGTTCATAGCCCATTTGGCTGGTAAGGCATCAAGAAGCTTGTTGTTCTTGTCAGTATCAGTAAACTCAATCCCGTGGCTTTCAAGTTCCGTCAATAGATGATAGAACCGGGTGATAATATCATCCAGCTGTTCATCCTTTATCGCCTTGAAAATAGCGAACTGTTGTTTCAACAGCTCTGTACGCTTTCTACGTACCCTAGGATTTCCCTCACACCTCTTCTCTAGAGACTCCCAAAGTTCCTTAGATGTCTTCTGAGTCCTAAATGTGTGTAGAATATCCTGAGGCAATGCCATGCGGATCAATGAGAAAGCTTTATTTTCGGCTTCATACAATTTCTTGTCATCCTCCTTCATCATTTGGTATGACAAGACCTTCTGACGGCCTTCAACTTCTGACACTGGTGGAATATACCCTTCGTCGATACAGACCCACATGCGCATGTCATTAAAGCGCACGAAATCGGTAAACCGATCTTTCCACCAGTAGTAATCTTTGACTTTCATCAGCTTAGGCGGTGCGTTTGCCTTCCCGACCTCGTGGTCCATTTCTTGGAATTTCTGAAGATTTGACATCTTTTCGATAGTAATTGAATATGAACTTAATTAATTTAATTCGAAACTAATGAGAATTAATTCTTTCGAATCTAGGTAGATTCGAATGTAATCAGATTCTAATTTATTTGGGATTAAATTCGATTAAGTGTTATAATTCAATTAAATTCGAAATTATGTCAGATTCGAAAGTCCTTAGATTCGAAGATCAGCAAACTCGAAATTCAGCAGATTCGAAACCCCAGATTCGAAACTAAACTAGACTCGAACTAAACTCGAAACTAAGCTAGACTCGAGATCCTATTCGAATGAAGCAATAGACTCGAAACTAGGTAGATTCGAAACCCTCTGAAACAGACTCGAAAGGAGCGGATTTTGGTTAGACTCGAGACTAAGTGTAACCCTAATTACCCCTATTAGATTCGAGCGCCGCAAACTCGAAAAACGGCTAACACTTTGATTTTTTAACGATTTTCAGATTAAACCAGTATTTTTCTAACGAAAAATACTGATTTCGACCAAAAACGTGAAAAACCACAAAGTGTTTACCAAATTAGAATTTGCTAAGCTTGAAAATACGTTTTTGAGAGAAAAACCGTCCAACTAGCGTCAAGAAACCTAGAATGTATCTAGATGAACACGAAGAACACCAAGAACACTCCTTAGGCTCTGATACCACTTGTAAGGTCTACCACTACGAGATCTATCTAGACGCGGAGCCGTCAACGAGTGCGGAATCCTCGTTAACGGGTAGACGGAAACAACTCTCAACTACGAAACACGGAGACTATCAGAGGCTGAACGAACGACACACGAACGATTCTACGAACTGATTCTCTCCGAAAGAACACGCACCAAGCTGATAAACTCGAGATCGCTTTATGCTTAATCCCTCACGAATTCTGCAAAAAGTCTGATAATATCTCGAGTCTATCCCTAATTATAGACCCTGATTCGAGTCTGTTATGGGCCAAACTCGAATCTGGCCCAAGGCCCATTCGAGTCTGTCCACAAAGACACTCTCGAATCTGGTCTTCATTCGAATCTATGGTTACATTCGAATCTATCACAGATTCGAATGTCAACCCTTATATAATTCGAATCTAGCCAACTTGTATATGAAACTTATGTTTATGCTTGAATTAATCTTTGATCTTTATGTTTGAACTTCTTGTAATATGTTACATCAAGTTCAAACATACAATCAATTACTATCAAACATATATAAACACATATATCAAACACTCGTTAAACCACAATGTTGAATATTACTTAAACCAAAATGTTAGATCGATTAGACTGCTATCGTCACACAGGGTGTACCAACAGTCTTGCTTCTGAATTTAAGTTCTGTTGAGGTACAAAGTACTTCTGAATAGCAGAACATATCCATCCATCAAACACCACAAAACTCATCACCATAACAAGAACAATAAAACCACCATCAACGTAGAAGAATCAAACAACGAGGATCAACAAACTCCATCAAATATAAAAAATACAACGACCACCAAGGTACACCTATAATTCTCATCATCTTTTAAATTTATCGTAACATGCCATCATATAATAAATGCTCATTAGAAACACCACCATCCATTAAAAATATAAACCAACGTAAATATTATATAAATGCTAGTAACATACGTAGCCTACAACATTCATCCATCTAAATTAAATTTGCAAGACCATATTATAATTAAGATTACAAGATCCGTCTCCATCCACTAAAATTAAAAACCTCTAGACAAAGGGAATAATAATGATCATCTCCAACATATGTCATAAAAATTTCACCATATAAAATTAACCATCACATCTAGAAAACACTTGTCACAAAGATTAATCTTTCCACCCAGTATAAAAATCCACCTAGACTAAAAATTATCCATCTAGATTAAAAATTTGGTATCAGAGCCTCATAACAATCTTTTTAACAACAAAATATATATAAAAAATAAATTCATATATAAAAAATAAATTCACATAATGTCATCATCTTTTAAAATAGTAAAAATGAAGCAATTATAGTAACTGAATAAGAAAATGAATCAGGATACATTTTAGATACAATTATTAACCAAAACTTAAATAGAAAAACGCATTTTACACTTTCAGAAAACATAATTTTAAATATGATAGGTTTAAAAATATGATCTCTAGAAAAAATATAATTTACTACGGAAAATTATAAGGGGAAGAAGTAATACAAGTAGAAGCAACAATTGGAAAGTAGAAGCAACAATTAGAAGCGTAATAATTCATATAATTAACAAACATCAATTACGAAAAAGACTTGAGTCAATAAAAGAAAACGATAGAGTAAAAATAGCGTATATTCATATATCAACAATCACTGCTAGGAGATATCACACGCTCCAAGACATCACTGCAAGTTCTGTCAAGAAAAAATGTAAAAGACGAAAGCAATTACGTCATCAAAATGTGAGTGTCAGATGTTTTGACACGCGTCGGTTTTCTTGTTTGTTGATGTCTTCATGTATTTTCTTTAATAATTCGGGTAGTTGTTTTAATGCTATTAAACTTAATATTTCGGTGGTATTATTTAGTGTTTTATTTGTTAGATCTATTTTTCTCCTAATGGTCTTTTTATATGTTATTCTAATCGTATTCCATATGGTGTTCCTTTTGGTAAATTTTGTGAGATTTCTACTATATAATTTTTAAAAGAGATAAACGGTTTGGTGCGTGTTATTGATGAAATATTTTTATCCATTATATGTAAATTTTCGATACTAATACTTTCTTGAAATTCTATTATTAAATTTTCTATAGTAGTCATTTTTTATAATCGAATACCTAATCTTTTAATCATTTCTTGTAGATTTTTTTTATTTCTTCTTCTTTTGTTAAATTTGATTCGCTAGTTGGCATTCTTGGACTTTTTGTTGGTATATAAACTCGATCTATAGAATTTCTTCTTAATAATGGTGTAAACATAACATTATTATAGTATCTTTGCTTAACTATTTGTTTTGGTTGTTCTAAGAAAATAAGTGGTTTAAAAAGTTTATCTATACAAATTCTATCTGCTGTTTTAAAAGTAATGTTATGATGTGAGTTTGTTAATGCATAATTTATTTGATATGTAATACTAAATGGATGAAATCCTTTGTCCATGAACTGCATTTTTAATAATTTATATCTTATTACGTTAGTATTATCTAGATTTTTATCTTTTAGACTTAAACCTAGTTGTATATTGATGTCAAATTTTATTTTTCCTTCGATTAGATTTCCCTTTCCTTTTGCAATTATACTTCCATCTTCATTAATCATTCGGTTATCTCTTATTTCTAGTTCTATTGGCGTATCCCTATCTATATATGTGCTTTTTAAAATTACATGGATAGTTGATATATGAATATATGCTATTTTAACTCTATCCTTTTCTTTTATTGACTCCAGTCTTTTTCATAATTGATGTTTGTTAATTATAGGAACTATTACGTTTCCAATTGTTGCTTCTACTGGTATTACTTCTTTCCCGGATAATTTTCCGTAGTAAATTTTTTTTTTCTAGAGCACATTTTTAAAACTATCATATTTAAAATTATGTTTTTCTGAAAGTGTAAAATGTGTTTTTCTAATTGCGTTTTGGTTAATAATTGTATCTAAAATGTCTCCTGATTCATTTTATTGTTCAGTTACTATAATTGCTTCATTTTTACTATTTGAAGATGATGACATTATGTGAATTTATTTTTTATATATCAACTCTTATTTGTATAATATTGAGTCTCTCTCTCTCTCTCTCTCTCTCTCTCTCTCTCTCTCTCTTTGTATGTGTGTGCGCGTGTGTGTATAGTTCATACTTCATATAAGAACCCTTCAATTCTGTGAGAACGTAAGAACCCTCCAAAATACACAAATTTATACATAAAATGCACAAATTTAAAAATTAAATTTATAACTTAAAAGCATTATAGGTTTTCATGTTAATAAATATCATAATTTAACATTAAGATTACCTTTAAACTTTGAATCCATCAAATTTTACACTAAATGCACAAATTTAAATATTAAATGCACAAATTCGTACAAAAAGTGGACAAATTTTTCATGAGATGCGTAAATGTTTATATCAAATGCATAAATTTATCAAATATATAAATTTTAGCATCAAATGCATAATTTTATACATTAAATGCACAAATTTTAGAGTGGTTCTCACGTTCTCACGGAATTAAGGGTTATTACCGGAACCCAACCCATATACGTGTGTGTGTGTGTATATGTATATATATATATATATATATATATATATATATATATATATATATATATATATATATATATATATATATATAGAGTGAGAGAGAGAGAGAGAGAGAGAGAGATGGAAGGGTTCTTTTAAGAATCATTTATGGCATTTGGATTAATAGAATCAATGGTTGATATATTGGATGACAATTTTGTAATTATTTTAAACTTTGATAGTGGAAAATCTTGAAAATGTGTGAAAACAGTATTTTTGGAAGAAAAAAAAATCTGATTTTTCACTTTCTCTCTCTTACTTTTTTTCATTCTCATTTTATTTTCTTTCATTATAATTGATTTTTAAAGTAAAAAAACGTTTTTTATAAAAAAAATATTTTTTCTACATAGAAAATTTTATAATTGCTAAAAAAATAACGTATTTTATATGAAAATATTATATGTCTATATAGAATATTTTTTTTCCATATAAAATATGTTAACGAACATATTTTATGTACAATCAACGTAGAATGTAGAATGACATACAATCTACATAGAATGACATACAATCTACGAACATATGTCATGCATTCTACGTAGAATGACATACAATCTACGTAGAATGTCGTGTAGAATGTCAAATATCATATATTCTACGTAGATTACCTGATAAAATATATCAAAATTAAACACATTGAAACAAAAAAAAAAAAGATTTCATTTAGACATTTTATCAAACACTTGGTATGAAACTGATATAAAATATACCAAAAAGACATTGAATAGTAATGTTAATCTACATAAAAAGATATAGAAATGTATAAAAAACATAAAAATATATGAAATATATAAGAAACATAACATTCTACATAGATTATGTGTGGTTTTTTACAAGTAATCTTGTATTATATTCTATTTAGATTATCATCTAATCTACGTAGATTATCATGTAATCTACGTAGAATATCATGTAATCTACGTTGATTATCATGTAAAACATCCAATAACTATTACAATAATTATAAATCTAATATCTTACAAATAATCTTCATTATAATACATGAAAAATGAATCTGTCATATTCAATGTAGAGTATCAACGAACATATTATATGTACAATCTACGTAGAATGTCATGCATTCTACGTAGAATGAGATTCAATCTACGTAGAATGACATTCAATCAACGTAGAATGACATGCAATATACATAGAATAACATGCAATCTACGTAGAATGACATGCAATCTACGTAGATTACATGATAAAATATACCAAAAACACATTGAATAGTAATGTTAATCTACATAAAAAGATATAGAAATGTATAAGAAACATAAAAATATATTAAATATATAAGAAACATAACATTTTACATAGATTATGTGACAAGTAGTATTGTATTATATTCTATGTAGATTATCATGTAATCTACGTATATTGTCATGTAATCAACATAGATTATCATGTAAAACATCTGATTACTATTACATTCATTATAAATCTAATATCTTACAAATAATTTTAATTATAAAACATGGAAAATGAATTTGTCCAATCTACATAGATTGTACATTGAATATGTTCGTCGATACTCTACATAGAAATGTCACGCAATCTACGTAGAATGACATTCAATCTACGTAGAATGAGAGTCAATCTACGTAGAATGACATGCAATCTACGTAGAGTATCGACTAACATATTCTATGTACAATCTACGTAGAATGTCATGCAATCTACGTAGAATGACATTCAATCTACGTAGAATGACATGTAATCTACGTAGAATGTCATGCAATTTACGTAGAATGTCGTGTAGAATGTCAAGTATCATATATTCTACGTAGATTAAATGATAAAATATACCAATAACACATTGAAACAAAAAAAATAAGATTTCATTTAGACATTTTATCGAACACTTGGTACGCAACTGATATAAAATATACCAAAAACACAATGAATAGTAATGTTAATCTACATAAAAGATATAGCTTTGTATAATAAACATAAAAATATATGAAATATATAAAAAAACATAATATTCTACATATATTATGAATAGTAATGTTAATTTACATAAAAAGATATAGAATTATATAACATTCTATATAGACACATAATATTTCTATATAGAATACATTAAATTTTTAGCAATTAAATAATTTTTTATATAGAAAAAAATTTATTTTTTTTATGAAAAAAGTTTTTTTTTTAATATTAAAATCAATTCTTATAAAAGAAAGAGAAAATGAAAATGAAAAAAAAGTAAGAGAGAGAAAGTTAAAAAGGGATGCATACAATAAAAAAGGTGAAAAGAGAAAGATAATATTTTTTATTTCAAAAATACCCTTTTGATCCAAGGGCTCTAAAAGGTTCATAGGTTCTTACCATCTTTGAGGTTCTTAAAAGAACCCCTCTCTCTCTCTCTATATATATATATATATATATATATATATATATATATATATATATATATATATATATATATATATAGATTACGGTTCGTGTGAGTACCTAAAAAATGCAGAGTACCGTGAGTACCTGTGAACACACGGGTTTCAGATGTGAACTTGCTCCGAAAAAAATTAAGTTTTTTTTTTTTGAATTTTTTTTTCATATTCATTTAGATACAAATAATATAAGGCTATTCGTAAAAAATTATATACATTCACATTTTCTAACATCTTAAAAGTCATGTGAACGTGAAATTAAAAATTCATGTGAACATGCTTAGTTGTGAACACACGTTCACAGCAGCAGAGTTCATGTGAACACACACGTTTCACATAGTTCTAGTGTGTGTTTATGTGTGATTTTTTGCAAGTAGTCTTGTATTATTAATTTAAACATGATTATGAAAAAAAATTTCAAAAAAAATGATTTTAAGCGAGGTACCTCCGGTACTCCGCAAAACTAGTGGTACTCATTTGAACCCAAATCTATATCTATATATATATATATATATATATATATATATATATAGACACACACACACAATGTTAATATCGTGGAATACCAGCGTACTTTTCTAAATGTATCGGTATGGGATATAATTTATTTTTCTTACATATACTTTAGTTATTCATTCCATTATTATACATTTCTACATATTGAACCAAACTCTATTTGTATGAAAAAACTAAACTCCATGTTAAGATTGTATCATATTTGAATAAAAACTAAAGTATATATATACCATATGGATAACAAAAGAGTTCATGTATCGTACCCATACATTTGAAAAAATATGTTACTATTGTGCGACATTAACTTTAAAATATATGATATATACAATAGAAATATAGTTGACTAATAAAATTTACGAAATTGAATGATAACTTATGAAATTTATTCCGGATGTCGGATAGTAGCTTTCTTTTTGTGTCATCAGAAATCTAGAAGATAACAATAACTTGTAGGTTCCCACAACTTTAGCACCAACACTTGATTAATTTGTCGCCGACCCGTAGCTAGGTTAATGTCACCGATTCAATTGTCATTAAATAGTAATATAGTTTTTAACTAAAATAAAACGGGCTTTTAGCGTAGGCATTAGTAAAATGAAGCTAGCTAGTTGTCAAACGACATAATTTAGTCAATAACTTATGTGACTTAATAGAGGTTTATCTAGCTTGTCTAGCTTGTTTAGTTTATTACACTTTCTTTTTCGTATGAACTATGTTATTATACTCGTAAAATTAGTCACAAATTGATCATTATCATAAATAAAGTGTCTTTAATCTATATACTATAATAAAGCAAAACATTTCATGCCACGTGTCACTTCCATAATGCACGAAAAATTCATTTTCCCGCCTCTTTTTTTTTTAATTTACTTCATTAAAATAATTACATTTCATTAATGAATTAGTAATAAATTAGATGTTGTAACATATTAAATTAATATTTACCTAAAATAAATATATATCATTATCATCCATAATAATCATAATTAAATCCAAATGTATAAATTTAAATTAGTTGTGGAAATTATTATTATTATATATAATAAAGAAGAATATCAAATTTCACGCCTCTACGTTTCACTGAAAAATATAATTACAACTTATTATTGTAAAAATAAAAGATTAATAAAATTTATTAATTTTATAAAAGATAAATACACTCTATTTTCTATCTTTAAATAATAAAAGATAAGCACAATTATTGTTTTTTCTTGTTTTTATTTTTACTTATGCATATTATATATAACTAAATTTAATTAAAAATATCTACGTAATACGTGGGTCATAAACTAGTTACTAATATAAAAGTTGTTAAAAATGTCACTAAATTTGGTGGTGCTTAAGAAAATTAACTTGTCCTGAATAATGTATCATGATTACTAATAATATTTAGCCAAAATCTTAGCAATGAACATGAATCACAAACTAAATCTCACTTGGATTTTAAGTAATCTTTGATGTGAATCTTCTATAGATGACCATTTCTTTGATGACCCTAAATTGTCATTTCTCGTTGTGAATCTTCCACCAGAAACCCAAACACACAACGTATATGATGTCGGGATAGACTGTACGGCTGGTATGCACATCTTGGTGGTACTACTATGATGCGGATAAAGACTGACCACGTTCGATGGAGCTTCTTAATAATTTGTGATTGTGAAGCCCTGGATGGGAAGGATGACTATGAGAACAAAATCAAACCATTGATGAGGATGATGGTTTTCCAACAGTGGAACATCAGACCCAATCATATCATTCTCGATCGGGTAATACACGACTCCATGTCAAGGTAAAAATATTTGAGTTTTGTTTCAAAGTTATTATCTACTCGATGCAAACTAAAATTTCGTGTTAGCTCGAGTTTTCCAATCATCGAACTTGCTTTCATGCTCGATGTAATAGAAATTAGCATAGTTTGAATTTTTGCTAGTAATTGGTAAACATAATTTTACTTGACAATGATGTTTGAAAAAAAAACGCATATGAGATCTTCGATGTCACTACAAAAAAACTGGATATAATCAACTGAAACCTTTTGCGGCGACATGTGTCGTCGCAAAAGATTTTAGCGACGACATTTGGACTTTTTGAGACGACCAAAATACGAAAGCAACATAAATTAACTTATTTTATTCGGTGTTACCATTTTAGCTGGTAAGGCTAATAACCCATAACACAAAGTTAACATATTGTTAAGGATTCTATGATTGATTGTTGTTTATTGTGTCTAGGGATAAAATGACACGAGAATTGAAATCGAGTTAGTGTGTAGTCGAGTCTCATGTGAGTTTATAGATCTTTTAATAAGAAGCACTTCCATAATTATTTTATTTGTGTTTATCATAAAGATGTTGCAAACAGAGGTATTTTCTTATTATATTATAGATCTCTGCCTGAAGAGTCTCTCTGCCAGGTATGTATTTTTGAATGTATTTAGTGTTAGTGTGTGTATTTGTATATATTTTGAGTATTAGTGTGTGTATTTGTATGTATTTTGTGTATTAGTGTGTTGTGTATATTAGTGTGTATTTTGTATTAATGTATATTGTTTAAACAATTTTTGATAAATGTTTTAGATTTATCAAAAATAGGGTTTTTAAGTATTTGTTAAAATATTTATAAAATTATTGTGTTATTTAAGTAGTTATTAAAATATTTATAGATTTGTTGTGTTTTTTTTCAGTATTTGTAGATTAGTTAATTATTTATAAATTATTTATAGGTTTTATTGTGTAGTATATAATTTATTATATAAAAAGTGTGCAATGTATGTATTGATGTGTATTGTATATATTTTAGTGTATATTTTTGTATTAGTGTGTTTGAGAATATTACTTCAATTTTCGTGGAATGATTTAAGTAGATTTTAGTGTGTGGATGTGTGTGAGTTTGTATGTATTTAGTATATTAATATGTGTAATTGTATGTTATTGTGTGTATTTAGTGTATTAGTGTTTGTATTTATATGTATTTAGTACATTAATGTATGTATTTGTGTGTTGGTGTGTGTATGTGTATATGTGTACAATGTGTATGTATTAATGTATATCTATTGTATTAGCGTGTGTGTATTGATAAGACTATATTATTGCGTGTTTTCAGTAGTTTTAAAGGCTCATATATGCACATATACTTCATAAATATCATACTTTTACCTCATATTTGTGTTTCAGGGTCCGGAAGTCATTTTAAAGCACATGACAAAATTCAGCGCGAACCGAGCATGTTGCGGAGCAGGGCTACGCCCACCCTACGCCCCAAAAGTTCCAGATTAGTTCCAACGCAGGCTGGCGTACCCCCTGGGTGCAGGGCTACGCCCGGGCTGCCCTTGTGCGGCGTAAAAACCCTAGAAAACATCCAGCGTACCCCCAGTGTAGGTTGGCCGTACCCCGGGCGCAGGGGGGCGCAAGCCTGCGCCTGGCCTGTGCTGGGTCGGCGCAAAAACACGTTTTCAGCCTCAGAAACCCTAAATCCGTCTCCTCTATAAATAGAGGTCGATGGCATCCATTTGAGGAGGTCCCGAACGTGTCAAAAGAGTTGACAAAGCCCGTCCGTAGTGGACTCACAATTCAAGTACGACGACGGTGATTCGCAAGCTATAAGATGTCTCAGATCTACACTATTAAAGAACATACGATGAGCGGCTAATCACTTAGCCGTTTGCGGAGGATCTACGGCTAAGTTTACTTTACTTGAATTTCTATATGTTTTGATGTATTCGTATTGATTAGATATTCTATGTGTATTCAAATGATAAACATTCAGTTATGATTATGATTGTATGTTTTGATTGGTAGAAGCAAGATAAATCATAGTAGTATT
>JAANYP010001816.1:277500-442500 GCA_020465985.1 Centrapalus pauciflorus | reverse complement strand
GTGTGTAATTCTTTTACGAATAGGCTTATATTATTTGTATCTAAATTAATATGAAAAAAAAAATTAAAAAAAAACTTTTTTTCGGAGCATGTTCACATCTAAAACCCGTGTGTTCACAGGTACTCACGGTACTCTGCATTTTTTAGGTACTCACACGAACCATATTCTACATCTATATGTATATAAATATACATCTATATGTATATATATCATGTGTGTGTTACCTTCAGTCATTTTCTATGTCAACCACTCACGGTCTCAAGGTTCATAATATTTAGGGATAACTGCGCAAAAAACCAACAACTTGTCAGTTTTTAGTGATTAAAACCCCATACCATTTTTCGTTGCATAGAAAACCCCGAACTAACTAAAAATCAGTAAATCAATGTTTTATCAATGGGTAACCCGTTGAGACCAGTTATTAATCCTACGTGGACCGTTAAATAACCTACGTGGAATAAATTTTAATTGTTGAAACCGGCTGTCAAGTATTACACATCATTTAAACCACCGTTGATAATATCTAATTGTAATTTTTAAACGGGATTACATCATCAACGAGTGTTTAAATGATGTCTAATACTTGGCAACCAATTTCAACAATTAAAATTTATTCCACGTAGGTTATTTATCGGTCCCCGTAGGATTAATAACCGGTTTCAACGGATTACCCATTGATAAAACCTTGATTTACTGATTTTTAGTTAGTTCGGGATAAAAATGTAACGAAAAATTGTTTGTGGTTTTAATTACTAAAAACTGACAAGTTATTGGTTTTTGTGCAATTATCCCTAATATTTAAGTATGCAACGGCTTGATATATGTAATCCATAGATATCAATATCATGGCTCTCAAAGCCAAATGTCCTAAGGGCTATGGGGAGCTGGATCATTTGTATTTGAAAATTTTTGGTTGGTTCATGAATTTTAATTATTATTTATTAACCAGTTTAATACTCATGTGTTGCTCGGGTTTTAGTTTTGTAATCTATATGAACCTATATTTTATGAAAATGAGACTAATAAATGATTTAAAATAAATAACATTATATAAACATAAAATTGATTGTCATAATAAACAACCCAATAAATCATAACAAAAAATATTGATATTGACATAAAATTTATTGTCATAATAAACAACCCAATAAATCATAACAAAAAATATTGATATTGGCATAAAATTCATTGTCATAATAAACAACCCAATAAATCATAACGAAAAAATATTTATCAGATAATGTAAAAATAACATTATAATATGGAGTAAATTACAGAAATGATCCATGTGGTTTGTCCAAAGTTAAGAAAGCGGTCCCTCAACTTCCAAAGTTGCATTGGCGTTCCCTGAAACCACTTTTTATTTGCAGAATTGGTTCTTCTATTTCTAAAACTTTTAAAAATGATGATTTTGCCTTACTCTCAATTACAAGTTTGATAATTCAATTTTGGTCATTTTTCTTAATTTTTTAGTTTTGGTTTTAAATTTGAAATATCAGTTTAATAAATTATGATTTGATTCGTTATTAAATATATTATTATTATTCTCATTATTATTATTAGTAGTAGTAGTAGTTATATCTATTTATTTAATTATTTTGTAAAATAATCTATATTTATTTACTAAAAATTATTTTTATTTATATACAAAATAAAATAAATCTATATTTATTTACTAAAAATTATTTTTTATTTATATACCTAATTGGTTAAATTATGCATCATTTTATGTATTCAATTTATTTATTAAAGTTTTATTTATTTATATTTTATTGGTTATCTTATATGATTTGTATTTATTTTTAATATATATTAATAATTTTCAATATAAATAAATAATATATTTTTTAATTAGATATATAGATAAGGATATATAAGATATAATTCAGATGTAGATTTAAATCTTATCTATTTATTAATATTTAAAGATATAAGAAATCATATATTTTATTTATATTTTATATTTATTAATCTTTATAGATAATATAAATAATGAATTATATTTATCTTTTAGTTTATTTTATTTAAAATAATATATTTTTGTTATGTTAATACGTTTTGAATTAAATTTAGTGTTTTATTTTTTTTAATTTTAATATTTTGTTATGCCAACACGTTTTGATTTATATATAGTATTTTAATCGTTTTATTTACAAGTCTGAACATTAATATGTTTTATTCATTTTCACTTAAATATTTTGTTAATTTTCACTTAACTATTAACGTGGCAAAATTTTAAATCAAAACAAATAAAATAATAAATCAAAACGTACTGGCATAGCAAAACATTTAAATTCAAACAATATAAGAATAAATTTAAATAAAAACGTATTAGCGTAACAAAATATTTAAATCAAAAATAATAAATTAGTAAACTTAAATCAAAACGTAATGAATTAGTAATATAAATCAAAATTTACATAAAATCAACATTTATTAACGTAATGAAATAGTTTGATGGAAAAGTATTAATAATAAAATTATAAATTTAAATATCCTATAAAATATAAATAAATAAAACTTTAATAAATAAAAGAGTAAATTACACGGATGGTCCCTGTGGTTTGGCACTTTTGCTGTTTTGGTCCCTAAAAGTTTAAAATTACACGGATGGTCCCTGAAATGGGTATTTCTCACGCAAATGGTCCCTGCCGTTAACTTGAGCCGTTAGGCCAGTTAACTCATAGGGATATTTTTGTCATTTTCATCCCAGAGACTAATTACATAATTTTTTAATAGTTTTTATTTTTCTCTTTTTTTTCAAATTTATTATCTTTTCTTTTTCTTTTAATTTATTATCCTCATCAATTTTGTTTTTAATGAAACCTTCTTCTTCTCATAACCATCTGCGATGATTCAGGATTGCAATTATCCTTACCCAACAGAGTCCTTCGTGGTTCCATCCCTTCTTCCCTTGTAAATCTCACCTCTCTCTCTACTTAACCTCTCTTGTAACTTGTTGTCTGGTCCCCTCCCCGATGGAGTCTCTACCACCATTTTCAGCTACTCATTCCCTCTCTGCAAGCACCGGTGGGTGTGACGACATCAGTTGTGAATCTGAAACAGAAATCCAGCAGGTGGAGCTGCTTGATTGCGAAATACAAGGTGGCCCTCATCACCCAAGAAGGTACCAAGTCCTTCAAATGCCACGAAGACAAGAAGAGTGGCATGGCGCGGTTCCATCTTTCGAACATTGAGGTCCACTACAAGAACTTCATCTTTCTGCTATACTGCTCCCCTTCCTCGCCTCCGTCCTCCGCCCATTTCCGCTCCAAGCTTCTACTCCCGCCGCCTCGACAACCCTAGGTGCATCTGATCCAACACTGTAACCTCACCACTATTATTATTCATTTCTTCCTTTCCCTCAATCATCAATCAAAAAACTAATTAACCAAATATCAATGAACACAGAGGAGGCTTCACCAATAACACATTGATTTTTGGTTTAGGGTTATCAAATTAGGGTATGAGATAATAAAAAAACTAATTAACCAACTGTGATTGTATTCATCTTCTTGGTTTATGTTATCAAATTAGGGTATGAGATAATAAATAATTTGTTATTTAAAAAATGAATATAAAATAAAAACAAAAAAAAAAAAGATAAACCATTAAAAAAATTACGTAAATAGTCCCTGGGATGAAAATGACAAAAATGCCCCTGTGAGTTAACTGGCCTAACGGCTCAAGTTAACGACAGGGACCATTTGCGTGAGAAATACCCATTTCAGGGACCATCCGTGTAATTTTAAACTTTTAGGGACCAAAACCACAAAAAGTGCCAAACCACAGGGACCATCCGTGTAATTTACTCTAAATAAAATGAATAAATAAAAAGATGTCTAAATTACATAAATGATCCCTACGGTTTATATGTAATTACGGTTTTAGTCCCTGAAATAATTGTATTACACCACAAGTCCCTAAAATCGAAATGTTGTAACATTTTGGTCCCTGAAACTAACGGTGGTTAACTTTGACCGTTAGTCTCAGGGGCATTTTCGTCCTTTTGTTTTTCAGGGACCATTTATGTAATTTTGAAACTTTCTTATTTCCTTTTCCTTTTTTCTCTTTTTTCTTTATATCATAATTTATTTTCATATATATATTTTGTATTTCTTTTTTATCATTTAATTATTCAAATGTAACATTTTATTTTTTTATATTAACTATAAATTTTTATTTGTATGTTTATTGTTATTATTAATACTAATTTTTTTTTATATTACCATAATTATTTATGTAACATTATTATATGATATACATATTCATTTTTTTCAATTAGTTATTGAAAATCATAATCTTTCTCCACTCTTTTTTTCATTTAGAATCGACAAAAATAAAAATTAGTTTTATTTTATTTTTTGTTCAGAAAATCTAAAATTGAAATGATTTATTTATTTTTTCTCCATTTAAAAAATTCAGAACAACGAAGTGTTGAAGTTTTTTTCATTTCGAATAAGTATATAAACAGAATGGTTCATAGCTTCTTCATTAAAAATATTTAATCAAAATTTTTTAATTCTGAATGGTTCGAAAAAATAAAAAACTGGAATGGTTCGTCAGTTTTTTTTTATCAAAAAACGACTCATTTATATGTCGATAATTCATAATGTTGGAATATACTTGAAGAAATAGTGACTTTGGAAAGGAAAAATATCGACGATATTATATTTACTTAAACACAACTAACAAAATTACATATATAAATGTCAACAATAATATTATAAAAATTAAATTTAATAAAAAAGATTAACTTAAAAATATTAGTAAAGAAAAAATATAATTCTATCTAAAATAAATGTTAAATTTTAAATAAAATAAGAACAATAGTAAATGTAAATAAAATATTAAAACATAAATATATTTATAAATAAAATAAGTGTGTTTATAATGAATTAAATATATCTATAAATAATATAATTATAAAGAAAAAATAAAATAAATGTTGGACTATAAATGGGTAAATAATAAAAGCATATGGACTAAAAACGTCTCAATGAAATGGGTAAAACTATCATTCTTAAAAATTTAACGGTTGTGTCATTAAGTTTAACGGAAGAGGGACTAAAAGTGCACAAAATTAGCAAAATAAGGATGAAATTTGACCTTATTAGGGTTAAGGGACTGAATCCGGGTAAACCATCAAACCACGAGGACCACAAATGTCCATTACTCTTAATTTTTTCATACAAAAAATGAAAAATTATATACTTTGTTTCTTTATTAAAACGAAAAAAACAATGAAACACTCGTACTTTTAATATTTCCAAATAAAAAAAAAGCTTCAACATGATATTATTTTGAATTTTTTGTATGGAGAAAAAATATAAATCATTTCGGTTTTAGATTTCTAAACGAAAATAAACTAAAACTAAAACTAATTTTTATTTTTATCTTTTCTAAATGAAAAAAATAATGGAGAAAAATTTGAATTTCCAATAACTAATTGAAAAAAATAAATTTGTATATCATATAATAATATTATATAAATAATTATGGTAATATATAAAAAAGTTAGTATTAATAATAACAATAATCATACAAATAAAAATTAATAGTTAAAATAAAAAAATAATAAAAAATAAAATGTTACATTTGAATAATTAAATGATAAAAAAATGAAATACAAAATATATATATGAAAATAAATTATGATAAAGAAAAAAGAGAAAAAAGGAAAAAGAAATAAGAAAGTTTCAAAATTACATAGATGGTCCCTGAAAAACAAAAGGACGAAAATGCCCCTGAGACTAACGGTCAAAGTTAACCACCGTTAGTTTCAGGGACCAAAATGTTACAACTTTTCGATTTTAGGGACTTGTGGTGTAATAAAATTCTTTCAGGGACTAAAACCGTAATTACATATAAACCACAGGGACCATTTATGTAATTTAGTCTAAAAAGATACATAAATTAACTAATGAAATATATAAATAAAAATAACTTTTGGTAAATAAATATAGATTTATTTTACAAAATGAATAGGTATAATTAATAATGAATCAAATCATAAATTATTAAATTAATATTTCAAATTTAAAATCAAAAATTAAGAAAATTAAGAAAAAGGACCAAAATTGAAATTACCAAAGTTGTAATTGAGAATTGGCAAAATCATCATTTTTATAAATTTTTAGAAATAGAATGTCTAATTCTGCAAGTAAAAAAGTGGTTTGAGGGACCGTCGCTGCAACTTTAGAAGTTGAGGGACCATTTTTATAATTTTGAACAAACCACAGGGACCAATTCTGTAATTTACTCTATAATATATTAACATAAAATTGATTGTCATAATAAACAACCTAAATTTTTTAACAAACAATACATAATAAATTGAAACTCATAAATGATATATGTAGTTTATTTTTAAGTAAGTGCTACAAATACAAGTGTGCAAAGGTGAAAAATGAATTGAATAAATCTAATAATGTAAGAAGTTACAATCGAATACTATCGGTCATGAGTAGTGACTATCTTTTTATTTGTAAACTTAGATGTTTTAATTGATATACTTTGATATTTAATTTATATATAACATAACGTATATATATTGTTTTAAAAAATATAAAAGTAAATGGAATATGTTTTTACTAAAATCCATTATCGTCAAACATTTAATATTATTGTAAAATGCTATTCCCGTATATATTTCAGCACCTTGATGATTCTTTCTCACAACCCAAGAAGAAACAAGTTCAATAATTAGGTTATGATGAAGAAGACAATGAGAATAATGGGAGAATATGCAAGTGGCGGCTGCAGTAATTTCTATTCAATATGTTCAATCATGTATTACAAAAAGCAACCCTAGAAGCTTTATAGCTTCATTTAATTAACTATGGGGCATTGACACAATTGCCCTCTAGACTTTTATATTGAAATAAATAACAAGGAAATAAATACAAAGCTAAATGCTAAGTAAATAATTATTACAAAATAACTCCATATGGTCGAAATTAAATGTCTAACAATCTCCCCCTTTTCGATCATTTAGGAGGTCCAGGAACTCTGGCATGATCAGTCGATTCTCGGAGTCCAAGGATGACGTCAAAGCGTCTGGTCACTTGTCTCAAATGTAGCCTTTCGTTCAGGTATTCAATGCCGCTGAGGATATCCTGAATCTCCTTCGGTGAGCATCTGAATTCTGAATTTGGTTGAGCGTCAAAGTCTTGAACTTTCGGAGTAAGCGCTGCTCGAACCAATCTGATAGTGTCGTCGGAGTAACATGGAAGATCCTCAAAGCGCATGAATCTTTTGTAAACTTTCTGGTTCAAAAATATAACCCCTGGCTGTCCTCGAAGCAGAACTTTATACGCCGGATGATGGTCTAGCCAAAATATATCTTGATCAGGAGCTTTCAGACCCACTTTTACTAAGGCACTCTCAATTGCCATCTGAAAATCTCTGAGGCACATTATGATTGATCGGTGATTCATGCATCGAACCAGGCTGCAAGAGCAGTCATGTGAGTTAGACGACCATTGACTTTATTTTTCATCTTGTTGTGCAGAAGCTCGATGTCGTCTATGTTTACAAAGTCCAGGTCGCTTTCATACAATTCTTGAACTGTACCGTCTTCTCTAAGTACCTCGAAGGCCGGAGTGAACACTCTGGCTCTCTTGTACATGTGGATGTTATTGATCTTTACTATTTTGGATTTCGACCAATATTTGCTCTTGTCTCTCGTTTCCCTTAGCATCATCTGATTATATTCAGCTTGAACACATCGAGATGCATCGGTCATCACCATCAGAAGACGTCTACTGTAAGACCCCGACTTCTTTCTAAATACCATTTTGAACCTTTCTTCTAAGAAAGGATTCTGAAATTGATCAGCCGGGAACTTCTTCAAGAATTTTTTTAACCCCTGGACCGGAGGTTCTTCTAATTCTTCAGGAGGAGCCTCAAGAAGTTTCAAGACTCGATCCCTCCGGTCCTGACTCAATTCTTCTTTTGTTTCAGCATCCAGATTGTGAACTTTTCCCCTTGAGTACCAATTGATCCACGCCACGTCTGTCATGTCGTATATTGCAGTGACATCTCTTGTTTCAAAACAGTCGACAGTTCGGGATCCGGATGATTCAGCAATGTGGGCAGGCGGAGCTGATTGAGATGGAAGGGTTGATTGGACTGTTGGGGTAGGTATGACTGATGGAATTTCTTTTGATGTGGGAGTGGGTTGGATTGATGGAGTATCTATAGGAGTATGTGAAGGTGATTGGATGGAAGAAGTTATTTGTTCTTGAGGTTCATGGGTTGGGGAATCCAAAACGTCAATTGGAGAAGGTGATTGTTGTGGTGATTGGGGTTCAGACTTTGGTGTGAGAAAGGTATAGTCGTTATCAGTATCAGAGTCTGAGTCAGACACTAATATGATTTCGACTTTTTTGTATTGAGGTTCATATCTCACCATTGCTGACATAGGGTCTAAAGGAGCTGGACCTTCAATCTGTAAAGGTTCATATTCTATCATCAACGCTTCCGTAGCCTCATAAGTCTGATCCCCAGACCCCTGAATTTCTGTACCTTCAGTCTCTACTCCCCCTACAATCATCATTGGGTCCTCAGACTGAGTTTTCTGTCTTTTCTCCCCCTCATGACGATCAGGGTCGTCCTGATCGTCATGCTTTCTTTTCGGAGCCTCAGCCTGAGGACGGCACTGAAGTTCGATTGCCGCAGACTCGAGGCAGTCCATTCTGGAATTTATTTGCTCCTGGACTTGTAGAATTAAACGTGTAAGCGCATCAATTTTGTCCGAGAGCTCCGCTATCTGGTTTTGGACTGAATGGGATCCTGGTGGAGGGCCAGCTTCGGAAGCGACACCCTTACCCTTTATAAGTGAGAGAAGGGCGGTGTGACGTTCCTCGGCAGCTTCCTTTTGGGCGTCCAGGTCAGCCCGGGTAATCACTCCGGCAGCACGTAAAGCTGCCGTTAACATCTCCAGGTTGATAGGGAGATGGCCTGAAGTGGATGGCGTTGATGGAGCCACTCCAGGTCTTCCTTCCGTCATTTCTAGCTCCTGGATTGGACGCGCAGATCCGGAAGTTTGTGGAGCTGCCACGGAGGCAGCTCTTGGGGATGCCACAGAGGCATCGTGCTTTGTGTGTATGTGGGGGGATGGAATGGTGAAAGAAGAAAGTTCGGTCACATGGAGAGGAGTGTGACCTCTTTCAACACCGCCACTCTCCGAATGAGAGGGCTATGGTGTATGTGCAACAACCCCGTGGAATGAAGTGGTCTCCCTTTGAGGGGAAACCAAGTGGATGGTGGGGGTGATTTTGACCGTTGGACTGACGGTCTTATGGTGGGGAGTCCGGCTGATTGGGCTTCCGTCACCCTCAAATGTAATATCTATCGCTCGCACGACAGAGACGGTTCGTTCTGAATCCGCCGTCTCTGCCGCCTCACCACTTGCTCCCTCACTCACTGACACATGCTCCCTCTCACCTATTCCCACAGATTGTTGTGCCTCCGCCATTTCTCCCTCGTCCTCACTCATTCTGGCCTCACCTTCGGATTGGCTAGTCTCAGTCGGTTCTGACTGAGACTCATCCGGATAAAACTCTTGAATGTAAGACCTAACCCGTTCCAACCCCTTTGTCTGTAGCAGTAGTGATAATGGAATTGTCATTATATGCACTGTAGGGGCCCCCTTTGGCAAAGTTAGCTTTTGAATGGCCACAGTGGGGTAGACGTCTGCTTCAGGACGTTCGTGGATATCCTCATCATTATCCATCGCGTATTGGATTATAAGTTGCAGAAACTGTTGGAGAGGTATGTACTTTCTTCCCTTCTTGGTTCCCCTCTCCACATGTACTCGTCTTAATTCCTCGAAGAGGAACGCCGCATAGTCAACATGTCAGTCAAAGGCAAAGCCGGTGAACATGGCTAATACTTGAGCCGATGCGGAGTCGTGGCCGGAGTGCTTTGCGGTGAAGCACTTGTTGATAACATCGAAAAGGATCCGCCAGTGGGATTGTAGATTCTTTGTACGGAAATCGGAGGGTTTGGAGAGAGGGCCATCATAACCCAGGGTTTGGATTTCGGCTAGGATTTCGGGGATGGAAGGGATGGGATCAAACTGAAAGCGGGTTGGTAAGTAGGTTTCGGCGGGTAGGCGAATGATATGGCGTATTGCGGGTATGGTGATTTTGACTGGAACGCAGTCGATGGTGGTTTGGAAGAAAGGTTCGGCGTCGGGAAAATATTGCAATCTGTTCCAGAATTGTTGAAGGTATATTTGGGGAACAACGATTGCGGTCGATAAGGCGTAATAGATGGGGTGGTGAATGAGGATGTCGAATGCGAGGGTTTGGGGTTCTTTTGTGAGAATGGATACGTCGAGCTGCCAGTTGTGTGGAATAAACTCGACAAACTCGGCGTTTGGAAGGATAGATTGTTCGGGTAGTTGTGCGTTATTATTTGGGATGGGGGGATGGGGTAGGGTGAGGTTAACAGGCTGTTCCATCATCCTGCAAAGGTGCATCAAAGTTAGAACAATAAGACTTGAAATGATAAGGCATTGATGTGAAGTCTAGATAAGTGTGAAATAGAAACTGCCTGATCTGTTTAGCATCGGGTCTTTATTAGTAGAATAAAATTCTACTAATAAAATCCAAAGTCAATCGTTAAGAGATCGATGTTAGATCAGACCTTTTCACTCAAACAGTAATCCTAACTCTAATCAACGGTGCACCGTAATGAAAATATTTTTGGATTTTAAGTTATAGGGAAAAATGCAAAAATGAGAAAATTAAAAAAAAAACAAATAAGCTAAGTGTTGGAATTCGGATGGTCCGAATTCGTATGAACAGTGTCACCGAATTTGGATCAGGCCGAAACCCGGATGATGCATGAAATGGTATGTTAGGGTCCGAATTCGGATGATGTGAGATGATGGGCCGAATTCGGATGGGGTCCGAAATGGATGTAAGTGACGATGGTCCGAATTCGGATGGTTCATGTGCATGGTCCGAATTCGGATGTGGTGCGGATGAAATGTTATGTATGCAATAAAGACAAAGGACCTAACTCGGATGGGAACCGAATTCGGATCCAATCCGAGTTCGGATGAACAGTGATTTTGCAAACTTAGATTTAAATGATTTTTTCAAACTTTTGACATTTCATGAAGGACCGAATTCGGATCAATGTAGACCGGATTCGGAACAACAGTGACCGAATTCGGATATACAGTGACTGAATTCGGTTTTTCTAAGTTTGAAAAAACTTGAAAATTATTCTAAGTGGGACATCCGAATTCGGGTGATGGTCCGAATTCGGACATCCGAAATGCATGATGACAGTTAATGAGTTCATGCAAAAATAAACGTGAACAGTTGAAAAGTGACAAAAATGCATGAAATTACAGATCCTAGACTAAAAACATATAAAGAACATTTTATCTAACTACAACTAAGTAAAAAACACACATTAAACAACCTAAAAATAAGAAAAACCGAAAAGAAAAACTAAAGAAATTTTGAAAATCAAACACACAAAATATGAAGTTAAAGGCTGAAATGAAGTTAAAAGATGTTACCTGGAGATGCCGAAGGTGAATGAAGCAAGAAAAACGGAGAAAATCGAAGTTCCAGAAGCTTGGAATCGGTTTTAATGGAGGTTTGGCGGTGTGGTATCGACGAGAGGGAGAAGAAGAAAGAAAGAAAAAGCTTGAAGATGAAGAAATCCATTTGACCGATTGACCCGCCCATATATAGGCGCATGGGTCGGGTCCAGGTCAGATAAGATCCGCGCCCAAGGGGGTTGGGGCCGCTGGATTTGCACACAACCACACACACACACACAAATAAAAAATTTGGGCCTTAAAATAATTCAAACAAGAATTGTTTTTAACAAACAAACAAAACATTGGCCCAAATTATTACTTCTTTTTGAGTTTTTCTTTGTAACAACAAAATAAAATATTTTTGGAAATTTTCTTTTAGTATTTAAATTAAGATAAAAATAAACCAAAATAAATAAAATAAAATATTTTTGACTTTTTGATAAATTTGAACAACTAAAATCCTTTTGGGATTTTCTGACCTATTAAATTAAGCTTAAAAAATAAACTAAACTATAACCAACCTAAAATTTAAAGAATTTAACTACAAAAATTAAAAAGAAACAAAGAATTACAAAAATTAACATCTTAACTATACTCCCCCTCAAATAAATACCTGTTCCTTTCCTTTTCTTTTTCAGATAAAGTTCGTGAACCTTTTTAGCCTTAAAGATACAGACAAACCTGAATTATTTTTGCGTCCCACTCCGTGATAAACAATTCACACAGCAATTTGTCAGGATCATTAATTACTAAAAATGTACACAGATAAGGAAATATTGAGTTTCAATGTTGTGACACAATCCTTAAATTTAAATAACAGATATTTTATAAAATAAAGGAATTTCAATCATGATAGATTGAAATAGAATTATTTAAGACAATATCTGATATTTAATTGGAAGGCGGATTCAACATGCCGATATGAGATACTAAAAACTGAAAACGAGGTTCGTCTAAAGCTTTAATAAATATATCCGCAAGTTGATATTCCGTGCCAACAAAATACAACTCAATGGTTCCCTTTTCTACGTGATCTTTAATAAAATGATACCTGATATCTATGCGTTTTGTTCGAGAGTGCTGCACGGGATTGCAAGAGATGGCAATTGCACTAAGAGAATCACAGTAAATTGGGATATTCGTGAGTGAGAATCCATAATCGCGTAATTGTGTTCTCATCCACAGCACTTGAGAGCAACAGCTTGCAGCTGCTACATACTCAGCCTCAGTTGTGGATGTGGAAACACAATTCTGCTTTTTGGAAGACCAACTCACCGGTCTATCTCCCAAGAACTGTATTCCTCCCGACGTGCTTTTTCTGTCAACTCTACAACCTGCAAAATCAGCATCTGAAAAAGCGGTAAGATCGAAATCGGTTCCCTTTGGATACCATAGACCAAGATTGGGTGTACCCTTAAGATAACGAAAAATGCGTTTTACCGCAGTTAGGTGTGATTTTTTTGGGTCTGCCTGAAATCTAGCACAAAGACATGTTGAAAACATTATATCCGGCCTACTAGCAGTCAAGTACAGTAAGGATCCTATCATCCCTCTGTAAGTTGTATTATCGACACTTTTCCCAGAGGGGTCGGAGTCTAACTTACAGTTGGAGGCCATGGGAGTTGCGATACTCGTGCAAGAGTCTAACTTATACTTCTTGAGAATGTCCAGAGTATATTTCGACTGGTTCACAAAAATCCCATCCTCAAGTTGTTTGACTTGTAATCCGAAGAAAAAGTTCATTTCCCCCATCATACTCATCTCGAACCTGGACTCCATTAGGGCTAAAATATCCTTACAAAAATTACTGTCAGTAGATCCAAATATAATGTCGTCGACATATATCTGTACTAGCATTATATGTGGGCCTTCCCTTTTAGTGAACAGAGTTGTGTCCACCACACCTTTACAGAAACTGGCAGAAATAAGGAAATTAGAAAGACTATCATACCATGCACGAGGTGCTTGTTTTAAACCATAGATGACTTTATCTAACACATAAACATGTTCAGGTTTATGTGTGTCAACAAAGCCTTGTGGTTGTTCAACATACACCTCTTCGTTAAGTTCACCGTTTAGAAAGGCAGTCTTGACGTCCATTTGGTACACTTTGAAATCCTTGTGTGCCGCATACGCCAAGAAGATTCTGATTGCTTCGATCCATGCAACTGGAGCGAAGGTCTCTTCATAATCTATCCCTTCTTATTGTCAGTAGCCTTTGGCAACAAGTCTCGCTTTATTCCTTATCACAATGTCGTTCTCATCTCGTTTGTTCTTAAAAATCCACTTTGTTCCGATCACTGTACGGTCTTTTGGTTTGGGAACTAACCGCCATACTCTTAGCTGTTCAAACTGGTTGAGTTCCTCTTGCATTGCAACTATCCAATCTGGATCTGTTAGGGCTTCATCCACACGAGCGGGCTCTATCATACTAAGGAATGATGCGAAGAGGAATTCATTAGCAGATGTCCTACGAGTTTGGACTCCTGTTGAAACATCACCAATGATTTGATCTGTTGGGTGACTTCGGGTCCATTTAATCTCGTGTGGAAGAGGTGCTCGGGATGGAATCTCAGTGGTTAAGGTGGGGATGGATGAAGATTCATGGTCAATGGTTTCAAATGATGGTACCACTGGTTCCGGTTCGATTTCTGAGTGTTCAAGTGAAGGAAGGATAGTTGGTATTATATGTGAGGGTATTATAGGAGTAGATTCAACTGCGGATGTATCGGTGGATGATGTTGATGGATGAGGGTATGATGTGGATGAAGATGGAGCGGAGAAACTTTGAGGCACAGTTGAACTGTAATGATTACCTACATTATTGACAACATTAGACACATTAGCGTTAGGACCGAAAAATTCAACATAAAAAGGATCAAAAAAATTAACCAAATCAGAAGGAGAAAAAGAAATGGGGTTATTAGAAGAGTCTCCAGGCATTTGAGTAATGCGAGGTCCTGATTAATCAACTTCGGGTGCCAGTTCAGCCAACTCATCAAATGTGACATGCACACTTTCATTGACTGTTCTGGTTCGGGTATTGAATGCGCGATAGACCTTTGAATTGTATGAGTATCCAATGAAGATCGCTTCATCCGCCTTTTCGTTAAACTTCCCGAGGTTGTCTTTGTCGTTTAGCACATAGCACCTGCAACCAAATACACGTAAGTACTTGATAAATGGTACTTTATTAAAAAAGAGTTGGTAAGGAGTTTTGTTAAAGCGCTTATGGATAATGGAGCGATTTTGTGTATAGCAGGCTGTTGATACGGCTTCGGCCCACAAGAACGGAGGTAGCTTCGAGTATGTGAGCATTGTTCGAGCGGCTTCCACAAGCGTACGGTTACGCCTTTCCACGACCCCATTTTGTTGAGGCGTTCGAGCAGCAGAATATTGATGCTGAATACCTTTGGATCGAAGGAAGCCCTCAACTACCGAGTTCTTGAACTCCGTGCCGTTATCAGATCTGATTGATTGCACTGACAGCTGCTGTTGGGTCTCGACACTCTTGACAAAATCTATGATTTCTTGAGCTGTCTCGTCCTTGGAACGCAAGAACCTGACCCATGTATATCGTGAATAGTCATCAACGATAACCAACACATATCGTTTCCCGTTTATGCTTTGAGTCCGCATAAATCCATGTGAAGTAACTACAATACTCTTTTTGTTGATGGTTCGGGCTTTGGTTTGTGAGATGATCGTTTCATCTTTCCTTTCTCACAAGCTCCACAAAGATGGTCCTTTTCATAACGCAATTCAGGAAGACCTTTAACCAATTGTTTAGCAGCCAGCTTGTGGATATTGTCAAAGTTCAAATGGGATAATCTTCGATGCCACAACCAAGAGTCTTTTGAAGAGGCTTTTGATAATAAGCAAATGTTATCCTTCACTATTAGCTTGGCTACGTCAATTGTGTAGAGGTTAGAGTTTCGGGAACCTGATAGGATTTCTTTTCCATCCATACTCTTTACACTGCAGTTCTTAGCTTTAAAAGTTACCTCTAGTCCTTTGTCACAGAGCTGTCCTATGCTAAAAAGATTATGTGATAATCCCTCAACATAGTCAACGTCCTTGATGACCAGATTATTTAGAACTAAGTCCCCGTATCCTTTGATATGAGCCTGATGGTTGTTCCCGAATTTTACCGTTCCGCAATACTGTTCAACTACGTTGGACAGCAATTCTCTTCTTCTCGTCGTATGCTTGGAGCAACCCGAATCCATATACCAAATGGACTTAGCCTGAAAAGCAAATAAATTCATACAATGAAAAACTATATGCATTCAAACACATCCATTTTTAATTCACAATCAAACCGTGTTCTGAACCGAGATGTTCAGAAAACATGATGAGTTAAGACCGGGTCCTGGGCTGTGTGCACAGAAGCCAAACGTGTCGGTTTAAGCACAACCGACAAGCAAAAGAACGGGTCCTAGTCTATGGTAACTAGAAGCCATATCATTAAAGAATGGGTTTTGATCAGAAGTAACCAAGAACCATCTGCATAAAGATCACACAACTTTGGGTACCCACCTCAATATGGGTCCCTTTTTGTTAGGAGTTCCAGATTTATATGGCACGTGGTAGGAACCCATTTAGAATTTGTGTGTGGTCCGAATGCATAACCCTTTGGAATCCATTGAAGATTGGATTTATTGGGCTTTGGAACCTTAGGCGCTGAAATTGCCTTTGGTGTTTGTCTTTTTGAGACCTTTTTGACCGTTGCTTTGGTTTTGGGCCTTGGCAACGGACAAGTCTCAATTTTATTTGTGGCTAATGATGCAACATTTTTTGATTTCTTTTTCTAGAATTCGTTTAACAGGATATGACACGAAAGCATTCATTTCAGGAACCTGTCGTCTATAGCGAGTTGGACATAGATTAAATAATTCACAGAAAGAGTACTTTAAAGAAACAACAGAATTCGGTACATCATTACACACATATTGTTAGACAAATTGTCTTTAGAGATTACAGACATCCTATCTCTAGTAACAAATTCATTTGGCATTATAGCCTTCTTCACAAAAAAACTCGAAAAATCCAGCATGGTGGTTTTTGGAACTCTTCTTATATGATCTGTAGGAACAAAACGATTAGAGTCAGTAAGCATGTAAGATTTAGACTTGACAGAATTTTCTTTTTGTTGGTGAGTGGGTTTCTTAAAAGACTTGGATTGGATCCGAGTCTTTTTAGAATCCTCATTTTAAACGGTTTTGAACACTCACCTTTATAAATGAAAGAAGAAGTCTCAGCTTTGGCCTTACCTTTATTTGATGACACATATGGAATTTTGGTGGAATGAGAAACTGTTTGTTCTTTTGAAAAATCTTTCAACTTTTGAGAAACCATTTCAAAATTTTCTCTGTAGACAGTTACTTCCACAGATTGTTAAAAAGTTTGATTTACCAATTCTTCTTGTAAAATGCTATTCCCGTATATATTTCAGCACCTTGATGATTCTTTCTCACAACCCAAGAAGAAACAAGCTCAAAAATTAGGTTATGATGAAGAAGACAATGAGAATAATGGGAGAATATGCAAGTGGCGGCTGCAGTAATTTCTATTCAATATGTTCAACCGTGTATTACAAAAAGCAACCCTAGAAGCTTTATAGCTTCATTTAATTAACTATGGGGCATTGACACAATTGCCCCCTAGACTTTTACATTGAAATAAATAACAAGGAAATAAATACAAAGCTAAATGCTAAGTAAATAATTATTACAATATAACTCCATATGATCGAAATTAAATGTCTAACAATTTTTATATAATATGTATTTATTTATATACCTCAAATAAGTACTAACACCAATAAATAGTTTTATAAATATTCAGATTATTCAAAATAATTAATTCGTAGTTTAAAATATATATTTGGAACACTTAATAAATTTCAAGCAAACAAATAAATACATTTAATTACTTAAAAAATATTTACTGACTTTAGTATTTTGTCGTGTATTATTTTCTCAAAGTTTGTAAGCTATTTCTATTTTTTTTTATATATCTTAAAGTTGGTTAGTTATCCTAACTTTTTTTGATTTTCAATGTCTATGGTTGTGCCATGTAAGCAGAAAATCGAAAAAATCTGAATTTCAATGGCTAACAACATGCCACGTCGGCATGGAATCAAATTTTTTTCATGTTGAATGATTGAGATCAATTTATGGTCTGATCAAACGGTTATAATTGTACCACGTGAACAAACTTTCTCTATGCTCCGTCGGCAATAAATATATATGATTTCTTCATTCTTTGTTTTTAAAAAACTCATGGGGCGTTTGGGTCGTAAAATTTTTTTCTAGGATTTGCAATATACAACATTTGTATTTGTCAGGATTTTGTCAAAGAATCTGCATTGTCTTTTAGGAAAAATTTGCTAATTTGAAAAATGAAAGGTAACTGGGATTTAAAATTCTATAGAGGAGGCCGCGTTTTAAAATAACAAAGAAGGAAGGGATCTAAGAAATCCTGAGATTTTAAATCCTTACTGAAATCTACGAACCAAACACAAGATTTTAAATGAAAATCCCAGTGATTTTCAGAAACCCACGAACCAAATGCCCACTCAGTCTCCACTTTAGGATTTTAAAACTTAGGCCTCGTTTGTTTTCCATTCAGAGCCTCTTAAAACGCCTGAAGTCTAAAGTTCAGATCTATAATAAATTAAGATTGTTTGTTTAAATTCAGACGTAAGAGGTTGAAACCTCTGAATTTTAAGAGGATGAGAGTTGTCTTAACTAAAATTAAGAGTCTCTTAATTTCAGATTTTAAGGTCTCCTCTTAATTTCAGACGTGGTTTTCAGACTTCAGACATTTAACCTCTTAAAAAACAAACAACACCTTAGTTACCCATTATTCGAATTACTAAATTACCATTGAAATATAATACAAATTTTTGACAAAATCCTGAGAACTGAAAATATTGTATGACACTAATCCTTTGATAGAATGCAAATCCTAAAAAAAAAAAATATCAACAAACCAAAGTAACAATATCTAAAAATGTTGAGTTGGTAGACTTTAGTACATTACTTTGAACAATCAATAGTTTTATATCTTTTTCGTTTATAAAAAGAATCTTCTAACATTATCTAAAAATCATGATTAAAAGAACTCAACCCTAATTACTTTAACATTAACCCTATGGTTCACGTCATTTCCACTTCATATATGACTACAAATGCTTGTTTATTCAGCCATAACGTTTACAAAAAACACATTACAATTAAACAAATACACATGATTACAAACATATTTTCTTCAACAAACCCTTGCACATAAACCCTAATTGTACTTACCAATACGGGTCATACAGCGGACCCAAATAGATTTCGGGGGTGACACGTGCCACCGGTTCTTTTGCCAATAACTTTTTTTCGTAATGTAAATTTTTACGATTTTTTGTTTGTGCAACTGGTGGGTTTTTGAACATGCAACAGTGCTTTTCAAATATTAAAACGATTTAATCAATAAAATGTTATAACTTTCAATCAAATAAATAAATTTGTATTGTAATTATTTATAATTTAATGTAACAAAATAGAAAATAATGATATAAAGCTCAAAATTAAATACTCAATAAGCCATTATTATTTATAATTTTCGTTCATTTCATGAAACTCAACTCCATTATTCTTATTTGTCCCAAAATTTATAAATTTTCAATTAATTTTATCTTTTGTTGACTCAATCCGACGAATCTAATTAATAAAATTACAAAATCGAAATCACTATTCAAATTTGTGTCATCGGCGACCGAAAATCCTGGGTCCGCCACTGCACATATACTCATTTTTATACGGTTCGCAACTATATTATACATCTAAACATTATTTACGAACGAAACAAAACAATTTCGCCACAATTATTCACACTATGATTCACAACATATCTTCTTCTTACATAAGTAGGAAATACCAACCAATGATTCACATCAACAAATATGAACAATTATCGTGCTTCACAACCACATTCAATTCGTCTTTTTATTTTATTTTATTTTTTTTGAACGGCAAACTATTCTAGTCCTACTCCTAAACTACTCATTTACCACCAAACTTACTTACACCACCTAAATTTCAACTTACCTCCAACGGGGATCGAACCCGTGACCTCTCAATCGTAATGGCTCACACAACCAATTCACAATAAAAAAATGTGGTTCACAAATCATATCCTAATTCCTAAACAGAATTATGAAGTTAATTATTTCTTAGTTTCAATAATGAATATTATTCACGATGTCAATATTACTTGGAGTTATTTTATTAGAAACAAATTCTATTGCATTGTTCTTCAACACCTAAAAATTGGCCTTGATTAGGCCTCATGGTCATGAAACTTCATTCCGAAACCCTATAGTCAATCGTCCTCCTCATCATGTTTATTAGATTTTGATTAAAACTCGTTGGAGATAACTCGTGAATTTCCAACGGAGTTACATACAAAAAATCATAGGAAGAATTGCACAAGGAGAATCACAAATGCATATAATTTTTCAATTAATTCACATTTAGAAACAAGAACGTTCATATAGGAGAATTGTATGTGATGGTGAAATTTTTATGACATATGTTGGAGATGATCATTGTTATTCCCTTTGTCTTGAGGGTTTTAATTTTAGTGGATGGAGATGGCTCTTGTAATTTTAATTATAATATGATCTTGCAAATTTAATTTTAATGGATGAATGTTGTAGGCTACATATGTTGTACTATCATCTATACAGTATTTACGTTGGTTTATATTCTTAATAGATGGTGGTGTTTCTAATGAGCATTTATTATATGATGGCATGTTACGATAAATTTAAAAAGATGATGGTAATTATAGTGGAACCTTGGTGGTCGTTGTATTTTTATATTTGATGGAGATCGTTGATCCTCGTTATTTGATTCTTCTACGTTGATGGTGGTATTTATTATTCTTTTTATGGTGATGAGTTTTTTTATAGTGTTTGATGGATGCATATGTTCTGCTATTCTGAAGTACTCTGTACCTCAACAGAACTTAATATGTTATTCAGAAGCTTAGCTTCCACAGATTGGAGAGAAACATAAAGTGTTCTTTAAGAAGGAATTTAAGGCTTATTATTTCATGGAGACCAACGACCTATTTATATACAACGATGGTGGGTGAAGGTGTACGGTGTCATGAATCACCAGTATGTCCATTGAATATTCTGGGCACCCTCATCATAAAACTTTTTTGGTGAATCATTTGTGAATGCTGCAGCTTCTCTTGAAATATTCTCTTGTCATATTTCTTGTGATCCATAAAGTGGTGTCTGTGTGCTTTCTTAAACAAATCTCTTGAATATATGGTTTAAGGATTGACTCATTTGCCCTTTAGTGTGATCCACGTGTGCATTTTTTTCAACAAATTACAATTATGTCACCTATAAGATCTGTCCATTGATTTGCTAGATCCTTGTCTTTATTTTAAGAATGAGTTTTTATTATATCCATTCCTGGTTTTTGTTCAAGTTCAATATAGTGCCTTTAAATATCAAGAGTAGCTTCCAATAATATGATAGTTTTACATAAATATGTATAAATCAATATTATAAAACTATTTAGAAAAGGCCATACATTTATTCATTAAGATTCAAAAAATATATTTTGTGAATGATTGAAAAATTGTGTGAATGATTCGATCATTCACATAAATTTACAGTAAACGCTAAATTGTTCACAGAAACTATCACATAGTTCCAAGTCGTGTTTATGTGTGATATCTTTCAAAAAAAGGCCATACATTTAAAAAAGGCCATACATTTATTCATTAAGATTCAAAAAATATATTTTGTGAATGATTGAAAAATTGTGTGAATGATTCGATCATTCACATAAATTTACAGTAAACGCTAAATTGTTCACATAAACTATCACATAGTTCCAAGTCGTGTTTATGTGTGATATCTTTCAAGTAGTACGGTATTTGTTAATTTAAACATTATGAAAAATTATAAAAAATTTATTTTTTAAGCAAGGTGCATTCGATACTCTCCATAGTTAGAGGTACTATTTTGAAAAAAAAAAAACACACACACACACACATGACATCTATTCATTTATGAATACTTTAGGTTTTACGAACGATATAAACAACTAGAAAATAAACACCCGTCCTAGTTTCAATACGATAATCACTAATCCAAACATCATAGTACACTCACTTCTTAAAGTAAATTTATTATACTCATATCGAATGTCTAATGATCTACCCATCCAGATACAAAATCAAAATTACCAAATTTTGAAAATCTCTAAGACCAAGCTCAAAATTTGTCGGACTCTAGTTACAAGGTCTACATGTGCACTTGTCATATTAGATACACTTGAAACTATTGTCGCCACAACCCGGGTAAATTTTCTCATAGCAAGTAAACTAAGTTAACAACACAAATAAGCATATATATGATGACAATAATAGGGTCCAACTATGACACACATCAATGGTCTAACACTCCCTCCCCCCCCCCCCCCCCCAATTTGCACGGTGGTGTTGTACGACAATCCGTCCAATTCACATGGTGGTGCCAACAAATAAATGAAACTCTCCGCACAATTCATAAGGCGGTGTTCCAATAAGTAAACTGAATATTCTGCTCAATTCGCACAGTGGTGTCACCACATATAACACAAACATGCATTCTTGAGAAGCATGATATCAGAATATGAAACACATGACTTAACATGGCATGGTAAGGTAAACAGATTTCATGACCATACAAATGAATCACATAACAAAGAGCACATATCACTATATAAGTTTGGAAAATTAAATCAGTTACTCATTATGCCTGTAAATCTGCGACTCGTTAAGTAGTCTGATATGAATCTTAATAATGACCACCAACAAGAGTCAATGTCACTAATATACCCACTAGAGTCTAATTGAAACCGAGCAAAGTATATTACTTATCAGTCATCATTCTTATCCATTTAATTCAACAAATCTTTCGAAATTAATTATCCAAAGGACTAAACTTAAACATTCTGAATTATTATTGAAAATTAAAATTGAAGGTTTCATGACTAAATTATTTTTATGAGTAACTAGGTTTAACCAATAAATTATTTCCTTACTTTTTATTAATCTAATAATAAAATCGTTTGGCTTCAAAAGTATAAATATGGATTTTAATTATTCAAAGTCTATGGGTCGAGTTATTAATTACATTAATAACTGAAATAGAAAAAATTAGCAAATATTTAGACTACTAATGAGTTAATATCCAACTTAATGTAACAAAACTTGATTATTAATTATAAATTAATAATCAATTTAGTCAATCAATAAACCCTTATTTAACTTGAACCTCTTAGGTTCTCACAAAATAAAATAATTTGTGCTAGTCACATAGTTGTTTTTTTTTAAACAAATTATTATAAATCTAAGAAATTAAATCACTAAGCCCAGCTTTATTGATCATGGACCTTTAAATCACTAAACCAAAAGTCTTATGATTTAACCCATTTTTATCCTCAGCCCAATGATAATTAACCCATAAAGAATTTCAGCTCACGACTTGATTCATCATCCCCCAAATGATCAAGAGAGAGAGAGAGAGAGAGAGAGAGCCGGTGGTCACCAGTAACGGCGTCGCCAGCGACAGCACCTCCGGCCGTTGTCCTGCAGCCAATTGCTGCCTGCCTTCCTCCACCCAACTCTCACTTCTCTCTCCAGATTTTTGATTTTTCCTAAAAATCCAATGAAACCAATGAATTCCGAGAGTCACGGAGTGTTCATTTGGTTCCAAATTTTGGATTAAATCCCTACATCATGTCATAAATTAGTTTATAAAAATGTCTTCATCACTTTTATGACAATTTTCGGAGTCAAATTCAACCCCACCATATGGCATCTGTATACGGTAAAATGTGTAGCAATGTACTTATTAATAAAAACATGGGAAAATGACTTCAAATAGCTCCGAACTTTCGATTTTGTACACATTTATGTAATGAATTTTTTTTTTTTGGACATTTTGTAGTCAAAGTTTCAAGATTGTTCCAATTTGGTAGTTGGCGTACCTGTTATCCGGTTGCTTCCGGTTTCGATGCCTATGTGGACAATTATTTAATGACGTGGCTACCCGTATTTATTTTATACCCAGTTTTATCTATGTGGCAACCCGGTTTTTAGAATCACCCGGTTATAAACCCGGTTCATTTTTCATACGATCGATCCAACTTGTAAGAACTGGGTTTACAACCGGGTAATAAAACCGGGTGATTTTAAAAAACGGGTTGCCACATTATTATAAAACCGGGTATAATATAAAAACGGGTAGCCACGTCATTATAAAATTGTCCACGTAGGCATCGAAACTGGAAGCAACCAGTTAACAGGTACGCCAACTACCAAATTGGAACAATTTTGAAACTTTGACTACCAAATGTGCATAAAAAAAAGTTCACTACATAAATGTGTACAAAGTCGAAAGTTCAGAGCTATTTGATGTCATTTTCCTTAAAAACATTCTTACCCCTTCTTTGACAATTTAAACCTCCAATACATTATAAAATACAAAAACCTACAAATATAATAGGGAGAATTTTATATATGTCCCTCTAAAACTGCATAATATCATATATCATAATATCTTAAACTTCATAATATCATATTTATCCAATAGAAAACTTTAATATCATATATACCCTTTTAAACTTTTAAATATATCAAATATATCCAAATTATTTATTTATGATCTTTTATTCCTTTAAGATATCAAATCTTTTATTTCTTGACGGAATTCAGCGATTCTAATTTAATTTGTTCGTTAAGTCGAAGCCTACAAGAATTGAAGACTTAATAATTAACTTTTAAATCCCTTGATTTTACATGTCCAGCAGCTAGTGGTGGTGATCTACTGCACCAACATGCTTGACATGAAATTCATTCCAAAAAGCTTCAAAATGTTGCCCGTCGCCTGCAGACCATCGGTCACATGACCGCCTTACCCGTATATAAATACTAACTCACCATCAATGACAAATTCCAGAACACGGTGATCCACAATTACAAACCCGGATCCGTTCAATTACTCAAATCATCTCACTTAACAACATCCATAAGCGCCTTATCTCCTCTCCTCACACAGACGTCGCAAAACCCTCGTCGATGTTTTACGATTCATGCAATTATTAGGACCAGATTCAGGCGTCCCTTCAGATTTTATTGCCATTATGTATATATTTATAAATTAATATTATTTTAAACAAAAGTCGACCTCACTTTAACAAACGGTAATGGAAAAGGACGGTCGTCTGTTATTTATGTTTTATCGTTGATGTTGAGTTAGTATAAATTTTGAAGCTTTTTGGAATGCATTTCATGCCAAGCATGTTGGTGCAGTAGATCACCACCACCAGCACCTAGACATGTAAAATCAAGGGATTAAAAGTTATTTACCTTGATTAAGTCTTCAATTCTTGTAGGTTTCGACTTAACGAACAAATTGAAATTTGAATCGGGGAATTCCGTCAAGAAATAAAAGATTTGATATCTTAAAGTAATAAAAGATCATAAATAAATAATTTGGATATATTTGATATATCTAAATGTTTAAAAGGGTATATATGATATTAAAGTTTTCAATTGGATAAATATGATATTATGAAGTTTAAGAAATAAAAAGGGTAGATTGGTCATTTCTTTATTATGAATATTTATTATGAGTTTTAAAGTAATAAAAAAGAATAAATAATTAATTTGGATATATTTGATATATTTAAAAGTTTGAACGGGTATATATGATATTAAAGTTTTAAATTGGGTAAATATGATATTATGAAGTTTTAGAAGGATATATATATGAAATTCTTTTTTTGGCTTGGGTATATATATATGATATTATACAGTTTTAGAGGGACATATATGAAATTTTCCCTATATAATAAAATGAAGTTGATATAATCTAAAATCTTAAAGTATATTGATTTGGTTACCAACACCTAGGGTGCGTTTGGTACATAGAATGAAATTGCTGAGAAATGGAATTGGTCTGGAGAAAGAGAATTGATTCACTGGTAGAATAGAGAATTCAGCAGAGAATTGTAACAGAAAATCGTTTCTCTTGTTTGGTATAACAGAGAATTCATCATAGAGTTTTATAATTAAACATTTTATTATTTCTAATCATATTTCTTTTTTAACAATTTTTAATTCAAATCCAAAATAATATGTTTGTAATAATTAAACATGTTATTGATAAAACAAAAAATGACCAACATATTTTGTATAACATTTTTATCTTTATCAATTATGTTATTTTATCATGATTTTTATAAAATTCTTGTTTTTTATAATATGTTGATCAGTCCAAAATAAATTTTATAAACACCAAATATGTTGATAAATCCAAAAACAACATCCATATATGTTGATTTTTTTTTAAAAAAATATTGCAACATTCAAACAAGCAAAAATATGCATAAGTTAATAATTAAAGTTCTTACAATCATAACCAAAAACCAAAATAAAGTTGTGTTCTTGATCCAAAAGCATAAAGTTGCGTTCTTCATCCAAAATAACATGTTTTTCTTCAAACAACCAAATCAAACAAAAGCATAAACTTGTGTTCTTGATCCAAAATAACTCTTCAACATCTACCTCATTCAACCATCCACGTATGTCTTTATCATTTCAACTTTTTCTTCTTGAGTCAAGCTTAGAAATGTCTGTGCACGCAACACATCCATACCAATCACATCAAGTGCCTTATAACGTTCTTTGGCATCAATACCCGATAAAGCTCATATCTCTTCACGAACCTTATAACACAATTCTCGAGCTTCCATATTTTCTTGATCTCTTTGCATCACATCCTTACCAAACACATTCATAGATTCACCCACAATCTCCCCGAATTTAACCAAGACCTCTTTTATCTCCTTGCATGACTCACGATATATTTTACCTCCATCCGTGCTTTTGCCTCTTGTACGTTTGCTCGTAACACTCTCTGTTGGTCCTTCGGATCGACGAGCATCTTGAACGGCTTCTTCAACGAAATCAATGTTATCAATGTCAATGGGTGAACTTCTTTGCGTCTCCGGAACAACATCTTCCTCTCCAAGATCAATTGCTTTGCTACCGATGGCTCTATCTTTACCAAATATGACAGACAACTTCTCATAAAATGGAAATGGTTTGCCTCGAAAATTTGCGGCACCTTTGTGAGACTACATGATAAATAAAATTAAATTAAAACAAGTTTTTATAAACAATTTTTTTATAAAAATAAAAGAAACTATACCTTAACGTATTCATCCCAAACGCTATCTTCCGCGACAATACAACTTTTGTCTTCGTCCCAACCAAATCCGCTCGTATGAACCATGTCATACACAATGCTAAAATGAGTCTTCCAGGTCTTCATCCTTGACTTTATGTGTGGTTCTGATTTGAGACCGGAATTGGGAAGACTAACATCTAGCAATTTCTGAACACCGTTTAGATATCCCGGTTTGAACCCGTTGTCAGTCCAGCCATACTTTCTAGATGCATGCAACTCCATCAACGCATCGATCAACTTTTCATCTTCATCATTTGTCCATGTATGTTTGGTCCTTCCAGTTACTTTTACTGTCGTTGAATCCGTCATGCCTACATAGATTTAAACAATTAACAACCATCACGACATTAACTAACAACCATCAAAAACATTTATAAAATCATAAAAAGGAGCACTATAAATAAACACTACTAATCATAAACATACAAATAAAAAACACTAATCAACAATTAATTCATAAAAAATTAAATAAGTACCAATTATCATTACTAATAAAAAACATACAAATGAAAAGTACATAGCAAGAATGACTAGAATTCGAATAGTTAAACATTCTAAAATAAACTCTTTACTAGCACGCCTAGCATTCCAATACTTAAACATTTCATTAGCAAGAAGGTCTCGACGATTTGTCCATTCTTGTGAAGTCTCAACCGTGCAAATAACATTGTCACGATCGTTCCCCGGTTGTGTGTAATTTGTAGCGACTTCATTATCAATAGTGTCTTCGCTCATTGTTGTTCTATGAAATTGTGCAACAAACAACAAGCAATGATGATACGTGGCATGGAATCTATAGGATGATATGAGTTGTCACGCAAAATAGCCCATCTAGCCTTAATTAATCCAAAGCATCTTTCTATAACGTTCTTTGCTGATGAATGTTTCATATTGAAATACTCTTTGCCATTCTTAGGTGGACGAGACCAGTCATTAAGCTGGTAGCGTTGACCTCGATAAGGAGCTAAAAATCCTTCACCGTTTGTATAACCGACATCACAAAGATAGTACGTTCCTACAACGAACCATTAGACTCTACGTTAATTTAGATATTTGAATCTACATATATAATTTAAATATTTAATTACATACCCTGAGCAATTTTAAGACCATTAGGCCTACTAATTGCATCTCGCAGAACTCTACTATCAGCTGCAGAACCCTCCCATCCCGCTAAGACATATGTGAATAAAAGGTCTCTCGTACATACTCCGAGAATGTTGGTACAAATCTCCCCCTTTCGTGTTCGATAAGGTTTTCGGTCAATAGTAGGGACTTTAACTTTCACATATGTACCGTCTAGTGCTCCTAAGCAACCCTTGATAAAATAAAACATTACTTAGGTGTTGTTTGTTTTTTAAGAGGTTGATGTCTGCGGTCTGCGGACTTAGCTGTAGAAATCTGCGGTCAGAAGAGATGGACTAAAGGTCTGCAGACGTCTGCAGACGCGGGAAGAGGTTCGCAGACACGGGAAGACGTTCGCAGACGCGAGAAGAGGTTCGCAGACGCGGGAAGACGTTCGCAGACGCGGGAAGACGGAGAAAAAACAAACACACTTTCATATAAAACATCTTCCCGCGTCTTCGAGTTCGCAGACATAAGAGGTTCGAAGATCTTCTAACAAAAAACAAACAAGGCCTTAATAATTATACTAGAATATTACAAAATGAATAAAGTTGATGGAATAAATTTTATTACTTAGTATTCTTTAACTAACCTTAAACCATTTTCATCGCTCGTCGGTTTTATTATCTGGCACCGACACGGGTGTTTTGTAGAACTCTTTGTGTAATCGACATACAACATGTAAGACTAACTTGAAATAACGACTAATAGTTTCGCCGGACCGATTAAATCTATTAACTAGGATCCTATTCTTTGCATTATGAGCAAGTGTATGTAAAAGCATAGCAACTTGCTCATCGACTAACATATTTTTACTATTCTTTAATCCCCCTCTACTTTCTAGCATATCACAAAGTGTTGAAAATGCATGTCTATTCATTCTTATGTTAACGATACTCGTAACATCACTTTCATAAACCATCCTCGTCATGTTTCCACGTCTATTATGATAACTCATTAAATATTTTTCATGCAACGTTCTTGATTCAATTGTACAGCGCCAACGAAATGTACACATCATCCACCAACGAATCACAACATACATGACATGAAATGCACTTATAGCAACTATTCTAGCCACTTGTCTATTGCGATTAATTCTTTGACTCAACGGTGATCTTGCCATCTACAAATCATATACAAATCTCACTTACAAACTCATCCAAGAATAAAGCATATTCTATACGTCGTATAAATCATAAACCATGTGACAAGTATATATAAACAAGCTCATTGGTGATAAGTATAAATCATAAACCATGCTAGTATTTATTTATAAATTATCTTTTTAATTGGTGGCATAAATTGATTCTTAAATTGATTCTCAAATTGATTCTCAAATGTACCAATAGTAAGCACTAGAACACAATCTGAAAAATAAATTGATTCCAGTAAGCAAAATCTTTTTAATCAAATCTTGTTTAAAAAATCTGAAATATAAATTTAGCTACATAGAAAGTACTAAAACACAATCAATTTGGGATGATTAACCAAAAACATTTATTGCAAAAAAATGAATTTGAAAGCTACAAACTTGTAGCAGAGAGTGAATCCTTTGCAAAAAATGAATATGAAAGATACAAACTTCTAGCAGAGTGAATCCTTTGCAAAATATGAATTTGAAAAACAAACCTTTGCAAAAAATGAATTTGAAAAACAAACCTTTCTGCTTGCTTGCGACAGAGGAGGATGAAGAGGGGGAACGTCGGCGGGCTTGCTTGCGACAGAGGAGGAGGATGTCGCTGCTAGGGTTTTCGCGATGGAGGTTCTGCAAACGTGGAAGATGATGTCGCCGCTAGGGTTTTCGCCGTCGCCGTCGCTGCGAACGTGGAAGAGGAGAGCGGCTAGGGTTTTCTCTGTGATGGAGAGGTTCTGCGTCTTTGTGAGAAACGTGGGGGGGGGGGGGGGGGGCTAGCAAGTCTCCGCTTTTTTCTTTGTGAATTCCCTAGAGCATTGAAAATTTCAATTCTCCCCAATTCTTCACATATAGGAGAGAAATAAAAGTAGGGAAATGGAAATGACTTATTCTCATTTCTCAAGCCCAAACAAACAAGGGAATTGTTTCCAATTCCATTTCTCTGCTCCCATTTCTCTGTACCAAACGCACCCTAGCTATAGTTAGTATAAAAACTTTTTTGGAATGGCAAATTGTATTAAAAATGAAGAACTTCAATCCGTACTATATACATTCTCAACAAGTGTGTTTGTCCTAGAATTTTCAATCAGCTCACACATAACAAGTTTCAAGATACTTTAAAGAGGTTTCAGCTCACAAATCCATTTGTTCTTGACTTCTTGTTGTCAAACCCATGTGTGTCACTTGGTATGTTTTCTTGTAACAAAACCTTAAAATAATCTTAATTTGCTTTGCTTTAAACCTTTCGATGTTTCATATTCCGGATTTGACACTCCACAATCATCTTAATCATATTGAATCTTCTACCTAAATGTTGAAAATGTTTTATTGTTTCAGCGCTTCAACCAAAACGTAGGTTATAATCTGATACACTTTTAACTCTAGCTCACTACTTTAGGGTCTGAAGCTTTATCCTCTATGATTTTCGTTAGAATTGTGTGGCACCAATATCTCCGTCATCATTTATCTTCTTGAAACAATCTTGGCAACACACACACACATACAGAGTGAGCTTCATGTAAAAACCATAAACATTGTAGAAACTGTAAAAACTCGCATCATAAAACAAATTTTTTCCATCATAGTTATAAATATTGCATTCTTGGTTTTTACATATTGCTAACAATTTTTGCATCACATTATGTAAAAAATTATTTTGCATCATAGTTATAATCATGATACAACATATTCAAGTGAGATGCAAACATTTTGTGTGTGTGTGTATATACATATATATATATATATATATATATATATATATATATATATATATATGTATATATATATATATATATATATATATATATATATATATATATATATATATATATATGTATATATATATATATATATCTGTGTGTGTGTAATCAGGTTTATCAGCGTACCTATGAGATTTCATCGTACGCTAATGTGAATGGATCATTCACATATATTTTTTCTGAATAGACATGTATAAGACAACATTATAAAACTTTTTTTTCAAAAGGAGTAACATCATAAATATATTGAATGGTAAAAAAAATCATGTGAATGATCATTCACACCATTCACATGGATAATCATTCACATAAATATGCATTGAGCATTCACATAATTTTTAAGGACACAAAAAGTGTGAATATATGTGAAATTCATATATCATGCGTATAACATTAAATTAAACATCGTTATGTGAAAAAAAAAAATTTAAAAAGTTTTTTTAAGGTTGGTACCTTCGGGTGCACTTGATTTCGAGGTACTTTTTTGAACATATATATATATATATATATATATATATATATATATATATATATATATATATATATATATATATATCTGTGTGTGTGTGTGTGTGTGTGTGTGTGTGTGTATATATATATAATATGGTTCAAGAGTGTACCACCCATTATGTAGCGCACCAGAAGGTACCACCTTAGAAAAACCTTTTAAATTTTTTTTTCATAGACATGTTTTAATTAACATCATGCAGATCATATTTAAATTTCACATACATTTACATCTACTAGCTCCTAAAAAATGATTTGAACGTACACTTACATAATTTCGAATACATGTGAACTTGCATTTATGTGATGCGTGTTTTCATGCACTTAGAGTGTTCGGATTTGAATGAAATTTACATATGATCTGTCTAATGTTAATTAAAACATGTTCATGAGAAAAAATGTAAAAAAATTACTTTAAGGTGGTAACTTCTGGTGTGCTGTGTAATGGGTGGTACTCACTTGAACATATATATATATATATATATATATATATATATATATATATATATATATATACATATATTGATCTATGTATATATAAAGATAGAGAGAGTATTAAATGAGAACCGTGCTTAAAATGAGTACGGTAAGAACCAATGAAAAATCGCCACATAAGCAATATTCTTCTCTCTCCTTGAAGGACATTATGGACATTTAATTGATTATTATATATGGTAACATGATTAAGTTTTTATTTAAAAAAAATGAATTTCTACAAATACCTTCAAAATCTCGGTCGACATATATGTTAAATTTTTTTTCAAATCTCCAACCTAATCATCGGTCAACATAATAGTATCAATTTCAAAATTCATAACCCAAATTGAATATATATATATATATATATATATATATATATATATATATATATATATATATATATATATATATATATATATATATATATATATATTTCTTCTTATCTTGTAAGATTTTCAACACAATCTCAATAAAAAATTTAAAAATCGTATTTGTATTAAATTAGTTGTTTTTATTTATAAATATCATAATTTGTTTCGTTTATCAAGATTCCGCAATTGAAAATACTCGAGTATTACAAAGAACTTAAACAATCATGGAAGAAGATGAACGTAAGTAATTTTTTTTTTCCACGTTTCAAATCTTTTATTTGTTAAAGAATTAAACGAGATGCTTTGTTGCTTTACATGTATGCCTACTATTTACATTGTGCATCATCCAATATGTCGTTACCCATGAATGAGTCACAATTTTTATTGGTTCTCATTTTATTACATGTGCATGTTTTTTTTAATTGTATATGCCCTCATCGATTTTTAATTTTTCGGTAATTTTTAACTGTAACATTCCCTCATCAATTTTGAAACATTGTATATAATATATTTAAAATTTTGTGTTGCTTTGAACATTGTGAACCACATCGTCTTTTATTATAAACATGCCATCATCGATCATTCATGAATAAATATGTGTTTGTTGTCATCGTGAATCATATTTTTTAATGTTCACAGCCAAGAAATATTTGTGACTGTATGTGTGTTGAGAAACAAGAAATTGAATGGTTCATATGAACCATTCATTGTGTTACCGCCTAATTTGATTACCATATGGTCTTCGTGAACCACATGGTTCACATGAACCATTCATTGTGTTACTGTCTAATTACTGCATAATTATGTTTGTTACTGCCTAATTACTGCATAATTCTGTGAACCACTGACCACAACATTGCATTAATCTCTCCCAAAAAACAACAATTTATCACCCAAAAAACAACATTGCATTAACCACAGATATCATGGTGAATAATGTCAGTGTGAATCATATGAATATAAGTGAACCATGATATGAATGATTTCACAGTTTCACAACAAATGGTTAAGTGAACCATGGTATGCTATGTGAATCCTTTCACAACTTCACACCCAAATGAAATTATGTCATTGTAAAACAACCAAATGATTATATGTAAAACAACGAAATAAATTTATGTGATAAACCTACAAATAAATAATGTACCACTACGAACCAAATGGAACATATACCTGATTTCGACATTCTGAATTGTGCAAAACAACTCCCGAACCACAATGAACCATCGTGAACCACCTTCGAATCTAAAAAACTCCCGTCGTGAACCAAACACTTTGGACTCCAAACTCACGGTGAACCACTCCACAATCCCCTCTCTGACCGTATACTCTCCTATACATCGTGCACCGCCGTGAACCGTCATCTACAACTACCAAAACCCCTCTGCCGTCTAAGCGTCAACGACCGTGAACCACACCCACCAACTCAATGCATGTTGCTGTGAACCACACCCCTGCTCCTCACTCTCTGCAACTGTGAACCACCTACTTCCGCTCTTCCTCTCCGCCGTCCGTCGCCTGAACCCCGTGATTCACCAACCTGCCGCGATGAATCGCAAAGCACCAGTGCCGTCGTGAATTGCAAACCACCAGAGCCGCCGTGAATCGCAAACCACCAGCGCCGTCGTGAATCCCAAACCCCTGTGCCACCGTGAATCGCCTCTCAAACCCCCCAAATCCGTGAATAAATCCGATTCCTACCTAATTAATAGTATATATTTGCCAAAAATATAATGGTGCACAAATAACGAAATTACCCTTTACATGTTTTAAAAGGGGTATAAAACTCAAATTAATTACAAATTTGTCACCTTGAATCCTATTGATTGATTCACAAATTCTAGCAATTTCATTGGTTCTTACCATCCTCATTTTAAGCACGGTCATCATTTTATCCTCACCCTATATATATATATATATATATATATATATAGGGTTGGGATCATTGCAGAACCTTAATTTAGTGAACTATAGAACCAATAACATTGGATTATAATATAACAATAGGGATAAGATGATAATTATGCAATTAACATTGAATTAATAGTAGCCCACCAAGTTTGACTGCCCACTTTGACCTTTTTTGACCCTTTTAATATCGAATGGACATGCAGTGTTGCATATATGATATATAGTATTACTTCGACGTTGAATATGTGATATAAACTGTAATTCGACATTGAATGATCTCGATATAATATATTGTGTTACATCCTAAAATATTATTATTGTAATGAGAGGATATTTAGTTCAAAATTTCGAAATTAATATAACTAAGTTGGATTATTTATGAAAGTTATTTATCTGGAAATTTGAAAAGTTGGTTGCTGTTTTAAGTGATTAAGAAATTTTAGAAATTTCAAGTTTATTAATTTAGAGTGTTGAAATATAAGTGTTAGAGGTGATAAAATAAAGATTGGAACTTTATTTAAAGCAATCAGATATGTGGAGGGGCCACTTATTTAAATAGCCGAAAGTTTTGAATAAAAAGGCTTATGAGCCTTTCATTTGATCATTTCACACTTTCTCTTCACTTTCAAGCACTCTCTCTTTCTCTCTCTAAAAATCTCTACTGGAATTCGAGATTACTGAGAGGAATTCATGGATTAAAGCTAATAACTATCAAGAATCAAGTGGAATCAAGGTAAGAAAACGAATTATTGAGTTGGGTTTTATTTTGAAGAGTTTAAAAGCAAATTTGGATTTTTAATCTGATAGATTGTTGTTGCTTGTATAATATTTTAGTTGGAAAACATCAATTGAAGGTTATAGAAGCTACAGATGCAAGAATCACGCTTTGAATCATCCAAAAAGGTAAGAAATCTGTGATTTTATAAGTTGTTGTGTTCTTGAGAAAAATCCAATATTTTGGTTAAATATGGACTGAATAAAGTGTTATAAATTGGGAAAAATGTGTAGAAACACCCCAATAATGTTAATATAACATTTTATTAAGTTGCGTGTGGCTAGAAATCAAATATGGAAATTTTTGAGTAAAACCCGTAAGTTGCGACCTGCATTTCTGCAAGTCGACTCGGCGAGTCGCCAAGAACACTTGAATAAATCTTCAAAAATGCATAAGCGTTGGATCCGAATTCGGTCGGGACCCAAATTCGGATGAGACCCGAACTTAGATGGAACCGAACTCGAATGAGACCCGAACCCAGATGTGTCAAAAGTAATTCAGATGGATCCGAAATCCGGCCGAGGATCCGAAATTCGGACCTCGACTCGGCGAGTCACATGGACCGACTCGGCGAGTCGGATGCAGTTCATGTGAAATTCGGATGGGGTTTTAAGGACCCGAAATTCTGGTTAATCAAAACACACTTTTGAGACACTCTCTGTAACATATTAAGGTAAATAAAGGAGGGTTAATTGAGAATAATAACACCTCAAATGATGAGATTTAAACGTGAGAGTCGGATGACGGTCTCGAATGTTGTAACACTTTTAATTCTACAAATTAATGCTCATTTGTTAATGAACATATTTATGACATGTTTTCCTTAATGAATTGTAACAGGTCCCTTGTGGTGTTGTTTAACCCACAGTGGGGTACTTTTGAGTCCGGTTGAAGTCCCAAGGAGAAATAAAATTAATTGAAGTTAATTAACGCACCCACTGTGAGCACATATGATTTCACATGTTTATATCTGCTTTATGTTAGCTATCGCCTGCTGAGACATGTTGTTTCACTTTCGTTTGGAATTCTATTAATTTGAGTAGACTTAGATGCACATTGTTGCTCGTTGCATGTCCGTTTCCTTGTTGTGCATCTTTCGATGGACCGACAGGTCGCATCTGTATTCCGATGTTACTGTGCCATATGACCCGGAGCTGATCCCTCCGAGGTTCTGGTAGGCAGTAAGTCATCCCCGATGTTATGTCTGTCTCAGATGGTTGGTTTAAATGCCGAGAGTATACGACGTGCGTCGTCGGTGTTACTCTTGGGGGCTTCATAAAGATTTATAGAATGCGTAAATCTGTGTATTCACTAAGCATTGCTTACCCCTCAGTTGTTGATATTTTTACAGGATAAAGGGAAATCCGCTGCGGGACCTTCTAGCTAGGTCATTAATTGAAGACTTGAAGATATATACTACTCATCTTGGTAAATGAATCGTGGGATTATTATTGTAATACATTTGGGATGATGTAATAAACTTTGAGTATGTAGACTTAGACTTGAAACCTTGTAGCACTGTAGAGTGTTTAAAACAGTTGTGTTATTTTTATTATGTACTTTAATGCTTTCGCAATTATATTAAGCTTTCAGATTATTGTTATTTAATGTTAAGTGGGTGCCACAGGGGATGGTATCAGAGCAGTAGTTTGAGATTCAAGTGTTCGTGAGGTCTTGGTCTCAAACATTAAGTGATGACATGTAGTGATTATAAGTGATGATCTGAACTAAGATAGGATATATCTAGTGCTTATAGGAAAATGACTTCCATACGAGACAACATGCGTTGTAGTTAACCATGTGATGGGATCACTAAATGATTTACATGTTTACATTTTCAGAATATGTCTGGAGGAAGAATGACGCCACCAGAAACGAGGGAAATGATGCTATCAATGATGGCAGAACAAAACAGAATGATTCAAGATCAATTTCAGGCTCGAGATGATGCCAAAGCTAAAAGAAAGGAAGACAAAAGAAAAGAAAAGAGGGAACATGAAAGAAATTACGTTGTGGATGACATAAACCTTAGAAATAAAGTGAAACGTAAAGACAAGGGCAAGGAAAAGATTGATTATGAAACCAGAATTGATGAGAATTACATGAAATATGTAATTAGATCATTCAAGGACTGACAACCACCAACATTTTCTGGATCTTTGAGAATTGAGAAATCAGAAATATGGATTACAATTATGGAACAAATTTTTACGGAGATGAATTGTAAGGATGAGTACAAGGTATATTTGGCTAAGGATCAATTGATTGGACAAGCCAAGAAATAGTGGAACTGCTGGGAAAAAGAATTGGGAAAAGAGTTGATTATTTCATTTAGTTGGGAACAATTCAAGTTGTTGTTTTGTAGGCAATATGGTGAGCCTGATATTGTACCTCATGTTGATCATGAAGAAAGAGCTATCGGAAAGATTACAAATTCTGGAGGAGATGAACTAAATGGACCGTATTTGATATCAAGGACAAATAAACGTGATAGATGTAAAAGATGTCGACATTGTAACCAATTTGGACATAAGGATGACAAATGTCCAAGGAAGACCGATGCTTGTTATAATTGTGGAAAAGTGGGCCATTTTAGCAGAACTTGCAGATTTCGATCAAAGAATTGGCATGTACTAACATTACATGATGAAACTATGAATGAAAAGTTCAACAAAGGAGATGAGATCTCTGAGACTATTGTTATAATTTTTGAACCTTAAATTACGGGATTAGAAGAGTACTTTTAAGTTTTTATATGTAATATTTCATTGAAGTTTTTTGTATGATTCTGAAGTTAACATGAACTTGAGTGATATGAAATTTTATTACTAAATATAAGTATACTTATGTTTGTGAATGAGAACACTCGAGTATATAAATAGGCATTAGACGAATAGCCAAGATAGATTTTGAAGCTTTGAATTGGAAAAGATGCTATAGATATCTTGGAATTTATGAACGAGTTTAGAAGTTGTAATAAAGTTTAAGTGGTTAAAGAATTGGAAGTAATTGTATTAGTGTCATATATGATATGTTTGAAGGATTGATAATAACTAGACATGGTTATCATAAAGCAAATAGTATCAAATGTTATTAAGAGAAACTGTATGGTACTTTGTATTGTTAATTTAACTTAAAAAGGTTGTAGTTAAGAACATGATGATACGATCTGCTGTGAGAAGTATGATATAATCGGATTTGAAAAGATTGTTTCAATATTGGTATATATAAATATTATATGAGGAAAACAAATCTAGAAATTATAGGGAAAGCGTACGAGGGTATGATAATACATGGAAGATACATGTTAATTTTAAAAGAGAAATTGAAATATACAATGCGCAGTGTGAAGTAAGAAATGTATGTGAAGTATAATTGATCGGAAGGGGGATATAATACTTAATGAAATGGAGATTTGATCAAACATAAAAAGTTTAAAGAGACTTTGGAGACTAATGAAATATGCTTATACAACAAAGAAAAGTCTAATACTACGATCCAGAATCTAAGGAAGACCCGGAGGTGGTTTCGGGTATGTTTGTTGTAAATTCTATGTCTGCATGCATTTAGTTTGATTTAGGTGTCGACCATTCATTTGTATCTACTGCTTTTGCTCAACAACTGTTGATGCCTTGGGCTAAGTTGTTAGCTGTGATTGATGTTGAAACTGTAGGTGACACATTAGTAAAGTAGATCATGTATGTCATAATTGTTCTTTAGTGAATGAAGATGTAGTCTTCAATCATGACTTGATTCCAATAGAGTTCAGCGAATTTGATATGATAGTTGGGATGATGGTTGATCTAGAATGAGAACCATGTGGTTAGCAATAAAGGAATGATAAAGATAACTACGCCGGTGGGGCGAGAGATTTGTATATACGGGGATAGGAGAAACGGGGATCAATGTCTATTATTGATTGTTAAGGCCCGAAAGCTGATTGCTTAGGGCTGTGAGTCTTGTTTGGCATATGCTATTGATGCCTAGACTGAAGAGAAAGCTGTGGCCGATGCGCCTGTTATCCGAAAATTTCCCATATGTGTTCCTGGAAGTCTTGTCTAGTGCGCCACCTGAAAGACAAGTGGAATTCTGTATTGACTTGATCCCTGGAGCTTCTCCAATAGCTTTTTCTTCGTACTGTCTTGCACCTACCGAAATGTAAGAGATGATGAAGCAAAGGGCTTCGTTAGATTGAGTTCTTTGCCATGGGGAGCCCGATATTGTTTATGGAACAAAGGATGTCACAATGAGAATGTGCTTAGATTAACGTGATTTGAACAAATTGACTATGACGAATAAGTATCCACTGCCGGGAATTGATGATTATTGATCAGTTGCATGGGGTTGGTTATTATTTAAAGATTGATTTATGTTCGGGGTATCACTAGTTGAAAACCCGAAAGGAGGACGTACTGAAAACGACTTTCAGGACTATATGAGCACTACGAGTATCCAATTATGTCATTTGGGATAACCAACGCCCCAGCTGTTTCAAAGACCTTATGAATAAGGTTTGTAGACCGATGTTGGATAAATCGGTAATTGTAGTTATTGACGATATCCTAGAGTACTCTAAGATTAAAGAAGAACATGTTATACACTTAATAAGTTGTTAGAACTATTGAGAATTTGGAAGCCGTCTCACACTTCTACAGAAATAAGAAGTTTCTACGATTGGTAGATTGTAGACAACTTGATTAATTCGGTATATTTTATACCAACTCGAGAAAATTATTACTGGGATATATTGGACGCTTTCGTGATGTTCTGAGAATATCCCATCCTCAGAAAGGCCGCTTGCTTGATTGGTGCCGGAAAATCAATGGGGCCATCTTCCTAATCAATTGTGCCCAATTGCAGAATAGTTTGTAGATTATCAGCTAAAAACGAGATCGGTCAGCCACCAACTGTAGCCTTAAGGAGCGGTGGAACTGTAGAAGTGTCCACTTGCAATGATTTCTAGAACTGGCGGACATATGGGAGAATGATCATAGGGTTGTGAGTCAAAGCGTAAGCAACCCTAGACTGAGCTAGAAACTCCAGCATTAGACGATACGGCTGCGCCTCAGCTGCTTGGAGGTTTACCGTCATGATCATATTGTGCTTGTTATAGAATGCACGATCGGCCATTTCGGCACATATATCAAATGTATAAAATGTTAGAAATCAATTTTGGAAATAATTTAAGTTATTCGAACTTGATTAAGGGCTGTTTGATAACAACTTATTGGGCTTAATTAAAAAAATCCGGTCAGCCCACTTTAAATAAGTTCTGTTTGATAATGACTTATTAAAATAAGACCCAAATTCGGTCATCCCATTTAATAAGTCATGAGACCTTATGTGTTCCCCATTCAGCCTTCCATTTTCCAATCCTACCCTTATTTTTTTCTTTCCCAACAACAAAAGATAAAGGGCTGACCTTTTTTCTTCTTTTTTTTTTCTTCTTAAACAAAATACCCAACCTTTTCACAACCTAGAAATTATTATCTGAAAGCATTATCTTATTGCTTTGATGTATGCTTGAGGGTGACAATAAATATGGATATGTTTGTTATATTATAAAATTGTGTAATTGCTTATTAAATATATGTTGTTTATTTGTTAAAATGATTATATACTTTGCTTGTTATATTGGTAAATTAGGTTTGGAAGAAATGAATAATTTAAATTCTTCATTCAGACCATTAATTCGGTTGAAAAACAAACATATGTTTAAAGAATGTTAAAATTGTCATTTTATTTCATTCAGGTCGTTTATTCAGCATAACAATCAAACTATATTTATATTTCAGTCATTTCTCCAGTCATCTTTACTTAATCCAGACAACCCTCTAAATCCAGATAGCACTTATTAGAAGATGCAAACAAACAGGCCCTAAGTTCGAACTTGATTAAGTTCGAATTTATTCATCTTCGAGCTTACTTAAATTCGAGAGTAATTCCTTCGAACTTACTTAAGTTCGAATAGTCTGTTGACCTTCGAACTTATTTAAATTCAAGAAATCTTTTCGAACATGTCAGTCTTCGAACTTATAGATATTATAAACAAGTTCGAAGATCTGACAAGTTCGAAACTTGAAGAACAAGTTCGAATCCTGTTAGTACAAGTTCGAAGTCGGCTTATTTAAACATCAATCTCATGATTTAAACCTTTTTAGACTTAAATGACTAATGAATCTAGTTCTAATAGGTTCTAATCAAGTTTATTGAGGATTAATTTTAAGTTTCAAATCCTCAAACTTGTGAGTTATACCACCTAGTCTTTGGTTATTTTAAACTCAAAATTTTTCGATTTTAACCACCAAAAGGTCCTAAAATCCACTTACTTAGATGATTGTTGAAGAAAAACAACTAAGTGCTTGTGCATGTTCGAGGTACAGTGGAAAGATTCGAGGAATGATTCACAAACTCGAAGAAACGACAAGCTCGAGAATATGTTTGAGATCGCCTATAATGTTCGTGAGGAATAAATTCGAGTGCATGTGCAATAAATGAACACTGTTGACCTATTTATATACAATCTGATTCGAACTTACCTTAAGTTCGAACTTTCATTAAGTTCGAACGTGACTTCGAACTTAACTGAAAATTTTGAATAAAATCCAACTTTTTTAACTTTTTTCATGTGACAGAACTTTTTCAACTTTGTGAGACATTCACACTAAGCAATAGATTATCATGTAATCTTGTTTCTCCAACTAAAAATCCATCCTAGTAACTTTGACCTCGATCCTATTTATTTAAAATTGAATTAAATAACATAAGATAAAATAAAATAAGGTAAAACTAAGTTAACCAATACGAGATTAGATTGCAATAATTTAAAGATAAAAACACGAGCTGAATATTTTTGCGAGAGAGTCAAAGAAGGTTCAATCAGATAGCGGTGTCAAACGCACTTTCAGTATTGCACTTTCACACTTAGGAATTTTTTATTCCTTTGATTGTTTGTCATGACATTCATTCCAAGCCAATTGTCGGTATGCTTTCCATTTAAACATTCAACACTTGGGAATTTCCTTTGGCATTTTTATTTATCAAGAAACTACCTTACGTGTCCCATACTTAGACATACTTCTATGATCCAGGAAGACACACAATGACTATGACTTTTTGGTATTTGCAAATTATCTTTAAAAGGCAAACATAGGACACATGTCTGTATTTACATACAACAAGGTGTCTTAGTTTGTCTTAGAGTTATTCTCATGTTAGTAAGACAGCGGTGACAGGTCTGTACTTACGTACAACAAAGCGACTTATCTTACTAGTTCAAGTCATAACAGCGGTGACAGGTCTGTACTCACGTACAACAAATCGACTTGTTTTGACTTCTTTTTCTATACAAATCTTTTTCTTTCTTTGCTTAAGATGTATTTTGATGAAGCTATACATCCCCCAGATAAATTTGCATACCTCATTCCTAATCATTGTCTGTATGTCTCTAACATAGAAATTAAGACCTTTTGGTCATACATCTAAGTTAGTTACACATATGACATTTTCTTGATTATTTTATTAGCTTTACGGAAATTTTTCATGTCTCGTGGCTACCAACATATCAGATAAGAATATGTATATCACTTAGATTTTATGGTGCATTATGTATGAAAGTTTAACACTTAGAGTTTGTTAGACTGTGCTAATTTTCGTCACTTTGAACCTAAGACTCTAAGACTTCTCTCATTTTTCAATATTCTATTTTTTGAAATTTTTATGCTTTTCTCTCTCTCTTTTTTTTTAAAAAAAATAAAGAAAATTCTACTAAGGTCAAGTTACTCCGGATTACGCATGCCATTTAGTTGGACTAACAATTCAAAGTGTGACCTATCAAATGCTTTTGTGAAAAGATCTGCATTATTGTCTTCCGTTGGAACTTTTACCAGTTTAATCAAGTTTTTCTCACCACAATCACGTATAAAATGATGTTTTATGTCTATGTGCTTAGTCTTACTGTGTTAACTGGATTATTTGTTATGGAAATAGTTGACTGATTGTCTATCCTAACGGGAGTATGAGTATAAGTCAAACCGTAATCCTGCAATTGTTGTTGATCCACAGAACATGTGAACAGCAACTACCAGCAGCTACATACTCAGCCTCACACGTTGATACGGCCACCGAAGTTTGTTTCTTGCATTGCCAGGATACTTGCCTCCCTCCAAGGAACTGACAACCTCCAGTCGTTGACTTTCTATTCAAGCTACACACTTCATAGTCTGAATCCGTGTAAGCCTCCAATTCCAGATCTCCATCCGCATGATACCAAAGTCCCAGCTTTGGTTTCGACTTCAGGTATCTCAGATACCGCTTCACAGCTTTCATATGCATTTCCTTTGGGTTAGCTTGAAACCTGGCACAAATACAAACAGCAAACATTATATCAGGTCTAGAAGCAGTTAAATACATAAGTGACACGATCATTGCCCGATATAAAGTCGGATCCACATCAGTATCACTATCTGTACCCGGTCCAAGATTATGATTCACTTGAATCGGAGTACTGAAATGCGCGATAAGCTTTGTTCTTTCTATCCCGAAGCATTCTAAAATGTCATAGACATACTTTGTCTGATGAATAAACATTCCCTCCCTTCGTTGTTTAACTTGCAAACCGAGAAAGAAGTTCAGCTCTCCCATCGCACTCATCTCAAACTACGACTTCATTACCTTTTCAAAATCCTTGCACATTTGCTCGTTTGACGACCCGAAGATGATGTCGTCCACGTACACTTGAACTAGTTTTAAGTCTTCACCTTTCCTTTTAACGAATAGTGTACCATCAATTTTCCCTCTCTCAAACCCATTGTCTAAGAGGTGAGTTGACAGTGTCTCATACCAAGCCCTAGGTGCCTGATGCAATCCATACAAAGTCTTATCAAGTCGATATACTCTGTTAGGATACTTGGGATCAGTAAACCCTGGCGGTTGCTCGACATACACCAACTCATTCATCTTTCCGTACAAGAAGGCTCTCTTGACGTCAAGTTGATATACCTTAAACCATTTGAAGGACGCGAACGCTAGAAACAGTCGAATAGCCTCAAGCCTCGCCACTGGTGCAAACACTTCGTTATTGTCTATCCCTTCTTCCTGGTTGAACCCTTTGACCACGAGTCTTGCCTTGTTACGAGTAACTATGCCCCAATCATCCCGTTTTCATTTAAAGACCCATTTGGTCCCTATAGCAACTTCTCCTCGAGGCAACAACACTAACTCCCACACTTCAAGCTTTTTGAACTGTGACAGTTCCTCTTGCATAGCTTCAACCCAAGAATTGTCTTTCAGAGCCATTTGCACATTCTTTGGCTCTACTTGTGAAATGAAACACGAGTATAAACACGTGTGAAACACCTCGGAGGGTGATCATCGATAACAACACTGTGTTACTATTCACACTACTCCTAGTTCTAACACCGGCATATGGATTCCCCATGATGTCCTCAATTGGATGATCCTTATTTGTTTCGATGTCTCAAATTCATCAACTTGAAGATTATCTGCTAAATTTGATCCTATTTCACCTACTAGGGGTATGACTTCAGACAGAACAACTTCCTCCTCGTGATGACTATCTTCGGAGATAGAATTACTTGTCTGATTCTCATCCGTAGGTAACTCAGGTTCATTATTTGCTGGAGACCCATCTTCTGTTGTTGTAATCTCAAATGTTGATGAAATGCTTGATTTTGGAAAACCTCTACCCTCGTCGTTGAGATTCAGTGATGAGAAGTCATTTTCCACAGATCCTGATATGTTAAATTATTCAAACACAGAGTCATAATCAAATAACCATTTTGGACCATTTTGGGGTTCATGTGAATAACTTGTTACGTTAATGTTAAACACAATTTCTATCCTCCCATTGGTTTTGTTAAAAACCCTCTTGTTTGGTGAACTAGGAACATAACCTAGGAAGTATCCTTTGTCAGCCTTTTCACCAAACTTAAGTTGATGTTTTATTTTCAATAAAGTACACGGTACCCCAAACGGTTCAAAGCCAGTTAAATTTGGTGGTCTTTTATTCAGAACTTCATATCAGGTTTTATTTAGTGATTTGACAGTAAGGACCCTGTTCAATACATGACAGGCGGTATTCACCGCCTCGCCCCAAAACATGGTAGGACGCTTTGAATCCAAGAGCATGGTCCTTGCTGCCTCAATCAAAGTCATGTTCTTACGTTCTGCCACCCCATTTTGTTGTGGCTCATAAGGTGCACTAAATTGATGCACTATGCCTTTAGTTAGGCAATATACACCAATTGCGTCATTCTTAAACTCTGTTCTGTTATCACTCCTGATACGTTTTACCCTTGTCCCGTATGAGTTCTCGACTTGGTCTAAGAACCCAATCAGCGAGCCTGCTGTTTCGTCATTTGTACCTAAAAAGAAAACCCAAGAGAAATGTGAGTAATCATCAGTAATAACTAAACAAAACCAACTACCACCTATACTCCTTTTGTTGATTGGACCGAAAAGATCCATATGTAGCAAATCGAAGGTGGAAGCGATTGAGTTTTGAGTCTTCGACTTGTGTGGCTTCTTAAGTTGTTTTCCCTTCTTGCACAGTACACATTGTTTTCGAACTGAAAACTCTTCAGTGGAACACCTTGCACAATGCCATTTTTCGTGATGAAGTTCATCTTCCTTAGGAGCAAGTGTGCCATGCGTCTGTGCCACAGTAGAGATTCAGATTCTAAAGCCTTTGATAATAGACAGATAGTTCCCATCGATGAATCTGCTACACTCATGTCCATCAAGTACAGATTATTCACCCTTGGGGCTATCATCATAATCCACTCTTCAGGTATCTTGAATACCGACTTCAGCACTAACACTTCTTTTTCAGTAAAGATAATTGAATTCTTCTTATCACAGATCTGAGAGACACTAATGAGATTGTGATCAAGTTTATCAACGTGGTAAACTAGATCAAGAGTGATTGTCCCATTAGTGACTACTCCTGTTCCAGTGATATTTCCTCCCTTATTCCCAGCAAATGACACAAAACCATTGTTCCCACCCTTGAAGTCCGTCAATAGACTTCTTTCCCCAGTCATGTGACGAGATGTGAAGACCACCCCTTACGGGGCAGTTCTCACTAGTCTAGGTCCCACATCATGCAATACGATATCAATCATACTAAGATAGAGTAATTAATTGCGGAATTTTAAATTACAGTACAAACATATTAGGATTAAAGTTTAATACAGATTAAGTTTTTAGATTAAACTTATAAAGGGCACAAGTCTAATCTAATTAATATCATCATTTTATCAAAATAAATCTACCCAGATCACCATAATATCGTCATCCAATTAGTACCAAAATGGGGTCGATGAGTAGAGGTCTATGAAACTTCGACTAGATTCTTTGTAGACCTAAGAACTAGGTCCGGCAGGTGACTTTCCTTTGTTTTTTCCTGTAAAAATATTAATGTAGCAACCGTAAGCAATGCTTAGTGAGTAAATAGATTTTCAAATTAACATGCATGTCAAGCGGATCATCAATCTAGCGTGATATGTCTTGGCTGCCGCTACAGCCCTCATGATTGAAACATAGAAGTCATAGAGTCGGATGATGCTCAGGCCACGCTCACGCTTAAATCGTGGGGATCATGCACATACCGGGCTAGCTACCAGTAAATCAACGTGGCGGAACATCGGAGGTCATTACCAAGTTCATTTGAACTGGTGAAATAGCCAGGTCTAGAACAATAGACCAATCAAGGCTAAGCAAGCTGAATCAATATAACAAGTCTATTCAATGATGAAGCATAAATAGTCAAGGTCATGATAGCAGTAGTCTCAAAGCAGTATCAGAAATGAATTATAAATGCAATAACATAAGAAATGATGATCAAATAGCTATCATGATCCACTGGGCAACACCCAACCATGGTGTGCACAGGTCACAATCCAGCTGATAATATAAATGTCAAATCGATCTAGCATCAACAATATGTCTCAACCGGAAATTTAAGAATGTTAAATCTGAATATCTATAACTCACAGTGTTGGGTCTTTATCAAACAGATATAAAATCTGCCACCTGAATTATCTCAGGATTTTATCTCAATCTGTTCTCTTGTCAAATCAAATCTTTGACCCACTTTATAAATCTTTGAATCTTTTGTTCAGAATTTCACTGAACCTGTCCAGAATTATCATATCAAATCATATTAATATCATCGTCTTTTATCTTTAAAATCTTTATTTTATCTGATTTAGATAACTTGTTCGTTCATAAATCATTCTTTGTTTTATTAATATTCTCAAAAGGTCAGTACATATATATATATATATTAATATATATATATATATATATATATATATATATATATATATATATATATATATATATATATATATATATATATATATATATATATATATATATATATATATATATATATATATATATATAATCATTTTGCTAATTATCTTGTTAATTTTATGCATTGTCTATGTATTTTATTCAATATATTCGAATTTAGGGGGTGGGGTTCGAATTTATAAATTAAATTCGAACATATAGACTATTTCAAATACATTAAAGTCGAATGCTTGGTTAAATTTGAATTCCCTCAAATTTAAGGATAAATTCGAAGGTGGCAAAAATTTAAACATAGGCTAAATTCAATTCCATAGCTAGATTCAAGGCCCACAGTAAAAATTGAAATCCAAGTCAAACTCTAGAATCATTATTTCGAACATAGGTTAAAGTAGAATAAAGGATTAAATTCAAATTAAAATTAGATTCAATTCATATATATTAAATTCAAGTATATATACTATTAAAAACCTATCAAATTCAAATGTCAGATGCTAGGTTCGAGATTTTCAATTTCCAATATATATGTACTTGTCAAATTTCGAGGACCACATTTTGATTTTAATGTTTAACACCAACCATCATTCGAATCTATTAGATTCGAAGTGTGCTTTTCGAGTTTAATTGGTTAAATTCGAATATTTTTCGAATTTAATTCAATTTCGAGTTTGTTCTATGTATTTTCGAGTTTGTTTTTGGCATTCTCGAATTTGTTCATATTTACAGCTTTAAAACATACATTTTTAGGCCTAAAATCACGAATATGTTACGTAACAAACCTATGTTCGATTATATTATACAAATTCTAGTTAAACTCCATAAAAATAGCTTTAAATTTCATAAAACTAATAAATTCGAAAAACCGAATATATAAAAACTTAAAAATATCGATTCTTACCTCAAATTCGTATGAAATCATGCAGAAGATAGCAGATTCGTGTAGTATTCTCCGAGATCTTTCTAACGATATATATAACTTGATAATCGGACGGTCGGTTTGGGAGAAAATTTAGAGAGAAGGTAGAGAGAGAGAGTAGAGAGAGAAAGTTAGAGAGAGAGAGTAGAGAGATAGAAAATCTGATTTTTGAAATATAAATCACGTTTATATACTTCATCTAGTTATATTTGCTAGCTAACCCACTTTCATTTTTGTATATTATATCTCTTTTATTTAATTATCTTTAATAATTTATTAATTCATAATATAAATATTTATATAATTTAATTAAATATTTCATAACTTAATTAAATTATAATTCAAATAATGTAACATCATTACATTATTGGTTCAAAATACTGAATTTATAACTGGATCAAAAGTTAGGTTGTTACAGAATGGGCTCCACCACGCACAAACTTCGTCCTCGAAGTTAGCTATGTTCGAACAGACTGGGATAAGTAGCTTTCATGACATCTCTGGATTCCCAAGACTGATGCGAACCTTTGTGGTGTTTCCACTGGACGAGCACCATCTGTATCTCTTTATTCCGAAGCTTTTTGGTCTTCGAGTCCAGAATACGTTCTGGCTCTTCAACCACGCGAAGCTTCTCATCAATCTGCAAGTTAACGTGTGGTATTTGAATTTCTCTTTCGTCTGCTAAGCTCTTTCTCAAATGACTGACATGAAATACAGGATGTATTCCAGATAAGTCCGCCGGCAGTTCAAGACGATAAGATTGATTTCCTATCTTTTCCACAATCTTGAACGGACCGATGAATCTCGGAGCTAGCTTGTTTCGCTTTATGAATCTTACCACATTCTTCATTGGAGATACTTTCAGCATCACCCAATCGTTATCCGCAAAGCTTATTTATCTGCGTCGATTGTCATAATATGACTTCTGTCTGCTTTGAGCTTTGAGTATGTTTCTTCTAACAAGTTGAATCTTCTCGTGAGTCAACTGTAAAAGGGCAGGACCCGCTATAGGTGATTCACCTGTTTCGCGCCAACAGGTGGGAGTTCTGCACTTTCTTCCGTATAAAGCTTCAAAAGGAGCTAACCTTTAGGCCTATTTAGCGCCTTTCCAAAGTAAACCTAAAAAAAACCTTTGCTTTGGGAAGTAAGGACCGAGTGAAAAATGAAAAACGTCCGCTAACGCCCACGGGAGAAGATCTTTTTTAGATCAGAAGTACAGCTCGTCCTGACCTGTGAACGGCCGGCCCCCCAACAAGTCGTATGGGGTGGGGTGCTTGTGATAAGCTGCCTTGGATATGAGGAATTCTAAAAAAAACAAAAAAAGGAAAAGTCCGGTATTTGACGAAGATCTTTCTATCAATAGATAGGAATGAGTGTTCGATATAGGGGACTTCCGCATTGGCGGCGAGTGGAGTGCCACAATCCCATTCATCATTTTTGATCTACATAAGCCAAAGCCCATAGCACTGGCGACGTCTCCGGCATAAATGCACATGTCCTTCACAGTTAATATTGTGACAAGATGTGACCCAATCAAACACTTAATGTCTCGAGCTATACTATACTCATAGGGAGAGCTGCTCGGCGGTTCCTCACTCTAGCAGGCTATGACATGAAATGTGTAACTCCCAACGCAAGCCTTAAAGACGGAGAAGGGGAGGATCAGTTATCTATGTAATTACGGTCTTTGTTGGCCGGGGCGAGCACTCTCTTTTCTTTGTCAAATTCCGTCTTACCAAACAAGACTGACTTCTTACCAACCCGCGAATGGTTGTGAGGCTGGACCAGGTACGAAGAATGAATCTATATCTGTGCACGGAAGGGCCGGCGGCCGCTCAACTGTTCGAGCGGGAACCATCGGTTACCTTTTGAATCAAAGTAGCGACGAGCCGAGTATTACGACTACAGGGGGAGAAGCAAAGCTTCGTAGACAGCTTCGCTTCCTCGTCGCTTCTTTCTAGCGACCAGCTTCTCAAGCGCAGTTACACTCCTCCGCCTGGCATTCCAGTTCAAATACTAGTGAGGTAGACAACCTCATGTCATGCGTGAAAATAGTAAGGACCTTGCCTACGGGCTCATTGGGACACATCTTGATCGTTGAATGATAACTGTTATTATACGAGAATTCGACCAAAGGCAAGTGGTCATCCCAGTTACCACCTAGATCAAGAATGCAGGCACGAAGTATATCTTCGAGAGTAAGGATAGTACGCTCACTCTGGCCATCTGCATTAGGATGATAAGCAGTACTCATAGAGATCCGAGTACCCATCCCGTCTTGTAGAGCTTGCCAGAATCTAGATGTGAAACGACTATCACGATCAGATACGATAGATTTCGGCACACCGTGACGTGAAATTATTTCTGTGATATACAACTGTGCCAATCTATCAAGGGAGTACGTCTCTTTCATCGGTATGAAGTGAGCTGACTTCGTTAATCGGTCCACGACTACCCAGATGGAGTCGTGCTGTCTTTCGGTTTTCGGCAGCTTCGTGATGAAATCCATAGTTATATGCTCCCACTTCCACTCAGGAACTGGCAGTGGTTGCATATCTCCAAAGGGCTTCTGGTGTTCTGCCTTTACCATCTGACAGACTCTGTAGCTTTCAACACATTTACCGATGTCTTTCTTCATTCCTGGCCACCAGTAATCAGCTTTCAGATCGAAGTACATCTTTGAGCTACCAGGATGAACAGATAATTTGGACTTATGAGCTTCAGATAGAAGAGTGCTACGGATTGAACCATACTTAGGGATCCAGATTCAGTTTCCCTTAAGACAATGAAGTCCCAAATGATTCAGAGTTAGAAATTGTAGCTGCCTTTAAGATTTTCAGAACAGAGATTCTCTTCTTTCAGTGCTTCAGCTTGAGCAACTCTGATGTCTTCAATAAGATCAGAAGAGAATATAACCGGAGTTAAGGCATAGCAGCACTTTTCTGGATAAACTTTTCTACTTAAAGCATCCGCGACAACATTAGCTTTGCCGGGATGATATAGGATCTCGCAATCATAGTCCTTGATAAGCTCCAAGGACCGTCGATGTTTCATGTTTAGATCCTTTTGAGTAAAGAGATGCTTGAGACTCTTATGATCGATGTAAAGCTGACACCGAGTCCCATATAGATAGTGACGCCAGATCTTCAGAGCAAAGGTAACGGCAGCCAACTCAAGATCATGAGTTGGTGCACTTTTCTCGTAATCTTTTAATTGCCTTGAAGCGTAGGCAATTACTTTTCCCCTTTGCATGAGAACACATCCTAAGCCAGTACCAGATGCGTCGCTGTAAACGACAAAATCATCATTGCCTTCTTGGTAAGGCTAGGATCGGCGCTTGAATAAGCTTTTGCTTCAGAGTTTCAAATGCCTCTTGCTGTTTATCAGCCCACACGAAAGGTGTATTCTTTCGTGTTAACATCGTAAGTGGCACAACAATCTTCGAGAAGTCCTTTATGAATCGCCGATAATAACCGGCCAATCCAAGGAAACTTCTTATTTCGGAGGCATTGCGAGGCGTTTGCCATTTTTGAACGGCCTCGACTTTAGACGGATCAACGGAAATACCTTCGCCAGAAACAACATGGCCAAGGAATTGAATCTATAAAAGCAACAAAGTAGAGTTTCAAGTTTTGTTCAATCAAAGGACGCTTAAGGAATAGCTCAAGACAATGTAAAGTTATACCTGTCTGAGCCAGAATTCGCACTTAGAAAAGTTTGCATAGAGTCTTTCTTTTCTCAGTAACTCTAGCAATTGCCGCAAATGAATAGCATGATCAGCCTCCGTTTTGGAGTAAATCAGAATATCGTCTATGAATACGATAACTGACTTATCCAGCATCGGTCTGCACACGCGATTCATGAGATCCATGAACGCCGCTGGTGCATTCGTTAAACCGAACGGCATCACGAGAAATTCGTAATGACTGTATCTTGTTCGGAAGGCTGTCTTTGGGATATCCTCATCTCTGACTTTTAATTGATGATACCCAGAACGAAGATCGATTTTTGAGAAATAGCTGGCTCCTTGTAGCTGATCAAATAGATCATCAATTCTGGGCAGAGGATACTTATTCTTTATTGTGACTTTGTTCAACTCGCGGTAATCAATGCACATTCGAAAAGTTCCGTCTTTCTTCTTAACGAATAAGACAGGTGCACCCCACGGAGATGAACTCGGTCGGATAAAACCCTTCTCTAACAGCTCTTGCAACTGCTTTGACATTTCCTGCATTTCTGCAGGTGCAAGTCTGTAGGGAGCTTTGGCAATAGGAGCCGCACCAGGAACTAAGTCAATGCCGAATTCGACTTGACGTTCCGGTGGCACTCCAGAAATATCTTCAGGAAACACGTCTGGGAACTCATAGACGATAGGGATATCGGAAAAAGATTTCTTTTGGGCTTCAGAGTTAGATTCAGATGAGACATAGCATAAATACGATTTGTGACCCTTAGATAGATACTTATACGCTTTATCAACAGAAATGAAGCAGTGATCACCTTTTCTTTTCTCTCCTTTGATCTCCAATACTCGGCCGTCTGAGGACTTGATTCTGATTATCCGACGGTTGCATACGATCGTTGCTTCGTTGTTCGTTAGCCAGTCCATGCCGATGATGACGTCGAACTCTTTCAACGGAATCGGGATAAGGTCGAGGTTGAATACGATGTTATTGACAAGTAGAGTGCAGTTTCGGTATACAGAATCAGCCATAACATAACTGTTACTGGCCGTCTCAATATCAATTACTACGGGAAGTTTCGATGGAGACTTATATAATCTTTGTGCAAAAGATGTTGATATGAAAGAACGACTAGCACCGGAATCGAATAATACGCGAGCAGGGATTGAGTTAAGCAGGAACGTACCGGTAACTACGTCAGGTGTTTCTTTTGCTTCCTCGGCTGTTATTTGAAAAGCTCGAGTCCTTGCAGTCGGAGTAGCAGCTGAACACTTCATCGTAGATCCTCCAGCCGACGATTGTGATTGAAATCGTTGTCCGCTTTGACACTCATACATAAAGTGTCCTCTTTTCCTGCACTTTGCACATCCTCGTCCTTGCTGTGGGCACTCTTCACTACTATGACCAATTCGGTTACACGCAAAACAAGTAACATCATCTGGGTTACACAGCCCCATGTGTGACTTTCTGCATCGCTTGCAGAATCGTGGCTCGTTTGTCAATGAGTAAGCTTGCGCTTTCGGTTGGGATTGTTGAGATTGTGACTTATTTGGCTTGAAAAATCTGCCAAATCTCTGTTTCTTCAGAGGAGATGGACATGTCGGATTCGCTGATGGAGCGTAGAGCTGATCGCCATACTCCAGATATCCTCTCTCGATCTGTCTTGCCGCCTCTACCATTTCCAGATAACTCTTATACTTTATCGCACTCATCGGATGTCGGTATCTCGGGTTGAGTCCTCCGCGGAATCTATTCATCTTCCTTTCTTCAGTAGCTACTTGATACGATGAGTAGCCGCATAGTCGCGAGAATTCATGCTCATATTCGTCAACAGTTTTGGTTCCCTGAGTCAGCTGCATCAGTTGAACCTCCATCTTATCTTGTTGGTCGATCGGACAATATTTTGCATTGAACATATCAAGAAACTGGTTCCACTCTAGAGTCTGAATAATTTCTTCACCATATATGCTTCTCTGGGTTTTCCACCAGGCACGGGCAGCTCCAACAAACAACGCGGACGCATAACTCACTTTCTTTGAATCTAAGCAGTCAGAGATTCTGAAAATCTCTTCGGTATGGCTGATCCAATCCATCGCCTGAATTGGATTCACTGTACCCTCAAAGTTCAGGGCACCGCTCGCTTTAAAATCTTTAAATTTACAGCCTTTAGGCTGCTCGATTTGGGTTTCAGGAGTAGAGTTATCAGAATCAGATTCTTCATTCTGGACTTGCTTATCTTTTCGCTTATTTTTCTTATCTTCACGTCTTTTTGCTTCGGCTTCATCTCTGGCCTGAAACTGTTCTTGCATTATTTTGTTTTGTTGCTCAGAGTGTTGGGCTAATAGTTGTTGCATCATTTCGAACATTTTTTGTGGGGTCATGTTTGGTATGTCACCTGATCCTGATCCTGACATCTTAACTGAAAATTAAAATCATTCAACTATCAGTTTATAGACTTAGATCTATGTACCCTTTTTCCCATCCTAACAGTCTGTACATCCTATCTCAGTTCAATCCACCTAAATGATTGATACATATGTATTGCTTCAGTTTGAGACCAAGTATACTCACGTACTACTTGATTCACTCAAACTATGGTCTCTGATACCATCCTGTGAAGACCACCCCTTACGGGGCAGTTCTCACTAGTCTAGGTCCCACATCATGCAATACGATATCAATCATACTAAGATAGAGTAATTAATTGCGGAATTTTAAATTACAGTACAAACATATTAGGATTAAAGTTTAATACAGATTAAGTTTTTAGATTAAACTTATAAAGGGCACAAGTCTAATCTAATTAATATAATCATTTTATCAAAATAAATCTACCCAGATCACCATAATATCGTCATCCAATTAGTACCAAAATGGGGTCGCTGAGTAGAGGTCTATGAAACTTCGACTTGATTCTTTGTAGACCTAAGAACTAGGTCCGGCAGGTGACTTTCCTTTGTTTTTTCCTGTAAAAATATTAATGTAGCAACCGTAACCAATGCTTAGTGAGTAAATAGATTTTCAAATTAACATGCATGTCAAGCGGATCATCAATCTAGCGTGATATGTCTTGGCTGCCGCTACAGCCCTCATGATTGAGACATAGAAGTCATAGAGTCGGATGATGCTCAGGCCACGCTCACGCTTAAATCGTGGGGATCATGCACATACTGGGCTAGCTACCAGTAAATCAACGTGGCGGAACATCGGAGGTCATTACCAAGTTCATTTGAACTGGTGAAATAGCCAGGTCTAGAACAATAGACCAATCAAGGCTAATCAAGCTGAATCAATATAACAAGTCTATTCAATGATGAAGCATAAATAGTCAAGGTCATGATAGCAGTAGTCTCAAAGCAGTATCAGAAATGAATTATAAATGCAATAACATAAGAAATGATGATCAAATAGCTATCATGATCCACTGGGCAACACCCAACCATGGTGTGCACAGGTCACAATCCAGCTGATAATATAAATGTCAAATCGATCTAGCATCAACAATATGTCTCAACCGGAAATTTAAGCATGTTAAATCTGAATATCTATAACTCACAGTGTTGGGTCTTTATCAAACAGATGTAAAATCTGCCACCTGAATTATCTCAGGATTTTATCTCAATCTGTTCTCTTGTCAAATCAAATCTTTGACCCACTTTATAAATCTTTAAATCTTTTGTTTAGAATTTCACTGAACCTGTCCAGAATTATCATATCAAATCATATTAATATCATCGTCTTTTATCTTTAAAATCTTTATTTTATCTGATTCTGATAACTTGTTCGTTCATAAATCATTCTTTGTTTTATTAATATTCTCAAAAGGTCAGTACATATATATATATATATATATATATATATATATATAATCATTTTGCTAATTATCTTGTTAATTTTATGCATTGTCTATGTATTTTATTCAATATATTCGAATTTAGGGGGTGGGGTTCGAATTTATAAATTAAATTCGAACATATAGACTATTTCAAATACATTAAAGTCGAATGCTTGGTTAAATTTGAATTCCCTCAAATTTAAGGATAAATTCGAAGGTGGCAAAAATTTAAACATAGGCTAAATTCAATTCCATAGCTAGATTCAAGGCCCACAGTAAAAATTGAAATCCAAGTCAAACTCTAGAATCATTATTTCGAATATAGGTTAAAGTAGAATAAAGGATTAAATTCAAATTAAAATTAGATTCAATTCATATATATTAAATTCAAGTATATATACTATTAAAAACCTATCAAATTCAAATGTCAGATGCTAGGTTCGAGATTTTCAATTTCCAATATATATGTACTTGTCAAATTTCGAGGACCACATTTCGATTTTAATGTTTAACACCAACCATCATTCGAATCTATTAGATTCGAAGTGTGCTTTTCGAGTTTAATTGGTTAAATTCGAATATTTTTCGAATTTAATTCAATTTCGAGTTTGTTCTATGTATTTTCGAGTTTGTTTTTGGCATTCTCGAATTTGTTCATATTTACAGCTTTAAAACATACATTTTTAGGCCTAAAATCACGAATATGTTACGTAACAAACCTATGTTCGATTATATTATACAAATTCTAGTTAAACTCCATAAAAATAGCTTTAAATTTCATAAAACTAATAAATTCGAAAAACCGAATATATAAAAACTTAAAAATATCGATTCTTACCTCAAATTCGTATGAAATCATGCAGGAGATAGCAGATTCGTGTAGTATTCTCCGAGATCTTTCTAACGATATATATAACTTGATAATCGGACGGTCGGTTTGGGAGAAAATTTAGAGAGAAGGTAGAGAGAGAGAGAGTAGAGAGAGAAATTTAGAGAGAGAGTAGAGAGATAGAAAATCTGATTTTTGAAATATAAATCACGTTTATATACTTCATCTAGTTATATTTGCTAGCTAACCCACTTTCATTTTTGTATATTATATCTCTTTTATTTAATTATCTTTAATAATTTATTAATTCATAATATAAATATTTATATAATTTAATTAAATATTTCATAACTTAATTAAATTATAATTCAAATAATGTAACATCATTACATTATTGGTTCAAAATACTGAATTTATAACTGGATCAAAAGTTAGGTTGTTACACGAGAGCAACCACTGTCGACGAACCATTTGTTTTTAAGACCTGTAGTTAGCTCCTGCACATGAAAGAAAACAAGTTAGTTATTATGGGGAACCCAAGCCATGACTGACTTGGTAATTCCATTCTCATCCACATACTTGAACTCTTTCAAATACTCATCTCTCCTTTCAGGTGACTTGGCTTTTTGATTAAGAACTTGTTGTGGTGCTGAGTGATTAACATTCACTCTTGGCCTTTGGGCTGTCACTTGCGGTGGAGCCCTTGAATAATTTCTATTATAGTGCATTTCACTGTTATATCCCTGGGCTCTTCCTGGTGTCTGTTGTCTGTTAGGGGTATGTGACCTAACTGGAGTGGAAGTCCTCTTAGGTGTTGTACTCCTATAGACTGGTTGTGGTCCTGACCTAGATTTACTAGGGACCCTATTCGGTGAATTAGTCCTAATCACTTCTTTCTGTCTGACCGACACCGGTATTTGTTTAGCACTTAAACGTGGTGTTGCGTTCAAGTTCTTCTCAGTGTTTTGACAACTACTTGTACTAGCAATACTAGGTACTGATTTTGAGGTTGGTTGGTCTGGCTTCCCTACTGTCGGTGTAGACTCTACTTTCTTACAAGGACAACTAGAAGCAATGTGACCTTTCTCATGACATCTGAAGCATGACATTTTATCAATTAGCTTCTTATAAGTACCCTTTGACTTAGGTGTCTCACTAGTGTCATGTTCTTTCGGTTCAACTACAGTGTTTACAACCTCTTGATGATTATCACTTACAATTTTTGCTTCTTCTAGTTTAGTGTCACTAGTAGACTGCACAACTTAACTTTCTTAATCTTAGGGGCTGTGGTTGACACTTTAGGGGGCGTTTGGTTCGCAGATTTTTTTCTCTGGGATTTGCATTTTGTCAAAGGATTTGCATTATGCAGCATTTGCATTTGTCAGGATTTTGTCAAAGAATTTGCATTATCTTATATAAAAATTTTGTTAATCTGAAAAATGCAAGGTAACTGGGATTTAAAATCCTAGGGGGAGGCTGGGATTTTAGATAACAAAGAATTGAGGGATTTAAGAAATCTTGGGATTTTAAATCCTTACTGAAATCTACGAACCAAACACAAGATTTTAAATGAAAATCCCAGTGAATCCCAGGAAATCCGCGAACCAAACGCCCCCTTAGTTGAATTTACCTTATCGGGTTCAGTTACAGTTGCTGCCTCTGATTCAACCGTTTCTGTGGTTTTATCCTGAGGTTGAGGCACATAGTTATTGTTGAACGGTGGAGGAGTTTCCTAATAACCTAGGCCCACTGGTTTCTTAGACTGCCTTTGAGCTTCTAAGATTTTGCCTAGATTTAGGGATGAGTTCCTAAACTTTTCAAGTTTTCTATTGGCCTCTACAATCTTAACTCTAGCTTCAGCTAGCTCTACATCCTTAAGGGTGATTTCGTTGGTCAATGATTCTACATACTCATACATTAGTTCTATCCTGACACATTGTTCACTTAATTTATCTTTTAGAACTATAACACCCTGAGCATCATCTTTCATGTTGGCCCTTAAATCCTCCTTAATATCTAGAAGACTAGCATTATCAGATTTTAATGATTGGATCTGAGCTGTCATGGTGGTATGTGTTTCTAGCACTAGATTTAATCTATCATTTAATGTAGCACTTAAACGCATAAATCATGAAACGTAGAAAAGTTAAGAGTTACCTTTTTGCGATCTGATTCCACATTAGCCATTTGAGCTGCAAACTCCAGATTGGTTTGCTCCTCTGACTTTTCCACCAACAAAGGAATTGAATCTGACTGTTGGGTGTCCTCCTTTTCCGCTTCAGCTCCTTTACCGATCTCAGTTACCTCAGCCATAAAAGCTCTGGCATTTGACTCCGGATGAGTGCTCCAATCATATGTTCCATCTAGCTGTCTGTTGGATTACACATTCGTTAACAGACCAGCTATCGCTGCTTGATTCCCTGAACCACTAGAATGCTGTCTTCCTTGGTTCTGTCTGATAATTTTCAACCTTTGGTCGTTGACACTCTCTAGCAAAATGTCCCAATCCTTGATAATTGTAGCATTTCACCTTTGACTTGTCAAAGCCAACATTGTTGCTCACACTTAGATTCCTACCCGTTCTCTTCATGAATCTCTTTACCCTTTGCGTTACCATGGCTAGTTGCCATTGTAAGTCCATCTGTTCCAAGTCGTCCGGATCTACCTGATCGTAGTCCTCTTCCCACAGAGCTGGATCATTTATTTTGCCTTGAACACAGTTGTCGTAAGCTGCGACAAACGAAGCTAAAAAATTTAGATGATCTTCAGCTGATTTTGCGCTCATAGGCATCTTGGTATAGCCTTGAGAAGTAGATGCTGAGTGTTGTGGTTTTCCTTCTGGTTTAGAAAACCCTAAGAACGCTCTATTACCAGATTCTTCTGCCTCAACTGGTATTGTTTCTTCTCCAGAAAAGAATGTTGTGGCCCTTGACTTCAGTTCACTAGAAGTTGACGACTTTGACTTCCCGAAGTACATTTCCGGATCCTGTACTTGATCAAATTCCCGTTCCTTCTTCTGCAACTCAAAGTTGTAGGCCCTTAACGTTCCAATGACCTCTTCTAGAGTGAGAGTTTCAAATTTGTCTTCATCATGCTTTATCAGCGTCATGTACATCTCCCACTTAGCTGGTAAAGCATCTAGAAGCTTCTCTATCTTTTCCGTTTATTGATACTCAACACTATGATTATCAAGCAGTCAACAGATGGTAAAAATCTGGTAATCGTTTCATCCAATGACTCATTCTTCAATGCCTTGAATATAGCAAATTGTTGCTTCAACATCTCTGTTCTCTGCTTTCTTACCCTGGGATTTCACTCACACCTCTTCTCTAGAGCGTCCCAAAGCTCTTTAGAAGTCCTGTGATTTCTAAGTGTGTGTAGGATCTCCTGAGGTAGTGTCATTCTAATAGACGAAAAAGCTCGGTTATCGGCCTCATAAATCTTTTTGTCGTCATCTTTCATGTTCTGATACGTCAAAACTTTTAATCGGCCTTCAAGCTCTTGCGTTGGGGGAACATGTCCTTCGTCGATGCATATCCACATACGCATATCGTTAAATCTTGCGAAGTCTGCAAATCGGTCCTTCCACCAGTAATAATCTTCTAATTTCATCAGCTTGGGTGGAGAGTTAGCTTTGCCTACTTCATGGTCCATCTCCAACAATTTATGTAAACTCGACATTCTTTTAAATTTTTTTGTTAACGAACTTAAACAATTTAATTCAAAAATAAATTTAAATCAAATCTTACAGACTTAATTAAGTTCGTATAATTTTAAATTTAAATTCGTTTTGCAAATTAAATTCGAATTGTGATAAGTTCAAAATCAACATGTTTGAAAGCCTGCAAGTTCGAGGAACCCTAAATTTTCTGACAAGTTCGAACCAAATCAAGTTCGAAAAAAACCTAAGAACTTCTGACAAGTTCGAAGCACTTCAAATTCGAATACCAACTAAGTTCGAGATCTGACAACTTTGAAACCCAATTAACTTCGAGAAACCCTAAACCAAATTCATGAGGAGCGTATTTTGACAAGTTCGAAGAACTCTAATACACCCCTTATGTTCGAGCGCCGCAAGTTCGAGAAATGGCCAAAAATTTGATTTTTTCAAGATTTCAGATTAAACCAATCTTTCTAAGATTAAAAACACTGATTTCGACTGAAAAGATGAACTAATTTGAACTTTTTCCCGTAATCTTGCTTGTAGAACTCTAAACACTGCGAAAATATGTGATTTATCCGGTAAAAACGTCTAGAAACCAAAGAATGTTCGTCGAAACGCGAAGAACACGAGTTATGTCTCTGATACCACTTGTAAGGTCACCACGGTCTACAGATCTGATCTTGACGCGACGCCGTCCAACGAGTGCGGAATCCTCTTTAGACGCTTAACGGATCGATCATGCACGGAAACCGGAGCCGAACACAATGATAGCCGATGCAACGAACGATAAAAGAACTTACGATACACTCCAATATTGTTTTTTGGATCAATTTAATTTTGTTGACTAAAAAGCGATAAATCATTCCAATTCTTGATTTTTTTCATACCATTTAGTATTAAAATTTTTATTAAGTATTTGCAATGAATAAACTACAAAACATTTTGATTATATGTTTTTTCCAAATGAAAAAAACCTTCAACACGTCGTTATTTTGAATTTTTTTGAATGGAGAAAAGAAATAAATCATTTCGATTATAGATTTTCCGAACGAATAAAACTACAACTAGTTTTTATTTTATTTTTCTGAAATGAAAAAAAGAATAGAGAAAGATTTGGATTCTCAATAATTAATAGATAAAAATGAACCAGGTATATCATATAATAATCTTAAATAAATAATTATAGTAATATACAAAAAACTAACATGATAATAATATTAAACATACAAATAAAAATTAATGATTAAAACAAAAGGAATAAAAAATAAAATGTTATATTTGGATAATTAAATTATAAAAAAGAAAGAAATACTATATATATATATATATATATATATATATATATATATATATATATATATATATATATATATATATATATATATATATATATATATATATATATATATGAAAAGTATGAAAATTACATAAATGGTCCCTAAAAGTTTGAAAATTACATAAATGGTCATTGAAAGTCAAAAAGATAAAAATGCCCCTGAAACTAACGGCTCAAGTTAACTGCCGTTAGTTTTAGGGACCAAAATGTTACAAAATTTTGATTTTAGGGACTTGTGGTGTAATAAAATTCTTTCAGGGACTAAAACCATAATTTTATATAAACCACAAGGACCATTTATATATATATAAATATAAAATATCTCATAATATCAAGTGTAACTAAAGTTATCATTATTAAAAAAAGTTATTTTTATTTCATAATCATGTTTAATCAATCTTCACACATGATATGTAAATTTCACAGGTTCTACGTTCTTAAAAATCATGGAAATGATCATATACTTAGTGACCATTCACATAAATATATATAATCATTCACATGATTTTTAAGAACTAAAAAATCATTAATGTATATGAAATTCACATACTATGTGTATAATGTGCCAAAATGACATCACCGAGCATAGTAGCTGACGTCATAAGTCACCAGAGGGTCTCGTCAATGAACAAGTGTGTTTATTAAAAGAGCATGAATGATATAAGATGTTATTAATAAGTTATAATTAAGTCATTAGATGATTAAATAGATAAACCTAATAAGTAGAGACTTAATTGCAATATCTGACATTGCAGGGGGTTAAATTGTCAAACGGTGATATACTTAAAGTATTTTGTTAATTATTATTAGATGATACTTAATATAATTATATGCATATTTTATTAGATAATATCAAATAAAAGAGATAGGTATAAACCACAACACCTGAGGATAAATTTAAAGGGTTTAAAAGAGTTTAACTATAATCAAACTCTCATCCTCCCTCCCATATATATAGGAATCAGCCTAGGGATCTCCTAGGCAGAAACAAATCAGATAGACCATAATACCCTAGAATCATTAGGGTGCTCGTTTTTGTGATCTGATCGATAATCGTGTACCGTACAAGTCGATTGCTTTCGTCGAGTTTACCGACGACATCACCGACAGATCTAAAGGCTTTCATTTTTAGAATTATTTATCACATTACAGTAATGTATGTCTTATTTAATGTTTATCATGTTTAATGATTGTTAGACGGATCAGACGATGATTTATAGCGGTTTTAAGCTTCTGTTGCGCAAAATTGTTTTGCAAAGTATGCTATAAACTTAACAGTGGTATTAGAGCCACGTCAAGCAATATTAAACTGCTTATTATTGTGTTCTTACTTATCATTCATAATAAAGTTCAATAAATATTTGATATTTAGTGAATAAACACGTTAATCGAATCCGAAATCGAAACCCGACAAAGGATTTTAACCCATTGAAATTTTCAGCCAAGCAAGGGTTTTTTGAACCCATGATTTCAACCATGATCAAGTATTATTCAATGGTCTGGATTTTTAAAAGTTTGATTGATTGGCAACGGATTATGCAAAAATCAAAAATCAGAATCGAAAATCAAAAACGAATGCGTTGATTCTGAGTGGTGACGAATCCGGCCATGAGTGGGGTTTTCAAACCCCATGGACGTGACACCCTTGCCACAATAACCACCAACACATCACCCAGACTAAACATACAACCCATAACCATAAATTAATTCCAAATGCATAGTACATTATAGGAAATTGAAAAGTACATAGTTGAAATTAAAGTCAAACACGTTACATTACTACAAGGTTCCATTCTAAATCTACATACTCAAATTTATTAAAACCATTCCAAAGATTCCAATGGAATCTCCATTATTCCATTACCGATTGAGTAGTAGTGATCCTCAAGTACTTCAAAATTTGACATAGCTAGAAGGTCTAGCAGCGGATTTACCTTTTACTGAAAATGTCAACAGCTAAAGAATAAGCAAAGCTTAATGAGTTTATAGATTATATATTCTACAAGTCTTTATGCAGCACACATGAGTAACACCGGCGACAAGCGTCGTGCGCCCCTTTGTACACGAAGTACAGGAACACATATGGGCACGCAGCTCCATCGTGCCATTGCACGGAATAACACATTCAATTGAGGCAAAATTTACCATCGGGAATGCTACACCTGCCTTTCGCGACCATATAGGGATCAACTCCATGTCATATAGCCTCGATAGCAACGAATTATACCAGTTATAGCTCGCAAGCTCATGACGTTGATGCACAACAAAGAATACGAAACATGCATTAACATGTAATCAAGCAACAATGTGCATCAAAATAAACGCAAGTCAGTAGAGTGCCAAACGAAAAAGAATCAACATGCCTCAATGAACAAAAACTAACATAAAGCTAATGCAGACATATACAATCCTAAGTGCTCACTGTGGGTGCGATATTAAACTTCAAATTTATATTATTTCTCCTCGGGCTTTCAACCAAAATCACAGTTTACCCTACTGTGTGTTTAACAACATGACACGGGACCTGTCATATCAGTAATATCTGATTACCATCAATGTCTGTTTAATCAAAATTTTCATCAAGTTTTATAAGTTAAAGTGTCCAATCTTCAGATCCACCATCCGAAAGTCATAATTAAAACCCAAAGTTCGGATCTTTACTAGGTCCGAAGAACCCATCATTCGAAGTTCTTATATAATGTTGAAGTTATCTAAAAATTCTGATATTTAGACCAGATTCGGGTCCCTTATGTTAACTTTGATTCTCCGTATATTTTGCACTCAAACACAATAATCAAATAATTTCTATTACGAATATGAAGTTACAAGAGAGAAATTGTGCTCTCAATCTCTATGAACTTCACACTTTCAAAACACACACTAAGGTGGAGGCTACTTGGAGGCTCCTCTTCGACTTCTCTAAAAACCCTAGGAGAACAAGATTATTTATATCTAAGCTTACTTTGGGGGTTTGTCCAAACACTCCCCTCAAAGTCTAGGAAATTGAGATTCCCCACAAAGTAAGCTAAACCTATTTGTAAATTAAACCTACAATTTTATTATATATAATTATACACTATTTTAGGGCTAACAATCTCCCATTTGGTGTATAATTAAATATTTACAATTAAGCGGAATTACACAAGCTTGAATTACAATAAATAAAATTTCTAACAATCTCCCCCTTCTTGTAATCAAGGCTTGAATTCTTCTGAAGTCTTGGGCTCTAAACTCAGATCTCTGGACTTTGAAGTAACTCTGATCTCTGAACTTTGAAGTATCTCATTAATCTTCTTCAGATGACTCTCCCCTTAAATGTTTCATATCGGTGGCTCTCCCCTTGCATTTAGTATGTCTTTCTCCCGTTCAAAACTTCAGCACATATTTCAGCTCAATATATCTCCCCCTCATGATGATCATTAGAATTATGATCATCATGTTATCACTTCAGCTCTCCCCTTCAAATGAACAACCTTAATGTGTCTTCAAATCTTCTTTCTTCATTGAAACAGATGATTACAGACTCAGAAAGAAAATATTACATTTAAGAACATTATAGACATAGAAGTACTTACCTCTCTCATGTTACAAACTTAATCAGTAACTCTCCCCCTAAATATAGAATATAAATAGTTACATCATAAAACTTTCTCTCACCTTCAAAAAAAAAAAACAATCTCTCCCTCATTACAAAATATTCAGGACCAAAAGGATATAACAGTGAAGTTCATGGCTTTGCAACCTGAATATAAGAAAATGAAACAAATTCATTTGTAAGTAACATTCCAGTTCCACATAGGAGTTCTGTATGAACAATAGACTAAGTCTATGTGACCTACGTTAGCACTGGCGTGATGTTAACACTGTTAGGATTTCCAAATAGTCATCGTGAAATCCTTTATCATGAAAGAATCACTCTTATTTGTTCTGGCTTAGTCACTTTGGACTAGCAGTTTATAGTCACGCAGACTGTTAGACTCGATGTGTCCTAAAAGTGTATTTAATCATCTCTAGACACGAAGTGCATAGAATTGAAGTCGGACTCCAAAGAGGATGTCTTCCTTATTTCAATATCTACAATATCCAAATGATATGTCGATAGAGTATGTGATATATCTCCGTGTGAATTGAAACAGAAGTCTTTTAAGAGACGACTGAGTAGCTATGGGGGGTTTAGGTGCATGCGTCACTAGGTCCATGACGTCTTGTTCAATACCTAATCCAACTCATGGAATTTGGTAGCAGATGTAGGAAACCCAGCAGACTGGCACGATGTTGGTAGGATTTTCTTTTTCTTTTAATCCTTTCTCACCCTTCAGCTCTCGTCATTTTTCAACTGTACTCCCTCCAGCTCACTTTTAAAATGCAATGATAGTCAGAAAGCGTAGCATACTTAGCTCATGATGCACCTCCATATCCTTCCAATAACCCCTCTCATTTACATTTTACCTCTGCTCGACCTTGTTAGCAGCCCGTGGTAACTAACACTCTGCTTTAGACCATAGGAGCGATATATATTGCCTAATCACACATATTGGGCATCATTGGAGTCAGCATGATATCTTGAAAGAAATAGCAGTTAAGCTCAACAGTTTAAGCTCATGAGGTATTCCAAATGCTTACACACTTTTTGGTAATATGTCATCTTCAGAGCGCATCTGAAACTCCCCCTGCGAATAAGAACATTATCAGTGAAAAATAAAATGTTATGAGTGAATTTCAATAATGAAACTCAAACTCAAACTGATAAGCATAAAATAGTAGGGAAATTCCAGAGTAGTCGCGGAACTACGGGTGTCTAAACTGGGTGTTTAGAAACCATCTATTCATGAAAGAACGGGTTTTGATCTGTCTTAATGCAAAAGCCATTGCTTTGAAGCACGGGTTCTACTTGGAAGTAAGTAGCAACCATTTCTCTGAAGTTCGGGTTTTGATCTGAAGTAATCAAAAGCCATCTGCATAAAATTAAACCACTTTTGGTACCCATTGAAAGATGGGTCCTTTCTTGTTATATTTGGGATTTCCATCGTCATGTAACAACACAACAGTAGGAATCCATTTAACATATGACACGTGTTTAAATGCAGAATCTTTTGGCACCCATTTGTATATGGGTCCAACCGGTATTGAAACGGCCTTAGGTAATGGAACTACCTTTGGCTTGGGTGATTTTGGAAATGCCTTAGGCTTGGCCTTTGGCGATGGTTTTTCCAATTTGCCAGGCGGTGATGAGGCATGCACTTTTGTTTTCTTAGATTGGCGGCGTTTCCGTTTTTCAGGATAAGGTACAAACTTAGTCATTTCAGGAACAGCACGCCGAAAACGTATTGGACAAATTGAAACAGATTGCAAAAGGAGTATTTCTAAGGATTACTAGCAACATCCTTTGCAGGCACACTAACACTACTATCGATTTTCACAAAAGATTCAGGCATGACTGCGTTTTTCACAAAGAAACTTTAAAAATCAAGAGGTGTTATTTTTGGAATCCTTCTTGCGTGATCTGTAGGAACAAAATGATGAGAGTCTTGTACGTTTGGAAGACTTAGACTTGGAGAAATTTCCTTGGTGAGTGGGTTTCTTAGAAGACTTAGATTGACTCTGAGTCTTCTTTAAAACCTCAGCTTTGGAAGATTTAGAACACTCACCTTTACAACTGACAGAAGAAACTTCAACTTTGACTTTACCCTTTTCAGATGATGTGAGAGGGGCGTTGGTAGAATGAGAAACTTTTGAGGCATTTAAGTGAGAAATTACACTTTCAGAAACCACGTCAAATTTTTCTTTGTAGATGATTAATTCTACATGTTGTTGAAAACTTTGATTTGCCAATTTTTCCTCACTCTTGAGAAGAGCTTCTTGATAATCAAGAGCTTTCTTTCGAGTCAACTTTAATTCCTTTTTTAAAACTTTTATTTTATGTTGAAGAACTTTTGTTGGAATGTAAAGATGAGGGATTGGTTTGACAGGTTCTGCGTTCATTTCAGCCTCAAAATAGCTAGACAAGAAGTCCTCCTCTAGAGTAGGTACTCTATAGGGATAACTCTCGTTTAGTTCATCATATTTAAAAGGCATTTCTTTTTCTTTGTTTTCATTTCATTTCTCATCCTCTTGGGTTAAAACTTCATCCGATGTTTGATAAACGAAAGACTTCAACCCAGCACCCATATATCTCATATCATAAAAAAGAGGTAAAACTTGTTAAACCTTTTCCAAATACTTAGGATTTTTAAAACCAATTCCTTGTTTGGAATGATAAAACCTAGTCTGTTTGGGTTGGTTTTAATGAATAGTTTGTTCAGTTTGACCCCGTTTTAGAAATTCATCATCTAGGGTCTTTATTCGTGAGTACAAACCTATTCTTTCTTCTTCTATTATTTTGTATTTTTTCAAATTGTCTATGTTTGCCATGCTTACAGACTCTAAGCATTTTGAAAGAACATATATTTCTGATTTTAAAGAGTTCTTTTCATCAGTGAGTTTATCCATTCAAGATTCAAGGTACGTATTCCTATCCTCAACATCTACCTTTTCAATTAACATCTTCTTTATCAGCTCATGGTTGTTTAACCATTTCTTTTCATATATGTCAGATGTTTCTTTTAAGGATTGGGCTAGATGTTCAGCCTTGACACACTTTTCCTATTCAGAATTATACCTAGCTTCTAGGTCAAGTATTTGTGTGTGCAAGTTACATTCACTCTGTACAAATAAATTATCTACATGCTCTTGAATGTAAAAGGAATGTACCTCTTGTGCCTCCGAATATGACGTGGAGCATTCGAAATCCCCAGACTTGGCCAACAGATAGGCTGTTGTATCTTTCTTTGTCTCCCCCTTGACAGCCGTGTCTGAGTCTGAATCAGATGTAGTCGTATAATCAGCCAGTCCAATGTGGTAAACTATGTAGCAATGTTTGCCCCTATCCTCTTCCTCGTCAGAATCAACATCATCCCAATAATCTTCCTGAGCAACAAGAGCCATTGCATCAAACTGTTTCTTCGCTGCCTCTAGCTTTCATTCATAGTACCCGACATCACGTTCAAAATGATTTTTACATTCCCGAGCAAAGTGGCCCGGTTTCCCACATTTGTAGCAAAGACGGTCATCAGTTGCCTTAGGCTCATCAGCTCTGGGCCTATCATCTCTTCTCTCAGCCGGTCTCTTGTCAGCTCGGCGAGGCTCACGGCTATCGTCCCTACAATTATCTCGACGATCGTAATCCCTCCGATCTTCTCATCTCTCATCCCGTCTATCATCCCGACGATTGTAATCTCTCCTATCGTCTCTCCGATCATCACGTCTATCGTCTCGCATTTCATAACGGGGATCATCTTAATAGTCTCTCCAATCATCATATCTCTTGTCATCTCTATCATCTCTCCTCCAATCATCCCTCCGATCATCACGTCTTTCATCCCTTCTGTCGCCATGATACCTCTGCGGGTCAGCGTCATAACGAAGCTGATTGTTTGTCTTGTTTTAAGAAAAACGTCTTTGTTGAAAAGGATTTGACCACAAGGCAATCTGTTCTAGGATGGTTGCCTCTTCTTCATCATATGGCTCATGCAGTGGAGATGCATATCTGCATTGAGACGATGATGAACCTTGAGTGTAGTAAGGTAAAGCAGATGAGTTAGGTGGGAGTGCAAGAGAGAGTGTCTTGCTGGAGAGTAGCACCAAAGAGTCAGCTGGTTTGATGCCTGAGTTGGCTAATAGTAGCAAGGAAGCCAAAGTGTTTGCCATTTGCTTCTATTGATCCACATCCCCTTGATATTTCTTGAGTTCCTTGAATACCACACTAATTGAAACATTTGGAATGTCCAGAACTCGTCTTGTGGCTCGACATGCAACTTGCCATTTTGGGGACAAGGAAGAAAAGAATTGAATGTTGATGTCATCCTTATCCTTTTTGATGTGTAGTTTGTTTAGCTCATTTAGAACTGCACAGATGCTCGTGAAGGTACCTTGAAGAGACTCCCCATCTTTGGCACGAAACTCAAAAATTTTTCCTTTGCTTCCTCGATCTTTGCTATGTCATCTAAATCTGCCCCAAGCATTTGTACTTCTAGTTCATCCCACATCTCTTTAGCTAACATCTTGTTGTCAACTCCAACAAGTATATCGGTGAGAAGGGCTTGATGATGAGGTATTCTGCCCTTTTGTCGGTATGTTGTCTGTCCCTTTCAGCTTCATTGGAAGGTTCACGAACTGTTTTTTGATGCTAGGACTCGTGGGTCAGCATCTGCCCTGGCAGGAATTTCCCGATAATAGATAGCAGGGCCTTCAGTGATGGATTGTATCAATAAATTCCCATTTGTCTGCATACCAATAAATTTCAGGAATCTTCATTTCCACTGTTCGTATTCATCAGGATAGAGAACAGGTGGTCTGTTCTCGGATCCAAGAACAAGGGCCTCTCTAGACATGATGGATAATGCTGATTAAAAAAAATGAAGAGCTTTTAAAGTGGAAACTGAAATTCGGATGAACAAAACTCGGATGAACCGTAGTTCGGATGAACCGATCTCGGACGAAAATGAAGAACTCGGATGATCTGGAATTCGGATGAACAGTAGAACTTGGATGTTCAGAAATTCGGTTGAACAGTATAGCTCTGAGGGACTTATAACTCGGATAATTTAAAGTCTGATGGACCGAATTTTGATGGAAGGAACTCGGATGGAACGAATTCGGATGAATCGAACTAGGATGAAACTTGAGAAACTTCGGATGGACTGAAATTCGGATGAACAGTTGTATCTCGGATGGCAACTTAGAATAAATGCAACTCTGATTAGCCGAATTCGGTTGATAATCCGAAGTTCGGGTGGTCAGAGTTAGTTTTCAAAAATGTTTAAAAATTGAGGACAAGTAATTTTAAGTATCCGAAAAATGTTTTAACAAAATTTCGGATAAACCGAATTTCGGATGGGTCCGAGATTTGATCCGAATTTTGTTAAAATTTGGTCAGAATTAGTCCGACTTAAGATCAAACCGAGGATGTTGAAGATGAACACGAAGAACACGAGCACTGTTGGATCCAAAATCAGTTGAAATCCACGTTGGCTCTGATACCAATTGTTAACTTTAATTCCCCGTATAGTTTGCACTCAAACACAATCTCAAATGATTTGTATTCAGAATATGAATATTACAAGAGAGAAATTGTGCTCTCAATCTCTATGAACTTCACACTCTCAAAACACACACTAAGGTCGAGGCTACTTGGAGGCTCCTCTTAGACTTCTCTAAAAACCCTAAGAGAACAAGATTATTTATATCTAAGCTAACTTTGGGGGTTTTTCCAAACACTCCCCTCAAAGTCTAGGAAATTGAGATTCCCCACAAAGTGAACCATACCTATTTGTAAATTAAACCTATAATTTTATTATATTTAATTATACACCATTTTCCTTAACAACAACACTCATTTCTATCCAGATTTGACCAAAAATGAAGAAAAACTTAAAGAACACAAAACTTCATAAATTTCCATATTTCTTAGCTTTTAGGTTGAATCTATGGATGATTCTTAATTCTGATGCTTCTAGGGACTTCAAATGATGTTTTTCAACTATAAAGGCATGCATGCAACAACAAATTCTCAGAATTATGATTTCGATTTTACATTTTTAACTCATCCAAGAAAACTCTAACTTCAAATGACTTTTCTTATCTTTAATCAGACCTGAATCTCAATATATTCAGCTTTAATCCACGAATTTCTTCCACCAATTTTGAATTTTACCAGATCACTTAAGAGAAAATATAGTGTGTTTGGTAGATGAAAAGGTGTGAATTAACTCTTTCAAGACTCAAGAGTCTTTTATGTGTCACTTTCCGTTATTTACTCAAGTGGTCCCTCCACTTGTGTTTCTTCTTTAAATGAAGTTCCAATTCTTATATTTTACCACCAAATATTTAAATTTCGTCATACTTACATATAAACTGAAATTCTAAAATTTCTTAATTATTTAAACACAACAATCGACTTTTATATTCCAAATAAATAAACTTTCATTTAATCGTCCAACTTGATTACATTAAATACAAAATTAAAGTAAATAACCTCAAATTACAACAATTGAAATCTTAGGATGTTACTGCATGGGCTCCACCACGCTCAAACTTCGTCCTCGAAGTTATTTGGCTTCAAACAGATGAGGGTACTTTACTAGCATATCAGGTTTTGTCTCCCAAGTATGGTTTGCTCCTTTGTGATGCTTCCAACGTATCAGCATCATGTTCCTTAGACCTTTTTATCCAAAACACATTATGGCTCCTCAACATATCGGAGCCTTTCATCAATCTCCAACTCAGTATGATCAGTCCAGTCTTCATTCCCAGTAGTGAAGGACTACCTAAGGTTTCCCACATGAAATATCGGGTGCATTCCTGACACCTCCTTAGGTAATTCCAAACGATACGACTGATTTCCAACTTTTTCTGTTATTTCAAAATGGGTCTACAAACCTTGTTCCCAGCTTGCATTTTTTTACAAAACCAGTAACACCCCTCATTGGTGATACTCTCAAATATACCCAATCGTCTACCTCAAAATTGATTGGTTTGTGCCTCCTATCGTGGTAGCATATCTGGCGATCTTAGACCGCTTTCATGTTTTGTCTGACCAGTTGTATCTTTTCATTCGTCTCCTGTAACAATGTCGGCCCAGCAATCGGGGTTTCTCCCATCTCTCTCCAACATGTAGGAGTCCTACATCTTCTCCCATAAAGTGCATCGAACGGTGCCTTCTTAATTGTCGCGTGGTAGCTATTGTTATACGAAAACTCTATCAGATGCAAATGGTCATCCCAATTGCCACCAAGATCCAAAACACAAGATCTCATCATGTCTTCCAATGTAAGAATCGTCCTTTCACTTTGACCATCTGTTTACGGATGATAAGCTGTATTCATTGCAATCCGAGTTCCCAACCCTTCTTGTATAGCAGACCAAAAGTTAGATGTGAAACCATTATCTCGATCAGATATAATTGACTTTCAAACCCCATGACGAGCTATGATTTCACTCATATAAATTTGGGCTAACCTTTCCAGTGAATAGCTTTCCTTAATTGGTATAAAATGAGTCGACTTGGTCAATCGATCTACTATCACCCACACAACATCATGTTGTTGCCTTGTCTTCAGTAACTTAGTGACAAAATCCATGGTAATATGTTCCCATTTCCATTCCGAAACAGGAAGTGGTTGCAAACTACCATATGGTTGTTTGGTGTTCAGCTTGGACTAATCTATAAGTTCTGCAACATTCAACAAATTGCCTAATATCCTTCTTTAAACCGGGCTACTAGAAGTCAGCTCTTAAATTATTGTACATCTTTGAGCTCCCGGGATGTACAGAAAACTTTGACTGATGTGCTTCTTCAATAATTACCTTTCTCATGCCCCCAAACTTTGGCACTCAGATCCTTCCGTAAACAGCTTTCAAAGACTCATCAGATTCCATAAACTTTTTCTGCACTCTTCTATCCTCAACACCAATGTTCTCCTCTTTTAAAGCTTCTCTTTGTGCATTTATAATATCATTAACAATCGTGGAGATTAACATTATGGAGGTCATCACATAACAAGAGTCTTGGAATAAGCTTTCCGACTTAAAGCATCGGCTACCACATTTGCTTTACCCGGATGATAAAGGATTTCACAATCATAATCCTTTTGTAAGTTCCATTGATCATCTTTGTCTCATGTTGAGCTATTTCTGACTAAAGATGTACTTTAAGCTCTTATGATCAGTATACCGTTGACACTTAGTTCCATATAAATAGTGTCGCCATAATTTCAAGGCAAATGTAACCGCATTCAACTCCAGATCGTGAGTTGAGTAGTCTTTCTCGTGCTGCTTTAGTTGTCTCGAGGCATAAGCAATAACCTTTCCCCATTGCATTAGCACAACACCTAATCCCAACCTTGATGAATCCGTATAAACCACAAAATCTTAATTAACTTCGGCTAGGGCAAGTATCGGTGCCTCACTTAAACTTTTTTCATTAGTATTTCGAATGCTTCTTGTTGCTAAGCCTTCCATACAAACGACGCATTCTTTTTCGTCAATGCAGTTAAAGGGATTGCAATCTTTGAAAAACCTTTTATAAACCTCCGATAATAACCCGCCAAAACCTAGGAAACTTCTTACTTCTGTAGTAGTGCGAGACGACTCCCAATTCTTTATAGCTTCTACATTTGGCTGGATCCACCGAAATCGCAACACCTGATATTACATGTCCCAAAAACTGAATTTGTTGTAGCCAAAACTCACACTTTGAGAACATGGCATACAACCTTTCCTTTCTCAATAGCTCTAGCAGTTCTCTTAAATGGACAACATGTTCAGCTTCAGACTTAGACTATACTAGAATATCGTCGATAAACACGATCACTGATTTATCCAACGTTGGTCTGCGAACCCCATTCATAAGGTCCATAAAAGCAGTCGGGGCGTTGGTCAACCCGAATGGCATATCAAGGAACTCGTAGTGTCCGTAACGAGTCCTGAAAGCCATTTTTTGTACGTCTTCTTCGCGAACTTTCAACTGGTGGTACCCTGATCGTAGATCAATCTTTGAAAAGAAACTAGCCCCTTGAAGCTGATCAAACAAATAATCAATTCTCGATAGCGGATACTTGTTCTTTATAGTTACTTTGTTCAGCTCGTGATAATCAATGCACATTATCATTGTGTCGTCCTTCTTCATTACAAATAACACTGGCGCTCCCCATGGTGAAGAACTCGGTTGAATGAAACCCTTATCTAACAACTCCTTAAGTTGTTTCATCATTTCTTGCATTTCAGTAGTGCAAGACGGTACGGAGAACGATCTATTGGGGTAGCTCCGAGGATCAAATCAATTTGAAATTCTACGTATCTCTCAGGTGGTACACCAGACAAGTCCGGGAATTCAGAAACAACCGACACATCAACCATAACTTTCTTTTCAGTTTTGGCATCTATATCGTATGCCAAAAACGATTCACAGGCCTTAGCAACCAGCTTTCGGGCCTTTGCAATAGTAACCAGGCACAAATCCCCTTTTCTCCTATCTCCATATATACATATCTCTCGTCCCTCCAGAGTAGTTTTCTTTATCATTCTCTTCTTGTAGAGAATCTGGTCTTTATTCTCAACCAACCAATCCATCCCTACTATTACATCAAATTCACCAAACTTTATAGGAATCAAATCAAGATTGAAGACTACATCCTCAATTACTAGAATACAATTACGATACACTCGATCTACCTTAACTAGAGTGTTACTAGCAGTTTCAATGTCTAATACAACAGATAACTTAGACACAGGCATAAGCAGTTATCGAGCAAAAGCAGCAGATACAAATGACCTATTAGTACCGAAATCAAACAGCACTCGTGCAGGGATAGAGTTAACAATAAACATACCCGTGACCACCTCAGGGTTTTCCTTAGCTTCTTCCGTAGTAATTTGGAATGCACGAGCTGGTGCCCTTGGTGGCTGGTTCTTGCAGTTGACTGAACCACCACTTGATCCCCCAGAAGAACGTGTTGAAGATGAAGTAGCTGAGGTTTCCTTTCTACAATTCCAACTGTAATGCCCCCATTTACCACACTTATTGTAGGCATCGACTTTTTGTGGGCATTTATTTTGATAATGACCTAATTCTCCACAACAAAAGCAAGCACGTCTATTTGTGCACCGGCCATAATGCGCAAGACGACAGTTATTACATTACTGGGACCCCCAGTGTTAATTGAGTATGCACGAGCCCGATGCGAAGAAGAAGGAGATCGACAGTATGATTGTTGTGGTGAGTACAGAGATGATCGTGAGATCAGAGCAACCCCCTTCACGTTGACGTTTCGGCAGTGATGGTTGAGTAGGATTAGCAGTAGCGGCAGCGGCAGCAGTTCCAATCGTGTATCCACACATTATCAGAATTTGTTCAATATTTCTAGAAGCTTCTAGTAAGGCAACAAATGTGGATATCAGACATTTCTCATAACCCTTCGAATCTCCAACTCTAGGACAACCTCAAATCTGGTCATTTTCCTTTCTTCAGTGTCAACTCGATGAGGCGCAAACAAACTTAGCCTCGTAAACTCCACAGCATATTGTGACACTGTTTTAGTTCCTTGCATCAGAGTCATGAACTTGCCTTCCGGTCTACGACGCTCATCAGCAGGGCAATATTGTTTGGTAAAGAGTTCAGTGAATTCAGCCCAAGTCATAACAGACACCTTCTCCAGAGTTAAGGCGTTGACCATCGAGTTCCACCACATAACGACATCTTTGGTGAACATAACGGTAGAAAATCGGACCATGTACTTATCAACACAATTGCTGATCCGAAAGGTTCTTTCAGTTGCTGTTATCTATTCCAATACAGCAACAACATCTCCCAGTCCATCAAATTCCACAGCTCCATTTCCATTAAAGTCCTTAAATCAACAACCCCTAGGTTTACTTGATGATCCGGTTTTGTCATCTTGATCCTCATCACCACCATGTGTGTCTTTCTTATTATTTCTTTTGTCTTCCTTTCTTTTGGCTTCGGCCTCATCTCGAGCCCGAAATTGATCTTGAATCATCTGGTTTTGCTCTGCAATCGTTGATTCCATCATTTGCATCATCTCATGTGTTGTCATTCCGAACCTAGACATGTTCATAAATTTAAAACATATAAATTGTTTAGTAATCATGTCACTTATTTATGTACACCACCCGTTGTCCCGTATGAAATTCAATTTCCTATAATTACTTCATCACTCATAATCACTAACATGTCCTCACCTATGTTTGAGACCAAGACCTCACGGACGCTTGAAATCTCAAACTACTGCTCTGATATCATACATTGTGACACCCTTGCCACAATAACCACCAACACATCACACATGGTTAAACATACAACCCAAAACCATATTAATTCCAAATGGTTAGTACAATATAGGAAATTGGAAAGTACATAGTTGAAATTAAAGTAAAACACGTTACGTTACTAAAAGTTTCCATTCTAAATCAACATACTCAAAATTTATTACAACCACTCCAAAGATTCCAATGGAATCTCCATTATTTCATTACCGATTGAGTAGTAGTGATCCTCAAGTACTTCAAGATTTGACATAGCTAAAAAGTCCAGCAGCGGATTTAACTTTTCCAGAAAATTTCAACAACTAAAGGATAAGCAAAGCTTAGTGAGTACATAGATAATATATTCTACAAGTCTTTATGCAGCACACATGAGTAACACCGGCGACAAACCCCGTGCACCCCTTCGTACATAAAGTACGGGACCACATACAAGCACACAGCTCCATCGTGCCATTGCACGGAATAACATATTGAATTGAGGTGGAATTTACCATCAGGGATGCTAAACCTGCCCTTCGAGAGCATAGAGGGATCAGCTCCAAGTCATATAGCCTCGGTAGCATTAAATTACCATGCAATTCCATCACGTTGATGCACAACAAAGAATACAGATCATGCAATAACATGTAATCAAGCAACAATGTGCATCAAAATAAACGTAAGTGAGTAGAGTGCTAAATGAAATGAATCAACATGCCTCAATGAACAACAACTAGCATAAAATAAATGTAGACATACACAATCCTAGGTATTCACAGTGGGTGCGATATTAAACTTCAAATTTATATTATTTCTCAACGGGCTTTCATCCGGAATCACAGTTTACCCCACTGTGTGTTTAACAACACCACAAGGGACCTACCATACCAGTAATATCTAATTACCATGAGTGTCTGTTTAATCAAAATTTTCATCAAGTTATACGAGTTAAAGTGTCCAATCTTTGGATCCACCATTCGAAATTCAAAAATAAAACCCGAAGTCAGGATCTTTACTAGGTCCGAAGAATCCATCATTCGAAGTTCTTATATAATGTTGAAGATATCTAAATATTCTGACTTATAGACCAGAAGTTCGGGTCCCTTATAACAAAACCGAAATTTGCTTGAGCTGGGGTCGACTCGCCGAGTCACCAACCTCGGCTCCATCGAGTCGAGGTCCGATGTTCGGATCCTCATTTTGAAAGTCCACCTATACCCGAAACTAAACCCAACTGAAGTTCGGGTCCCCACCCGAAGTTTGGGTCAAAACCGAAGTTCATTTCCTACCCAAAGTTCGGATCAAAACAGTTAGACGAAATTATTCGGTTTATGTTGTTGCCGACTCTCCGAGTCATGCTGCCCGACTCGACGAGTCGATCTGCAGTTCAACAAGTCGAAGTTTATGGGTTTAACTCAAATATTCACCAAATTCATATATATTAACATGCAATCCATTCCACCGTTAATTCAACTTATATCAAGTGTTTCTAAACCATTTTCCTTAACAACAACACTCATTTCTATCCAGATTTGACCAAAAATGAAGAAAAACTTAAAGAACACAAAACTTCATAAATCTCCATATTTCTTAGCTTTTAGGTTGAATCTATGGATGATTCTTGGTTCTGATGCTTCTAAGGACTTCAAATGATATTTCTCAACTATAAAGACGTGCATGCAACAACAAATTCTCAGATTTATGATTCTGATTTTACATTTTTAACTCATCTAAGAAAACTCTAATTTCAAAATAACTTTTCTTACCTTAAATCAGACTTGAATCTCAAATATTCAGCTTTAATCCACGAATTTCTTCCACCTAGCAGATTTCTTGAGAGAAAATATGGTGTGTTTGGTAAATGAAAAGGTGTGAATGAACTCTTTCAAGACTCAAGAGTCTTTTATGTCTCACATTCTGTTATTTACACAAGTGGTCCCTTCACTTGCCTATCTTCTTTAAATGAAGTTCCAATTCTTATATTTTTACCAACCAAAATTTAAATTTCGTCATACTTACATATAAATTGAAATTTTAATATTTCTTAATTATTAAAACACAACAATCGACTTTTACATTCCAAATAAGTAAACTTTCATTTAAGCATCCAACTTGATTACATTAAATACATAAACTAAATAACCTCAAATTACAACAATTGAAATCTTAGGATGTTACAATGGATGATCAAAATTCATCCTTTGATTAGATGGTTTGATTAGTAGCTTGATCCATTGAATGATTGTTTCGATTTTAATTTTACGGTTTTAGTCCAAAATCAAAAACCGGAAGGTTTGATCTTGTGGGACATTATTCAACCAATTGAGATGGGTATATGATATGTTTCTTTTTTTATATGATAAATAAATCCAAAATTTATTAATTGTTCATAGAGATGGCAACGGGGCCGGGGGGTACCGGGGACCACCTTTCCCATCCCCATCCCCGATCTTCGATACCCATCCCCTACCCCAATCCCCGATGGGTTACACTTTTTTCCCCCATCTCCGCCCTCAACAGGGAACGGGGCCCGATGGGTAGTCGGGTATTTCTTGCCCGAATTTATAAACCTAGCAAAATAAGTAAATTTCATATCAGATCTAGCAAATTTTCATACGAAACCAAGTTTCTTTTTCTGGTTGAAATCTAGCAAATTAGATTTGCAAACCAAATAGTAGAATTAGACTTGGAGTTAGGAATTAGGATTACAAACAGAGGAAAATCACTGGGTCAACGTCGGCGAGGCGACGGCGAGGTGGCGACGGCGATGGCACTGCTATAGTAGAAATAGACTTAGATCTGGACGGTCGGCAACTGTTGAGTGTTGATATGGATGGTGGCGACGGCAAGCGTTTATCTCTTCAAGTCTTCAACGTGTTCGGTTGAAGAATATAGGGGGAGAGAGATATCAGAGAAAAGCTTCAAGAGCTTCAAAGTTTCAAAGCTTCAAGTGTTCCAAGTTAAAGCTTAAAGATGGACCTGGACGTTGTCCAAGTCTAAAGTAAAAATCTTCAAAAGGGGAGATTTTTCATCAGAAGATAAAGTTTATCTTGGAGGATCCAGACTTGATCACAAAGGGGGAGATTGTTAGACTTATTTTATTGTAATCAAATCTAGGGTTCAACATGTAATAATTTAATATTTATGTTCATATTTTGTAAGGGCTTAATAGTTGAGTCCATGGGCTTTGGCCTATTAGGTTTTTAGTATCTAAAGGGTCTCCTAGCGTTTTGTGTGTGTAACTCTAGAGAGCTCAAGGTGAAAAAGTGTGTATCCGTCTTGCTTGGAAGAGAGAAAACCTTTGTTCTTCATTGTTCATCTTTGAAGGTTAATCTAATCATTCGGCTATTCTTATATTTATTCATCTTGATCATTGTTATCGTTTATGCTTGATTTATTTGGAACTAACACAACGTCTCTCAGTCTTTCAGACAACAAAGTTACAGAGGTCAAGGGAGGGAAGAAATAAATTGAACTATTTTGACTACCTAAAATACTAAGTTACTTGTTAGTTGTTAGGGTTTTTTTTAGGATGTAAAGACTAAAAAGGACATAGGAATGAAAGATGTATGAAATTATACTAAAGGTATTAAGGGTATTATATATATATATATATATATATATATATATTATTTCGGGTACGGGTATGGGTACCCGAGAGGTAATCTCATGCATGTCCCCGTCCATGATACCCGGTCAACTCGGGTTCCCCATCGGGTACGAGAGTTTTGTCATCTCTAATTGTTCGTTTATTTTTTCAATCGTTAATTTTTTAAATCGTAAATCGAGCCGATAATCAAAAACAGAAAAGGATTAATCTTTGGGGATTGAGTTAAGCCGATTTCTATGGTTCTAGAAAACATATGTTTCTATTGTAAATGACTTGTAGGCCCACATTGATTAGATGGTTGTTTTGTCTCTCGATTATTATGGTTCTAGAAAACATTTGTTTTTGGGGTTTGAAGGTTCGACTGACTGTGAGGGTTATTAAACTCACATGGTTCTATCTCAAAAGTGTTTTAGAATCTTACCTCATTACCCAAGTGTTGCCTTTCGATTAATTGCACATTAAAAATTAAATCGGGAATCGAAATTGAAATCAAACGGTTTTGTCGATGGGCTATGTGTTTTGGTCGATTTTTAGCATAAGAAATCTGTATTTTTAAGATCTAAATACTTTATGAATCTCATCCTAATAACTCATGTGTTTTATCTTTTAATTGTTGCTCATTTAAATCAAGTCGAAAATCGAAATCGAAAACCAAAAATATTTAGTTCTTAAGAATTGTGGAAATCAAATATCTTTTTTTTTTTTTGGAAACACATCACCTGTGATCAAAGTAGGTTGATCATGATAGGCGAATGATTTCAAGTGATTTGGATTTCGAGTTTTCGGGATTAATCGGACTGAAGTATAAAGTCGAATTGAAAACTGAAATGGGTTTTGGTAAACCCATTTATTTTTCAGATTTCTTGGACGTTTTTAGAAACCACATGTTTATGATTCAAAGAGTTAATCATGTATATTTAAACATGTTTTATACGTGAAGTTTAATTGAATTGTTGATTTGATTGAGGCAATAATCAATACAAAACGATAAATAATTCAAATGTGAGAATTATGACAATGATTATGAATTAGGAATTCATAATGCTATTGCCCCTAAAGTTTTAAAACCATTATGGGACTCCGACTTGAATTAGGTCAAAATTAGAATTCTCGTCTTTTAGAGTTTTGCTTATTTTTAGGGTAAAATCGATAATTCAAAATAAAGGTGGTTAATTGTGGTAAATGATTAAAGGCTTAAATAAGGATATTAGGAACACATAGGGTTCGGCTTTGATGGGTTATCACAAACCCGAGATTGTTGGTTTAAAAGGTTTAAAGTAAATTGTCGTAATCCCGGTTAATTATTCGTTTAAAATTAAAAACGACAAAAATTTTCGGCATATAAATTGAATTTTGTAAATAAGTTGTTCCAAAATTTTAATTATTTGAGTCTAGATCTCACAAATTAAAATGTCTTAAAGCTGATGTATTGACCATTTACTTTTCCGGTTAATTAGTTACTCTATTAAAATTTTCAATACAATCTTATTGTTAATTATTTGATTGAATTTATGAAAATCTTTCGAAATTATTTGATTATAATAGACATGACTAGATTATTTCAAGTTCTTATAGTTTATTAATGATTTAAATGAGTTTAATAATCTTTGGAAATTTTAAAGTGGTTAAAAGCATTTAATTCATTTTAAAAATGAAATATTTTTTATGAGATTATAATTCGGCTAGTTAATCCAACTGTATCTGATTAAAGTTGAGAGTATTTAATATATGCTGCATTATGGATTGAAAATGTTTCAAATGCATGAAATGTTTTGTTATGAAATTAAAATTAAAGTGTTAATTTTTTTCGAGAAATTTGAATGAACACTTATTCTATGATATGGTTGATAATTTTATTTGTACTTTACTTATTATTATGTAAAGTATACATTTTAACTGCGTGGATGTGTAGTTTATAAATTGACACCTAGATTTAAATAATAAGATTATTTAATTGAACATAATAATGCAAAATAATCAGGAGTTTTGAAAGAAAGATCTAAAAAGAAGTAATTTAGATTATTTATACTTGACATTTTTTTTCCAAAATGATATAAAAAGGTTTTTATGTATGTCATTGAAGACTTTTAGAAAATTATTGTTTCACCAGAATGGTGGTGTCTAGGATAGTCACAATCGGGATGGGTTGTTGGATTTTCTAAAATGTTATAAACCGAAAAGATCCTCTACCCTGTTGGTACATCCCGTGTGACGATAGCAGTCTAAGTTGTCTTACATTGTGATTTAGCATATGTTTGGTATATGTATTATGTATGATTGATGATTATCAGTGTTTGTATGTTTGAACTTGATGTAACGTATTACAAGAAGTTCAAACATAAGGTTCAAAGATAAAATCAGTCATAAGGTAATATCACAAGTTTCAAACACTTAGTTGTACATGTCAAAGGCTAGATTCGAATTGCATAAGAGGATACATTCGAATCTGTGATAGATTCGAATGAGACCTTAGATTCGAATATAGGATAGATTCGAGACTGTCATGTTGGACAGACTCGAATGGGCCTTGGGCCAGATTCGAGTCTGACCCACATCAGATTCGAATCAGGGTCTATAATTAGGGATAGACTAGAATGATTAGAAGACTTTTTGCAGAATTCGTGAGGAATTAAGCAAGAGGCGATCTCGAGTTTATCAGCTAGGTGAGTGCCGTTTCGGAGAGAATTAGTACGTAGGATCGTTTGTGTGTCGTTCGTTCAGCGTCTAATAGTTTCCGTGTTTCCGTTGGTTGAGAGTTGTCCGTCTAACCGTCAACGAGGATTCCGCACTCGTTCACGGATCCGCGTCTAGATAGATCTTGCAGTCGTAGACCTTACAAGTGGTATCAGAGCCTACGGAGTGTTCTTGGTGTTCTTCGTGTTCATCAGATACATTCTAGGTTTCTTGACGCTAGTTGGACGGTTTTGCTCTCAAAAACGTGGTTTTGAGCTTAGCAAATTCATATTCGGGAAACACTTTGTTGTTTTTCACGTTTTTAGTCGAAATCATTATTTTTTCGTTTGAAAAATAGTGGTTTAATCTGTAAAACGTCAAAAAATCAAAGTGTTAGCCGTTTTTCGAGTTTGCGGCGCTCGAATCTATAGGGGTAATTAGGGTTTTACTTTATTTTCGAGTCTAACCTAAATTCGCTCCTTTCGAGTCAATTTCAGAGAGTTTCGAGTCTACCTTGTTTCGAATCTGTTACTTCATTCGAATTGGATCTCGAGTCTATATTGTTTCGAGTTTGTTTCGAGTTTGTTACTGTTTCGATTCTGTGCTTCGAATCTGCTGACATTCGACTCTGCTGTGCCTTCGATTCTAAGGGTCTTCGAATCTAAGGAGTCCTTCGAATCTGACATTATTTCGAATCTAATTAACTTTTAAGACTTAATCGAATTTAATTTCAAAAGATTTAATATTAATTAGTTTCGAATCTATCTAGATTCGAATAAGTTAATCTAAATCAGTTTCGAATTAAATTAATTAAGTTCAAATTCAATTTCTTTCAGAAAAGATGTCAAACCTTCAGAAATTCCTTGAGATGGATCACGAAGTTGGGAAGGCAAATGCACCGCCAAAGCTGATGAAAGTTGAGGATTATTACTGGTGGAAGGACAGATTTACGGATTTTGTACGATTCAACGATATGCGCATGTGGGTGTGCATAGATGAAGGGTACATTCCACCAGTATCTGAAGTTGAAGGCCGTCAAAAGGTTTTGTCATACCAGATGATGAAAGAGGATGACAAGAAACTATTTGAAGCTGAAAACAAGGCTTTCTCCATTATCCGTATGGCTTTACCTCAAGATATCTTACACACATTTCGGACTCAAAGGACGTCGAAGGAACTTTGGAAGTCTGATTTCGAAGAAGAGGAAGTTCCTCACCTAGTGACAAGGCAACGGGCCAAACGTCACAGGTTCATGCAAGGATCCTCTTCAGCTTCAGCAGAACAACCTGAAATTCCTCAACCTCAGGACCCTCAAACCACCATTCCACCATCACCACCTCATGATGAACCATACATCCCATCGCCGATCATTCCAACTCCAATTCAATCCATCCCATCAACCTCATCCTCATACGCCGACAATCAAAGGTTTCTGCAGCTAAAAGCTCGAGTTGACTTCCAAAATATCCAGATCTTAGGCCTAACAAAGGCAATCGGTGAGATTCAGACTCATAATGCAAATCTTGATAAGGAAAATGCCGATCTAAAGAAGATTGTGGAAAAAGTTCAGGAAGAGAACTTAGAGCTAAAAACCTTTGTTTGTGATCAGTCTGCTGAGATAAGGTCGATGCGCTCCCTAATTGAGCAGTTAATGAAAAATTTACAGGCTCAGGGGGAGACATCGTGCCGAGATCAGGAAGTGCAGAGAAGAGATGATACTGAAGGCGATGATCCCGGTGCAAATAAAGAGTTTGAGTCTGTAGATTTTCCTGCAGCTAAAGTTACACAAGTTGAGGGGGAGCCTAGTCAAGGCGAACGAGAAAGGGGTGAAGCTAGTTCATCTAAACAGCCTTCAGACTTTGAGATCAGTGAGATGATTGAAGCACTCATGGATCTCGATGATGATGCACTGGATGGAGGTTTTGATTATGAAGATGAAGAGCTTGAAGAAGGAGAGTTTATTCCGGAAGAGATAGTAGATTGGCAACCTGAAGATGAAGTAGTAGCTGATGAGGATGATGAAGCTGACGAAATAGTTGTGCAGCAGAATCCTATCACTGACACTTATATGATAGATGGAAATAGAATTGTTGATATTGACATAGTGAATGCTGCTTTGAATCCTAAGTCATCGACTGAAGAACCAGCAAGAGAGCTAAGTAACGAAGAAAAAAGGAAGCTATGGTTCAGAGCCGAAGAGAAGGATTTAGCAATTAGGAGATCAATGAAAGTGCCTGGTACAGGGAAGCTATCTGACCGAATCTTAAGTTGGTTCTTTGACAGAGATCTTCAACTTTTTATAATTAAAAGAAAAGACGGGCTTCAGTACATTAGGCGAACATTGAAAGCATTCAACACCCTTCCAAAGATTGAAATCACAGCGCTTGCATGGAAAGATCTGATAAATATTTGGTGATGATCCTTATGCGAATGTGATTGAAAGAATAATAAGAAAGGAGGAGATCTAGGAAGTGTTGAACGGTTGAGTCAGGTCGAAGAAGAGTCGGGATATAAGTACGTCATAGATCCTCTTACAGGCCGACCTTGGATGAGGATTCATGTACAAACCAGTGAAAAAGCCTGAGGAATACCCTCTGAAGGAAAATGCCACAGAAGTTTTTGCGAAAATCTGAAATGGTGGTATGCTGACACTGGAAAACTGGTGGAAGCGGTTAGGAAGGACTTAGAAGAAAAAGTTATTCTTAGAGTCTATGACCCGCTTCACCTGGTGAACCTATCTAAAGAAGACCTGCAGATTTTGTATAACTGTAAGATTTCCAGTGACGCACATATGGATACTGAAGCTAGTAAGTATGAAAATGTGGTCAAGGTATGCGTTGAAAAAGGTCTGTATGCTGGTAGTGTTCTGAATTAATAATAAACCATGTTCTCAAATCAAATGTATGAATTATTAGAAGCTATCGTCAAGGGGGAGTCTGTTGGTACATCCCGTGTGACGATAGCAGTCTAAGTTGTCTTACATTGTTATTTAGCATATGTTTGGTATATGTATTATGTATGATTGATGATTATCAGTGTTTGTATGTTTGAACTTGATGTAACGTATTACAAGAAGTTCAAACATAAGGTTCAAAGATAAAATCAGTCATAAGGTAATATCACAAGTTTCAAACACTTAGTTGTACATGTCAAAGGCTAGATTCGAATTGCATAAGAGGATACATTCGAATCTGTGATAGATTCGAATGAGACCTTAGATTCGAATATAGGATAGATTCGAGACTGTCATGTTGGACAGACTCGAATGGGCATTGGGCCAGATTCGAGTCTGACCCACATCAGATTCGAATCAGGGTCTATAATTAGGGATAGACTCGAATCATTAGCAGACTTTTTGCAGAATTCGTGAGGAATTAAGCAAGGGGCGATCTCGAGTTTATCAGCTAGGTGAGTGCCGTTTCGGAGAGAATTAGTACGTAGGATCGTTCGTGTGTCGTTCGTTCAGCGTCTAATAGTCTCCGTGTTCCGTTGTTTGAGAGTTGTCCGTCAACGAGGATTCCGCACTCGTTCACGGATCCGCGTCTAGATAGATCTTGCAGTTGTAGACCTTACAGTTGTAACTTTTATATATAGCAGTTGTAATATACATTAGTACATTAGTTGTACTTCTGTAAAAACATATGTTGTTTATGTAATCAAAATCAGTATATATAAACAGATCTTTTACTTTACTTAAATGTTGTATTGTCATTTCTGCAAGATGTATTGTAAAATGTATAGTGATTATTGATTATATCAGCTCAGACTGATTATTGCAAATAGGGGGAGATTGTTAGGCCCAAAAAGGCCTCCGTCAAACCGGCTCTACATCTTAGGGGGAGATTTTTAATCAAACCTGTTTGATGCACTTGAATGTATAATTTAAGGCCTGTTAATGCCTTATTGAAAACCAAAAGGTGATTTGCAATATCAGCCAAAGCTGTTTACCATGTTGCATTCGTTGCAACGAAGGCAGTTTGTCCAAGCTGTTTTGTCTGCTGGACAATGATTGTCTACGCTGCTCTATTCTGTTGAGCAGCTTGGACAGTTTACAAGTGTTCTGTTCTTTGTGAACAGAACCTGTTCTTTGTGAACAGGCTAAACAATTGATGGAATATGTTTCCAAGTCCTCATGTATTGTTTTTGGCTACAAGATCAGTTTACAAGTCGAAGACAAAGTGGAAAACAGAATTGCACAGACTGCCCACGCTGTTCTGTTACATGAAGACAAACGGATATCCGAAAATGGTGACAAACCTTTTCTTATATCAAAATGGCCTTAGCAAAAGAAGAAAGATGTAAAGTTGACATTCCTCTTTTGGTTAAAGCCTTATGCAACAGTGACAAAAAGAAAAAGACAAAGATTCTGCCATGTGAAGACAAATCTACTTTATTAGAACGTGCAGAAAGGTGTCTTGTCTTTTTCGAAAGACTTTCCACTGTCTCATCTATCCAATGAAGAAGCTTCACTGAGATTTTCCTTTTGAGTATAAAAGGAAGTGTCTAAGGATTGTGAGATATCAAGAGTGTGAAATCAGATCATGCATTAAAGTGTGTTTTACATGCATGCAAGTCTGCTTGAATATAACAGTACGTGTGTCTAAGTTGTTCTTATTCAAGTTGTTCATCTAAGTCTTGTAAAATCAGTGAGTGCATCTAAGTGAGTGTCGTCATTGTATCTAGTCTGAGTGTGTCTTTGATTAGTTGAACAACTGTTGTATCTGTCATCTCAGCTTGAACCTTTCCACAGTTCAGGCTTGTTTGTAATTAACACTTGTTGATAATATACACAAACATTGAGAAAAGAGTGTTGAGTTTTTAAATAGCTGTATTCACCCGCCCCCCTCTACAGCTTAGAACAATACACTAGGGAAACCTTTGGGACCTACAGATGTTCACCTCCAAATTGAGGGTGGGAGTTTCCTCAAGGGGTTCCCTATCGATATTCTGGGCAGGAGTGTCCCCCTGCACAGGGCTATTTGGCTCTGGGGATTGGACTGAGGATGAAGGAGCTCCTACAACTCTTTGTCGTTTATATTGTTTTAGTGAAGGGGCTGGGGAGGTATGTATAGTAGAAGGTGCAGACGAACTATTTGTATCATGAGGAGTGGGTTGGGATCCTGGGGGTGAAGCAGTTATAGATGGCTGAGCCTGCTCAGGACCCTCTACTCTGTTTCTTGGATGGACATCCTGCATTGAAAAAGGCAAAGGGACATCCACACTGTGAAAATTGACACTTGGTTTCAAAAGTCTTTTAATAGTTGGTAAAGACTACCTATGGGAAACATGTATACTTTTATGTACTTTAAAATTATTGCAAGAATTTGCAATTATTTCTGCCAAAAACCGTGGAAACATCAAAATTTTCCCATTCTTTAAGGCATGGTGCCTTAACATCCTTTGAAAAATCGTATTATAAAAATTAAACTGTTGGCCTGTGGATAAGCACACTAAAGCAGTGGAAATATTGGAAGAATATTCAGGCCTACCTGTCCTTTTAGGGCTTAAACATTGTTGAATAATATGTACAAGATATTTCCATTTAGGACCAAAATGTGCTTTATAGAAGGTAAAAGAATCTGTTGGGCCCCTATACCCGATTTCAAAAAGACCTTCATGTAAAGCAGTAAGGGAGAGATCAGATATACCTGTGGCATCTTGAAGATGCAGATGTTGTCGTATAGTCTCCTCGGTGATGGTAATGGGATTACCATCAATGATGGATGCAAAAGAAGTGACTCCCTCATGGGTATTTACGGTGGCTGATTTCCAAAACTGATCTATATGTGAGACGTATGTAGTGGGATTGACAATTAGAGCATAATGGATATTTGACACACGTAGAAAATCCATCATATCATGGAATGGCTATAATTCAGCGTCTTTGAGAGAGTAGGGAAGGCAGTTGTGTTCTTTAACAAACTCCATTGATGATCACAAGGACGAGAATTTGCACAGAGAGAGAAGGTGAAAGGATTGTGGAAGATATTTTTGCAACTGGTAGTTGCAATCAAACGAAAATTGGACTTTTAAGGGTTTGGCTTTTCAAAAATATTTTGTCCCACGCACAATCTTATTTGTCATGACTGAAATGCCCTGCACACTTGACAGACCGAGTGAAACAACTAACAGTTCGAGACAATGAACTAGCAGTTTGATAAAAATCTCAAGCTGTTAGTAATATTTGAACAACATTTAATGAAACAGTGTCTCCCCCTTAACGAAGCACATGTAATAAGTGTTTTTCTCATTTTATAAGGGAGAAATAAATAAAAACAAATTAATCCATATTTACCATACCAATATTTGATACCAGAAAGGTGAATCTTTCTACATCAAATGGTTTTGTAAATGGATCAGCTAACTGATCATCTGTATGAATTTTGGTAACTTGGATTAATTTCTTCATATTACAGTCCCTTATAAAATGGAATCTAATGTCTATGTGCTTGGTTTTGGGAAATTTCACTGGATTTTGTACAATGCTGATTGCACTTGAATTGTCAATGTAAATAGGATTAGATAGAAAGGTCATACCATAGTCTCTCAGTTGGTTCGGTATCCACATCACCTGGGAACAGCAGCAAGCAGTTGCAACGTATTCTGCTTCAGTAGATGAGGTGGAGACTGTGGTCTGCTTTTTGCACTGCCAAGGGACTAGTCTTGCTCCTAGATATTGACATCCACCAGTTGTGGATTTCCTGTCTATGTTGCAACCTCCATAGTCACTATCAGAATAAGCTGTGAGTTCAAGAGGAGAGTCCTTAGGATACCACAGGCCCAATTTTGGTTGACATTTGAGATATCTAAAGATTCTCTTAACAGCAAACAGATGTGAATCTTTTGGAGCCCATTGAAACCTGGCACAAACACAAACAACAAACATTATATCAGGTCTAGAAGATGTAAGATACATTAGTGAACCTATCAAGGATCTGTACAAATGAATATCCACATCCACTCCTTCTTTATCTGCATCAAGCTGTTTATGAGTGTCCATTGGTGTGCTGGCAACCTTGGTGTCCTCGTATCAAAACTTTCCAGGATGTCATTCACATACTTTGATATACTTATGAAAAGTCCAGTGGGTTTCTGCTTGACCTGCAATCCTAGAAAGAAAGTTACTTCCCCAATTGAACTCATTTGAAACTTCTTGTGCATCAAAGTTTCAAACTCCTTGCACAGAATGTCATTTGTTGATCCAAAGATGATATCATCAACATAGATTTGAATAAGAAGAATCTCTGATTTGATGGACTTTGTGAATAATGTCTTGTCCACAGTACCTCTCTTGAATCCATTCTGTAGAAGATATGAAGACAAAGTGTCATACCATGATCTTGGGGCTTGGTGAAGTCCATAGAGTGCTTTGTCTAACTTGTAAAATCTGTCTGGAAACTTATAGTCTTCAAATCCAGGGGGTTGACACACATAAACCTCTTCTTCAATTGTACCATATAAGAATGCAGATTTCACATCCATTTGGTACACTTTGAACCCTTTGAAGCTGGCATATGCTTGGAAGAGTCTGATGGCTTCTATCCTTGCTACTGGGGCAAAGACATCATCATAGTCTATTCCTTCTTCTTGAGTGTATCCTTGAGCTACCAGTCTTGCTTTGTTCTTGATCACCGCACTTCTCTCATCCTTCTTGTTTCTGAACACCCATCTTGTACCAATTTCCCTCTCACGTTTAGGCAAATCAACTAGAGTCCATACATTCTGAATCTTGAATTGCAAAAGTTCTTCCGGCATTGCCTCAATCCAAGATGGATCCTTCAGTGCTTCAGATGCATTCTTTGGTTCTAATTGTGACATGACACATTCATGTTTAAAGGCAGCTAGACTAAATTCAAGGACTGCTGATTGAGTAGCAGTTGATTCATTGTTAATCATTGTCCTTGTTCGCACAGGAGTGTGTGGATCTACCATTATCTGGTTAAGAGGGTGATACTTGTGAAACCTGAGTGTAGGTTCCCTTTCTGTCTGAAATGAGCTTCCCAGATTTGTATCATCTCCTTCTGCACCACTTGCTGATTCTGCTTCAGTAACAGTCTGATCAGAAGATGGGATTGTTTCCCTATTGGTTGGAGCTGTTACTTCAGGGCTTGGGATTGGCACTTCAAACTCTTTATGTATGTCTTGTTGGTCAATCAGGACCCCAGGTGGGTCACAAGAGAGAAGTGTTACTACAGTGTACCCATCCCATGTAGCAAGAATCTGCAATTGTTGGAAACTTTGTGCCAACAGCTTGAATATTTGCATTACCAGCATGAGAATTTGTACTGGCAGTTTCAACACTATTTCCAACAGTTCCTACAGAATACTCAACAAAGCTCAGAGAATTTGCTAGTGAATCTAAGTCAAACAACCAATCAGGCCCAGTGCCTTTGACATTTGCAGTGTTTTCATTAAACTCAACATTGGCACTTTCTTCAATGGTTTTATACACACTGTTATATACCCTATAGGCTTTGCTTTGAATAGAGTATCCTACAAAGAATCCTTCTTCATCTTTACTTTCAAACTTTCCTAAGTGAGTTTTAGTATGGAGGATAGTGCATGAACAACCAAAAGGTTTTAGAAAGGCTACTAAGGGAATCCTGTGATGGAATAACTCATATGGAGTTTTCCATTGTGACTGAACAACTTGAACCCTATTTAGAACATAACAGGCTGTATTTACTGCCTCTGCCCATAAGGTCATTAGCAATTTGGAATCAGCTACCATGGTTCTAGCAGCCTCTATTAGAGTTCTATTCTTCCTTTCAGCTACACCATTTTGTTGTCGTGTTCTAGGAGCACTATATTGCCTTCCAATGCCTTTAGACTCACAGAAACTGTTTAGGATATAATTTTTAAACTGAGTTCCATTGTCAGACCTGACCACCTTAACTTTTAAGTTGGATTGGTTTTCAATCTTAAGAATAAAGGATTTGACTAGCTCAACAGTTTCATCCTTAGTCCTAAGAAAATAAACCCATGTAAACCTGGTGAAATCATAAAAAAATGACAAAACAGTAAGCTCTTTTATTCAAACTCAAAACAGATGTTGGACCAAAAAGATCTATATGAATAAGATGAAGAGCATGTGAAATTGAATTTACTTCCTTGGTCTTATGAGAAGTTTTGTGTTGCTTGCCTTTGAGGCATGCTACACAATGATCATTACAAATGAACTCCTTTTGTGGTAAACCTCTTACCAAGTTCTTTTTGACTAAAACATTCATGGATTTGAAGTTCATATGACACATCCTTCTGTGCCAAAGAGCAGACTCATTAGATGATGCTTTGGATATTTAACATCTTAAAGTATTTGACTTGGATAAAAGTTCTGTGTCCAAACAATAGACATTGTTCTTTCTTGGTGTTCTGAGTAAAACATGATTTTCAGGTATTTTAAAATCTTTTGAGAGGACAATGCATTCAGAAACTGTTAACAGAACAATGTTTTGTTTGTCACAAACTTGAGACACACTTAGTAAATTGTACTTTAGCTGTTCAACATACAAAACATCATTGAATATCATATTGCCTGCTTTGACAGTACCTTTACCTGTTACCTTACCACCTTTGGAATGTCCACCAAATGCAACAAACCCTACCTCAAAGCTTTTGAAATTCGACAAGCATTCAGAGTTGCCTGTCATGTGCCTAGAGCATCCACTGTCCATACGCCGTCTTGTCTTATGTTAGGTTCTGTGGTTGCCCTGTACAAATAAAAAGCTTAGTTAGTAGTGGAGTAAACCCAAACCAAATTGGTTTTGGGTTGTCCTTGTGCATTGATATAACTTAATACCGTTTGTGTCTTTTTAAACTTAGTGAGATCCACTGGTGGATTTTGTGAAGAGTATTTAGTTATAAAATGAGGTATCCAGGTGTTCTTTCCAACCTTTTCTTTAACAGTCTCAGAAGATCCCCTACCAGTTCCAGTTTAGACTAAGTAGTTGGAACTGGGTTCTGAGTGCTAGCAGCTTCAGAATTTGCACTACCAGTTCCAACTTTTGGCTTAACAGTTTCAACACTTGCATTAGCAGTTTGATCTGTGTTTTTTCCTTTAACACACCATACCTTTTTCATGCTTAATTTAGATTTTGTTAAAACTTATTTTTGGTCTATATGCTGTCTTTTGTTGGCTTTTAAGTAACTGTGATCAACTGTCTTCTTTGGAACTGGTGTGACAGGTGCTTGGGCCTTTGAAACTTTTAAATTTTGAACAATGGCATGTTTTTGAACCACAGTCTGTTTTGTAATAGATGGTTTATATAGACAGTGCCTGGCCGAATAATTTTTCTTGCCATAGTGGAAACATCTTTTGATTGTTATGATTGGAGAACCAGTTTTGTGTGACCATAACTGGTTCTTGTTCCTTTGATTTCCCCTTACCTGTTGCTGAGTGGGAAACTTTTGGACACCATGCTTTTGGCATGTGCATATTGGAACAGTCTTACCCTTTTTATTTGCTTTGGAAGAAGATGCAATGTTACAGTTAGAAGGTACAGAAACACGTGGAGCAATATTGCATACAGCCATCTTTTGTTTTCCTTTCACGCTTTTGGTTCTGATGGAACTGGAAGTAGGAGGTCCTATACGTTCACACATTGTTTTGGAGTTACTCTCAGCTTCCTTACACTCACAGCCTTCATTTGGCATTAATTCTTCTTTAGATTCAGGCTTGTCCTCAAGGATAGGATCTACAGTTTTAATTTTCTCATCTAATAGTTCATTCACAAGCCTATCAGCAACTTCACTCATAGGATGAATGTATTTGTTATTATATGGGGGTGGAGTAGCCTTATATCCCATACCTTCCTTGGGATTGAGTTGAGATTTTACCCTATCTTTAAATTGGACTTCCATATAGGTGTTCTAGCTTTTGATTGGCCAGCTTGAAGCTACCCAAGTCTATATTTATAGATTCTACTTTCTTGTTAGCTTCTAACACCTTATGTTCAGCCTCATCTAATTTCTAATTTAGGGTCTCTGTTTTCTCATTTAGTTCCTTTTTCTCCCACTCATGATATGTTCTATCATGTCTCATCTGAATTTCATTATCCTTATAGTCATTGATCTGTTTTTCAACATCCTCTATTGCCTGCATATACTCATATCTCCTCTCTTCCATCCTAGCTAGAGTTTTGCACCTGCTCTCATTATGATCTCTGTACTTTTTAACCATATTTGTGCATGTTTGAGAGCAGAGTTTAGCATTTACCTCAGATGGCAGTTCAGTAGAAGTGACAGTTGATGTTTCTGCCATAAGAGCTTGATTTTGAACCTCCTCTTCTGTCTGGTCACTCCAGTCAAATACATTGTCTTCTTGAGAGACAAGAGCTTGTGAAGATGATGTTTGACTGGTTTGCTGGGGTCTTGCTGGCTACTGACCTTGTGATCTGCACTCTCTAGCAAAATGGCCAAGTTTGTGGCATTTAAAGCACTCACCTTTTGATTTATCAAAAGATGGCTTGCCTTCTGTTCTGGCTTGAAAGTTTCGTCTGCCAGTCCTTTTCATAAATCTTTTGGCCCTCATAGTCAACATAGCATGTTGCCACTTTAAGTCCATCTCTTCTAAATCATCTGGATGGATTTGTTTTAGATCTTCGGCATTAAGAGCAAAAAGTCCATCACTTGCGACAAATGCTTCATAATGAACTTCAGAAGATTTACCATCAGCACCTGAAAAAGAATCACAACAGTTTGATTTATCAGATAATGCTGATGACAGCAGAGCAGTGTTGTGATTGTAAGAAAAAGATTTCTTTTTATTTTAAATCTCAGATTCAAACACTCTCAGGCTGTTGTAAAGGTCATCCAACTTTATTTCATCTAGAGTGTCTTTGGTTCTCCATTGGGCAGCATAGACTGTCCATTCTTCACCAAGAGATCTGAGGAATTTTCTATTCACTTCATCTTGATCCAGGTTGACCTTAGCACTCTCCAATTCACCTATCAGCTTATTAAACCTATCAAAAATTTGAGTAAGGTTTTCATTCTTGCCACCAGAAAAGTTTTCATACTGCTGTTTTAAGAGATCCTTTTGGTTCCTTTTGGTGCTAGCATTGCCAGCAAATCTTTTCTCTAAAGCAATCTAGAGAGAACGAGCAGTATAAAACTTTTTAAACTGATGTAGATAAGCATTAGGTATGGCTATTTGTAAAAGAGTAAGAGCTTTCACTTCTTTCATTCTAGCCTTTCTTTCAATCTCAGTTTTGGAATTGTTCTTTTAGGTTTGCCCTCAGCATCTAGTTCATGATCAACTGCAGGAGGATTTTCAACAGCTTCCCATAGGGCATAGTCGATAAATTGAATGTGCTGTTGAATCCTGAGTTTCCACATGTCGAACTCAGTGGGTTTGAGCATAGGCACTTTGAGTCCTTGCCCAGATCCACTACTGCTATTTTAAAACTCCATTCCAGAAAAACATAATTTTAAACAAAGAGAGTTTCTGACTTTGAAACAAAGAATAACAAATAAAACCTGTGGCTTTGATACCACTTGTCAGGATCAAAATCACCTAAGATTAACTGGTTTCAATAGATCAGAGTTTAAACCAATAACATTGTGTTGAATCAAAGTCCAATTAAGAAGTTTGCGGAATAACACTTAACTGTTTTAAGACAACTTACAGAACAATAAAAAACAGATATTCAAATAAATATAACCAATATCAAAACCTTTATATTGCCAAACTCTCTGATTACAATCACCTCTAATCGGTTTTGATTAGGCGAAGAACACTAATTGTTCTTAGGGTTTTACAACCTTAGAGGCTTGAGAAACTTATCAGAAAGCAATTTGAAAACTTTTAAGAACCACGATTACAGGATTTGCACACACACATACAATAGAAAGACCTAGTCTATCTCTATTTATAGCCTTCTGAATTGTTTCCTTGACAGACTCTGACCTCTCTGCTAGTAGATATGCTTGGAAGATCTTCAAATCTTGAAATATATATCACTTCTTGAATTTCAACACTTTCTGTTATCAATCTGTTGAGCAGCTTGAACTTTTAACTCTAGCAGCTTGAACTTTTTAACTAGCAACTTGAGTTTGTTGAATTGGAAGCTCGAACTTTGTACTTATACATAAATACTACTAATAGTTTGAGAAATCTAACTAAAAGCTTGACATACTTAGATTATTTCCCAACAGTTTCCACCAACCAAGTTCTCATCCATCCGAGTTACTCATTATCCGAGTTACTATTCACCACTAGTTATAATCATCCGAGTTCCATATCACCCGAGTTACTGTTCATCAACCAAATTCGGACCATCCAAAATTTGGTTATTGTCCATCCGAAAAATCAGTTTCCACTTCCAAATATCTTAAGTTCCCAATCAGCACTAAACACATTATGTCTCGCGAAGCACTTGTTCTTGGATCAGAGAACATACCACCCGTTCTCTATCGAGATGAATACGAACAATGGAAGAAAAGTTCCTATAATTCGTTGGCATGCAACCCCTGGGGAATCTTTCGCTTCATCTTAAACGGAAGGACCTGTTGTCTATTATCGAGAATGTCCTGCAATGTCAGATGCTGATCCTCCAGTCCCAGCATCAAGGACAGTTCGTGAACCTGCAACTGAAGTAGAAAGGGATAGACAAACAGCTGATAAAAGAGTAGAGTATTTCATTTACCAAGCTCTTCCCACCGAGATCCTAGTTGGGGTTACCAGCAAACTGTCCGCTAAAGAAATGTGGGACGAGCTAGAAATGCAAATGCTTAGAGCAGATTTAGATGATAGGGCCATGATTGAGGAAGCAAAGGCCAAATTCACAGAGTTCTGAGCCAAAGATGGAGAATCTCTACAATGCACTTTTACAAGGTTTTGTGCTGTTCGTAATGAGCTGAACAAACTTCACATCATAAAGGACAAAGATGATATCAACATCCAGTTCTTATCCTCTTTACCTCCATGATGGAAAATAGCTAGTAGAGCCACCAAAAGAGTTCTGGACATCCTGAAAGTCTCCATTAATGTGGTATTCAAGGAACTCAAGAAATACCAAGGTAATGTAGATCAACATAAACAAATGGCAACAACTATGGCATCTTTGATTCTAAATGCCAAGCACATCACCAAACCCATAGACTCGTTAGCTCTTTTCTCAAATAAGACATACTCCACTGAACCACCACCAAAACCATCTCCAGTGCCTTATTACACTCAAGGTCGCTCATCCTCTCAATACAAATATGCACCTCCACTAATGAATGAGCCATTTGATGAAGAGGAGGAAACCATTCAAGAGCAAATCACCTTATGGTCAATTCGTCTTCAACACAGACGTTTCTATCAAAACAAGACGAACAACCAAGTTCGTTATGACACTGGCCCTCGGAGGTATCCTGAAGACAGAAGGGATGAGAAGAGAGATGATCGAAGGGATGATTGGAGAAGGGATGATAGCAACGATAGGGGACGTGATGACTGGAATCGCAATGATCGAGATGATAGGCGATATGATGAGAGGAGAGACAGAAGAAATGATATGAGAGATAGCGGTGATGAATCAACGGAATATCAAGATGATCGCCGTTACGAAAGGCGTGACGATAGACGTGACGATAGAATAGAGTATAATCGTCTGGATGATAGCCGAGAACCACACCGAGCTGATAAAAGGCCAGCAGAAAGGAGAGAGGACATCCCTAGAGCTGATGAGCCTAAACATGCTAAAGAACGACTCTGCTATAAGAGTGGAAAGCCTGGTCACTTTGCTCGTGAATGCAAAAACCAATTCGAGCGTGACATAGGCTATTATGAGAGAAAGCTCGAGGCTCTGAAGAAAAAGATCTGATGCAATGGCCCTCGTTGCCCATGAAGACTACTGGGTTGACGATGAATCTGACGATGAAGATGATAAGGTAGAAACTGCTACATGGTTAATAGAGTTGGACTGGCTGATTATGCGACTAATTCCGATTCAGAATCAGATGTGACTGTGAAGGGGGAGAAAATGAAAGACTCTACAGCCTGTCTGATGGCCAAGTCCGGGGATACTGAGTGCTCCACGTCAGATTCAGAGACAAACGAGGTACATTCCTTTTACGCTCATGAGTCTGTAAATAATATATCAGTACTAAATGAATGTAACTTGCACACACAAATACTTGAGCTAGAAGCTAGGTTTAATGCTGAAAAAGAAAAGAGTGTCAAGGCTGAACATCTAGCCCTATCCTTAAAAGAAACATCTGATAAATATGAAAAGAAGTGGCTAAGCAATTATGAGTGGCTAAAGAAAATTTTGAGTGAAAAAGTAGATGCTGAGGATAGGAATACTTATCTTGAGAGTTGTATGGATAAAAGTACTAAAGAAAAGAACTCTTTAAAATATGAAATGTCTATTCTTTCAAAACGTTTAGAGTCTGTATGCATGGAAAATTTAGACAATCTTGAAAAATACAAAATGATAGAAAAAGATAGAATATATTTGTACTCACGTATAAAAATCCTAGATGATGAATTTATAAAACGGGGTCAAACTGAACATACTATTTATTTAAATTAACCCAAAGAGACTAAGTTTTATCATTCCAAACAAGGAATTGGTTTTAAAAATCCAAAGTATTTGGGAAAGGTTCAGTCTGTTTTACCTATTTTTTATGATATTAGGTATCCGTGTGTTTGGTTTAAGTCTTTCATTTTTCAATCATCGAAAGAAGTTTTAACCCAAGAGGATGAGTGTTAGTACCCTCTGTGTGACGATAACAGTCTATGTTTTGATAGCATTTTGTGTAAGTCAAGTAACTTGGTATTGAATATTGAATAGTGTTTGATATATGTGATAATGTGTGTTAGATATTAGTTGTTTGTATGTTTGAACTTGATGTAATGTATTACAAGAAGTTCAAACATAAAGTTCAAAGATAAATTCAAACATAAGTTAAAACAAAAGTTCAAATATAAGTTTAATATGTGAAGTTCGAATTTATAGGTAAATTCAAATTTGTCATGAGGACAAATTCGAATGGGCCTTGGGCCTGATTCGAATTTGTCCTAGACAAAGTCGAATCTGTCAGTATAATTAAGGGTAAACTCGATTAATTATTAGACTTTTTGGCAGAGACTTTGCAGACGTTTTAGAGCGATTAGCGAAGGCGATCTCGAACTTGCAAGTTTCTAGAGAGTTGTTTCGGAGAGAATCATCGTGTAGGGGCGTCCGTAGTCGTTCGTCTAGCACCGTGGTAGTCTCCGTGTTTCCGTGTGTGTGATCTTACCGTCAAGCTGCTAACGAGGATTCCGCACTCATTGGACGGTGTCGCGTCGAGATAGATCCAGTGAGTCAAGACCTTACAAGTGGTATCAGAGCCTTTGGGGTGTTCTTGGTGTTCTTCGTGTTCATAAGCAACATCCTAGGTTTCTTGACGTTTTGGACGGATAATATCACGTTTTTGGAGGTTTTTCGAGCTTATGAAGTTAGATCTCGGAAAATACTTTGTTGTAGTTCAAGTTGTTGATCAAAATCAGTATTTTTACTCGTGAAAATAATGGTTTATGTAACATCCCTATTTTTCAATTATATGTAATTTACAATTATTTGGACTTAATGGTTGTATTAATGAATTATTATTACAATTTAAGTTTATTTTCGATCATATTATCAGTTAAGTAAGAAAATACGAAGTTGAGGGGTACAATATGCAATTGGGTCAAAATAGAAATAAAAGGGGAATAATAAAAAAGAAACCTTTCATTTTCAAGAATTCCTTCTCTCACTACACTCTCTCTCTAAACCGATTCTCTCTCTACTCTCTCTCTCTCTCTCTCGGATTCCATCCAAAAAAAACACAAGAACTCAACAAATTCAAGTGCAAAAGTTGGATTCAGATAGCAAATAAGGAACTATAAGTATTGCAACAAACGATTCGAGGTAAATATCATTCAATCTTTTGAATTTATGAAGTTTCTATTCGGTTTTTAGTGAAAACCGAATCAAAAGATTTTGGTTCTGATTCTTGATGCATGTTATATATTCTTAGTGTAATGTGTAAATCGAGCATGTATAATGTAGTGTACCAAATTTCAGAATCAGATTCCACCTCTAAGTGTGAATTCAAGATATGTGTGTGTTTTAGTGTGTGTTCATCGAGACTCATAAGAAAAATGGACATAAATGGGTTATTTTGGTACAATATGACATGTTATAAGTTAAAATAGTGCTACTAAGCTTACATTTGCAATATTAGACGCAAAGCATGCAAAAATGGTAAAAATATGATTTCTGGAAAATATTGGAAATTTTCTAAGTATGAACTCGGATGATAATCCATCCGAATTCGGATCAACAGTAAGTTCGGACATATAGTGACTTCGGACCAAATACAATCCGGACCCCAACCTAATTCGGACCCCACACCCATTTCGGACCAATGCTCATTTCGGACCACTACCCCAATTTCGGACCATCCGGATTTCGGACCATCCGAATTCGGATGTGGTCCGAATTCAATTAGAATTTCAATTAAATTACAGAATACAAGTTTTAAGCAATTACTGATACAAAATCACTATTACACTTACTTTACAGATCATTGTGGTGTTATCAAAACACACATTGATTCAGAGACAAGTCACAATATACCAATCACTGTGAGTAACAGATTGTCATTCGAACATTTATTGTTTTTGCATTCATGTTTATACATTCAATGGCATGTTCACATTGTTCATATATATCATTTGGCACTCGTACATGATTTGTTGTTATGATGCACACTCGTACTTGACATGTAATACACATGTAGCAAGCGTTCAATTGAAAGTGCATTTATTTACATCATGCTTGCACTGCATGATCATTACTTCAGAATCTGATGCGACCTGGACTGGGGCTGACAGCAGGCCACTGTCGGGGACTGATCATCCCACTCGTTATCCCGTCAGGCTCGGCACATCCCCGATCAGCATTTGAACTGCCAAACCCATGCTAGCAATGCATGGTTTACACATACACTGAGGCTTACACTGCCTGTATTCACATACATGGGGCTTACACTGCCTTTATTCACATACATGGGGCTTACACTGCCCATGGTTAAGCATTGCTTGTAAAGAAATATTTGTTGTTTGCATAATCTGTTATCTCACTAAGCATTAGCTTACTGTTGACTCACCATGTTTTCAGGCAAAGGCAAAAGTATAGCAGGACCTTCCACTTAAGCAATATCAATTTAATATCCCGGTGACTTTAGAAGCTATTGGTACTTGAATGTAATAGCTTTGGGCTGGGATTACATTACTTTAAAACAATTATGTTGTTGTAATAGTTAGACTTAATCACTGTAGACATGTATTCTATTGCTTTAGTGTGGATTTGCTTAATTCTATCTTAAGTATTCAATTTCAATTATCATGATTATTCATTGGGTTGTTTGTTGATCCTAAGAACGCGCGATTTAATGTGTCATCAGTCTCTCCTGCTGACGACGTTTCTCCGGTGAAAAACGCTGTAGCAGTCTTCGGTTCGGCTGTCGCTGAAGGTTTTGATGTCTTTCCAAAATACATTGCTGGATTCTGGACTTGTTCGTAATCAGTTTCGGCCTTCAGTAGCTCGAAGTGATATGCCCGCAACGTTTCCACAATGTCATCCAGAGATTGAGTATAATACTTGTCCTCGTTCAGCTTGATCATTGCCACATACATAGCCCATTTGGCTGGTAAGGCATCAAGAAGCTTGTTGTTCTTGTCGGTGTCAGTAAACTCAATCCCGTGACTTTCAAGTTCCGTCAACAGGTGATAGAACCGGGTGATGATATCATCCAGTTGTTCATCCTTTAACGCCTTGAAAATTGCAAACTGTTGTTTCAACAGCTCTGTACGCTTTCTACGAACCCTAGGATTACCCTCACACCTCTTCTCTAGAGACTCCCAAAGTTCTTTTGACGTCTTTTGAGTCCTAAATGTGTGCAGTATATCCTGAGGCAAAGCCATTCGGATTAGCGAGAAAGCTTTGTTTTCGGCTTCATACAATTTCTTATCATCCTCCTTCATCATTTGGTATGACAAGACTTTCTGACGGCCTTCAACTTCTGACACTGGTGGAATATATCCTTCGTCGATACATACCCACATGCGCATGTCATTAAAACGCACGAAATCGGTAAACCGATCTTTCCACCAGTAATAATCGTCGACTTTCATCAGCTTAGGCGGAGCGTTTGCCTTCCCGACCTCGTGGTCCATTTCTAGGAATTTTTGAAGATTTCACATCTTTTCGAAAGTAATTGAATTTACTTTAATTATTTTAATTCGAAACTAATGAGAATTAATTCTTTCGAATCTAGGTAGAATCGAATGTAATCAGATTCCAATTTATTTGGGATTAATTTAATTCGAAACTAATGAGAATTAATTCTTTCGAATATAGGTAGAATCGAATGTAATCAGATTCCAATTTATTTGGGATTAAATTCGATTAAGTGTTATAATTCAATTAAACTCGAAATTATGTAGATTCGAAAAGTCCTCAGATTCGAAGGTCAGACAAACTCGAAACTACAGCAGATTCCAAACACTATTCGGAACTAAACTAAACTCGAACTAAACTCGAAACTAAGTAGACTCGAAATCCTATTCGAATGTAGCACAAACTCGAAATAGATTCGAAACCCTCTGTATCAGACTCGAATGGAGCGGATTTTGGTTAGACTCGAGACTAAGTGTAACCCTAATTACCCCTATTAGATTCGAGCGCCGCAAACTCGAAAAACGGCTAACACTTTGATTTTTTAACGTTTTGCAGATTAAATCAGTATTTTTCCAACGAAAAATAATGATTTCGATCAAAAACGTGAAAAACCACAAAGTATTTTCCGAATAAGAATTTGCTAAGCTTGAAAACACGATTTTGAGAGAAAAACCATCCAACTAGCGTCAAGAAACCTAGAATGTATCTAGATGAACACAAAGAACACCAAGAACACTCCGCTAGCTCTGATACCACTTGTAAGGTCTACCACTACGAGATCTATCTAGACGCGGAGCCGTCAACGAGTGCGGAATCCTCGTTAACGGGTAGACGGAAACAACTCTCACACACGAAACACGGAGACTATCAGAGGCTGAACGAACGACACACGAACGATCCTATGAACTGATTCTCTCCGAAACGACACTAACACTGATGATAAACTCGAGATCGCTTAATGCTTAATCCCTCACGAATTCTGCAAAAAGTCTGATAATATCTCGATTCTATCCCTAATTATAGACCCTGATTCGATTCTGTTATGGGCCAAACTCGAATCTGGACCAAGGCCCATTCGAGTTTGTCCACAATGACACTCTCGAATCTGGGCTCATTCGAATCTAGGGCTACATTCGAATCTATCACAGATTCGAATGCGAAGCCTTAAATAATTCGAATCTAACTAATTCACTTAAACACCTAAGTGTTGAAACTTATGTTTTTTACTTATGCTTGAATTAATCTTTGAACTTTATGTTTGAACTTCTTGTAATATGTTACATCAAGTTCAAACACACAATCAATAACTGACAAACATACATAAACATATATATCAAACACTAGTTAATTCCCAATACCTTGAATATTACTTAAACCAAAATGTTAGATCCCTTAGACTGCTATCGTCACACAGGGTGTACCAACAGACTCCCCCTTGACGATAGCTTCTAACTATTTACATCAAGTTTAAGTACTAGAACTATATATACTACTGCGTGCATATAAACCAGCATCTATACAAACTTTTACTACCTTCTGGAACTTCCTGGCTTCAGATCTCCATGCTTCAATAAAGAAGATAGGCTGATCATGTAGCTTCTTCAGGTCGTCCTTTGATTGATTTATTAAGTGCAGAGGATCATACACTCACAAAATCACTTTGTAATGTGTATCCTCCATGACTGCTTCTGCTGTGTCATTATCGACGTACCACCATTTCATGTTGCTCAAAATATTTTGTGGCATCGATTTCATAGGCACCCTTTTCAAGCATTTGACTGGCTTATAAACCATTCTGGCCCAAGGCCTTCCAGTATGAGGATCTATCCTTGATCGATCCTCTACTCTTTTGCCTGATCTCGGCTTAAGTCTTTCAAACTTTCCCGAACGACCCTCTTTTCTTATTATTTTTGCCATAACTTCAGCATACGGGTCCTCGCCGATATTGACCAGTTCTTTCCATGCTAATTCCTTTACTTCAATCTTGGGCAGTGTATTGAACGCTTTCAGTGTTCGCCTCAAGTATTGGAGGCCATCTCTTCTTTTCAAAATAAACAGCTGCAGTTCTCGGTCAAAGAACCAACTTATAATCCCTCTTGAGAAATTTCCAGCACCCAGAATTCTCATCTTCTTTTTCATCTTCCGTTGTTCTTTCATTTCTTCCTTCTTAAACCAAAGTTTTATCATCTCAGCTCTAGATGGCTCTTTCTCTGCCTCTTCAAGTTCTGTGTCTTCGACTGAGGCTATCTTGATGTAGTCTATATCAATCACGTTATGATTATTGCCCACATATAGTTCCGTGATAGGTTGTGAATTTATTATCACCTCGTTGACATGATCGTCCTCGTCCACTATCTCTTCGTCGTCAGATTTCCAGTCAACAACCTCCTCAGGAATGAATTCCACTTCCTCCAACTCTTCGACTTCATCTTCAAAGTCAAATTCCTTTAGCTCTTCCTCAATATCTTTTAGCGCATCTATCATGTCGCTATCCAAAGTTCTTGAAGAACCAGCCTCTCCTCCTTCACCTTCTGCTAGACTAGGCTCCCCCTGAGATTGGGCAGTCTGAGCAGCAGAAAAATCTACTCGCTCATTCTGACTTTTAGGGCTGGGATCATTGCCTTGATTGTCTTCATCATCGTCATCTCTCGGCCTTTGTATATTCGGATCACGGCACGACGTCTCCCCCTGAGCCTGTATATTTTTCATTAACTGCTCTATTAGGGAGCGCATCGCCCTTATCTCGGCGGCCTGATCTGCAACAAATGATTTGAGCTCTGTGTTCTCTTCCTGGACTTTCGCCATAATATTTTTCAACTCGGCATTCTCCTTATCGAGATTTGCATTATGCGCCTGAATTTCACCGATTGCCTTGGTGATGCTTAATATATGGACGTTCTGGAAGTCAACAAGGGCTTTAAGCTGTAGAAATCGTTGATTGTCATCATATGATGATGAGGATGATGGAATGGACTGTATAGGCGTAGGAATGATTGGTGATGGAATATATGGTTCAGCGCGAGGTGGTGGTGGTGGTGGAGTGGTGGCCTGAGGTTCCTGATGTTGAGTTTGGGGAATTTCCGGTTGTGCTTCAGATGCTGAAGATGATCCTTGCATAAACCTATGACGTTTGGCCCGTTGCCGCGTCATTAATTGAGCAACTTCCTCCTCTTCAAAATCCGAATCATCAGATTCTCGAGATACTCTCCTCCTCGAAGCATCTTCATTGACTACTAACCTAGATCCATACGTTCCAATTTGAACAGTTGGTTCAGTCGATACTGACTCAGGAGCCTCAACCTCTAACTCCTCCATCTCTTCCGATTCGGTCGCAGATGATGACAAAACATTATCAGCCTGCGCTGGCACATATTCGTCCACATCTCTCAACACATCTTCTTCTCCCTCAGGAGGCTCAAGTAATTCACCCACTAACGCGGCAGCTACATCTTCATTAGCATGAGGACCTGCATCCCAGATTTCATTAAGAGTTTGGCATAATTGTTCAGCTTCGCTTGGAACATTTGAAGGCCCGGCTTCCTGCACCTCTGGTTGCTGACTCGTAGAAGGCCTGGTCGCCTGAGTTTGACTCGCGGATGGTCTTTGTCTTCGCCTTTGAGCACGCGGTGGCTGTGGTTGTTGTTGTTGTTGTGGAGGCTTCCTGACTCGAACTTCAACTTTCCCTGCCCAGTTGGCAACATCTGGGGCTTCAAAATTCCTATCCAAGATTGCTCCAAACAATGGACGCTCAACTGGAACAACCAACCTTCCTCTGTGCGAGGAACAGTCAGTGAAGATCCTCTTATCCATTATAGCTACGCTCTGGATCTCATTCGACGGAGGCAGATTTGGCAAGAAGTGCCTGATCAGCATCATGATGAATCGTGGATATAGCAGGAACTGTTGATCTTCTGGAGCGGTGATCTAGTGAACAAATTCAGAGAAAAACATTTCCAAGAAACTGTATGGTCGATTATACACCATCGCGACAATCCCAGACTGGATCTTCGCAACCATATAGTCAAACCCGGCTTTCTTTGGTGCAAAGCATACCATAAAGACATGAGCTAAAAACCTCCATTGGCTGATTAATCCGCTCTTCATATAGGACACCTTCGTCACGTCTAGACTATATCCCATTCTCTGAAAGGCCGCTTGCCTGATATTCAGAGGAAACTCGATTGGTCCAGACTCCTCTTCCTGCGAGCCCAGCTGCAACACCTGACGCAGCATATCCGCCGAAAATACTAACGGTTGTCCAGCTATGCGAGTTCGTAGCACTGTCGGGGTGACCGAGCAGTCTACCTGAAGATGATCATAAAATTGACGAATATATGGTAAAACGAGCTGAACATTATGAGACAACGCAAAACCTATCCTAGATTGTACTAGGAAATCGAGCATTTGTCTGAATCCCTGCGCCTCAGGGAGATTTTGATCAGGATGAAGGACCATATTGTGTTTCGGCACAAAAGCTCGTACAGCCATTTTTGCACAATAAACAAACTATTAGATTCATTAAAAATCAATAAACTTGTTTAAATTCAAATCTGTTTTATTTTGAACTTGTTTAAGTACAAAATCTAACACAATTAAATTTCTACAAGTTTAATAAAATTTAAATTAAATAATGCAAATAAAAGACATATTCGAATGTAACAGATTCGAATAAGTCCCTTTTCGAGTTTGATGACAGATTCGAATGTCCTGGTCTTCTCGAGTCTAATGACAGATTCGAGAAACCTAATGAACAGATTCGAACCGCCGACTTTACTTAAACACCAAATCTCTTGATTTTAACCTTTTTGGACTTGGAAAATTACATTCATTAGTCCTACTAGTTACTAATCACAGATATGTGCCTTTAATTTGACTATTTATCGGTCCAAACTTGGGAATTTTGTAATAACCCGATTTCGACCCTTAAACCTTCAAAAATCGATGATTTTGCCTAAAATGGTGTATAAAACTACATGAATCTTGTACAATCAAGTTGATTATACCTAGATACAGGAGTAGAATCGAACACTTTAGCTATAAACTCGACGGATTGTCGTATATATGAGAAACGGTAGACTCGAGGAATAGATTCAAGATCGCCAATATAGATTCGAGGAAGTAGATTCGAAAACAGTAAGTATTTAATGACTTCACTGTTGACCTATATATACTACCAACCTTAAAATCTAAGGCCAGACTCGAATCTACTGACAGATTCGAAGCTTTCCAAATTCGAGTCTGTCCTAAACTCGAAAACACCAAACACTTAGAAAAATTTCGAAAATTTTTGAAATAACTTCAACTTTTTCAACCTTTTTCTACGGTATTGTGTAACAAGATAGACTATGCCAAATCTTTTACCCTAAGCACAAGATATTTCACGCAATGTTTATTTTATCCAACTTTGAATGCACCCTCAGTAATTTTTTGACCTTTTACCTAAGTAAAAATTAAACTAAAATAAAATAAAATAATAAACTAAGGTAAAATAAAATAAAATAAAAATAAAATTTTTACCAAAAATTTAATCTAGACTTAAGCTATACTTATAAAATTTACAACCTAAGCTAAATACTAAACAAAATCTTTTTGATGAGTATAGTCTAAGAAAGGTTCAATCAGATAGCGATGTCTGATACTCACTTTCAGTACTTAAATTTTCACACTTAGGAATTTTTGATTCCTTTGATTGTTTGTCGTGACATACCCATTTAGCCGATTGTTGGTATTTTACCCCTTTAAACATTCTACATTTCAGAATATCCCTTGAAATTTTTATTTATCATGAAATTATCTTACGTGACTCATACATAGACATACTTTTATGATCACGGCACACAGACAAAGATTCTAACTTGTTGGTATTTGCAAACTTTCTTTAAAAGACAAACATCGGACACAGGTCTGTATTTTCATACAACAAAGTGTCTTAGATTGACTTAAGGTTTATTTTAAAGTTAGCAAGACAGCGGTGACAGGTCTGTACTGACGTACAACAGAGCGACATATCTGCTAACCCGAATCTAAACAGAGGCAATAGGTCTGTACTTACGTACAACAGAGTTACATGTTTTCGACTCTCAATTTCATATGATTTTTCTATTCTTTCCATTTTCAGACGTATTTGATGTTGCCATACATCCCCAAAAAGTTTGCATACCTCATTTAGACTCAAAGTTTGTATGTCTTGTACATAAAAATTAAGACCGATTGGTCCAACATCTAAGTTAGTGACACGCTTGACTTTTTCTAGAATATTTTATTAGCCTTGAGATTCCCTATATGTATTATGCCTACCAACACATCAAACTAAATAAAGTATAACACTTAGAATTTAGTTGCATTATGTGTGAAAGCCTAAACACTTAGAGTTTGTAACGATTGTGCTAATTTTCGTCACTTTGAACCTATATATCTAAGACTTAACTCAATTTCTGATATTCCCTTTTTTTTGTATTTTTATGATTTTCTCTCTTTTTTTTTCTTTTGTTTTTCATAAGAAACTGCAAATAAAATAAGATAACCTACTAACTTACTAAAAATAGAAACTTACTAAAAATAGAAACTTTCCTAAATTAGCAGACTACTGTAAAGAAAGAAATACTACGACTATAAAATAAAATAAACTACTATTACTAAGGTCAATTTACTCTGGGTTGCGCATTCCATTCAGTTGAATTAAATACTCAAACCGTGACTTATCAAATGCTTTGGTAAATAGATCTGCATTATTATCTACTGTTGCCACTTTTACCAATTTGATTAAGTTCTTTTCAGCACAATCACGAATAAAATGATGCCTAATGTCTATGTGCTTTGTTTTATTGAGTTTAACTGGATTATTCGTTATAGCAATTGTAGATTGATTGTCTATCCTAATTGGAGTTTGAGTGTAAGCCAAACCGTAATCCCGCAATTGTTGTTGTATCCACAGAACCTGTGAGCAGCAACTTCCAGCAGCAACATACTCGGCCTCGCACGTTGACACGGCTACCGATGTTTGTTTCTTGCATTGCCAGGATACCAATCTCCCTCCTAGGAACTGACAACCTCCAGTTGTTGATTTGCACGTCAAGCTGCATCCTCCGTAGTCAGAATCCGTGAACGCCTCCAACTCTAGATCTCTCTCCGCGTGATACCAAAGTCCCAGCTTCGGTTTCGACTTGAGGTATCGTAGAATCCGCTTCACAGCTTTCATGTGCATCTCCTTCGGATTAGCTTGAAACCTAGCACAAATACACACAGCAAACATAATGTCAGGTCTTGAAGCAGTTAAATACATAAGTGATCCAATCATGGCCCGATATAAAGTCGGATCCACATCGGTATCACTTTCAGTACCCGGTCCGAGATTATGATTCACTTGAATCGGTGTGCTGAAATGGGCAGTCAACTTTGTTCCTTCCATCCCAAAACGTTCTTATATGTCATAGACATACTTAGTCTGATGGATAAACATCCCTTCCTTCTTCTGGTCAACTTGTAACCCTAAAAAGAAATTTAACTCTCCCATAGCACTCATCTCGAACTTAGACTTCATCACCTTCTCGAAATCTTTGCACATCTGTTCGTCTGATGATCCAAAGATGATATCATCGACGTACACTTGTACCAAGATAAAGTGATCTCCCTTCCTTTTAACAAACAGAGTACTATCTATCGTACCCCTTTCAAAACCGTTCTCTAACAGATGGTTGGATAGAGTCTCATACCACGCCCTAGGTGCCTGATGCAATCAATATAGAGCCTTATCTAAGCGATATACTCTCTCAGGATATTTTGGATCTGTAAATTCGGGCGGTTGTTCTACATACACCAACTCCTTCACTTTCCCATACAGGAAAGCACTCTTAACATCTAATTGATATACCTTAAAGCCCTTGAAGGAGGCAAAAGCTAGAAACAACCTAATGGCTTCCAGCCTTGCTACTGGTGCAAAAACCTCGTTGTAATCGATTCCCTTCTCTTGGTTGAAACCCTTTACAAGTAACCTAGCCTTGTTGCGCGTGACTATACCCCGATCGTCTCTTTTGCACTTAAAAACCCATTTGGTTCCTATGGCAACTTCCTCTCGAGGTAATGGAACTAACTCCCACACTTCTAGTTTCCTAAATTGCGAAAGTTCTTCCTGCATCGCTTCAACCCAGGAGTTATCCTTAAGTGCCATTTGCACATTCTTAGGCTCTACTTGCGATATGAAACATGAATAGAGACATGTGTGATATGCCTCAGAGTCGTTAATCATCGACAACAACACAGTGTTGTTATTTAAAGTACTCCTAGTCCTCACACCCTCATTAGGATTTCCTATGATGCTTTCTAATGGATGGTTCTTGTTAATCCTAGAGGTCTCTATCTCATCAACTCTTAGATTATCTCCTAAGTTAGATCCTATTTCACCTAATGGGGGAACAAGCTCAGCTTCTACATTTTCCTCCTCATGGACGTTTTCCTCAGAGTTGGAACTTGAAGCTTGAGTCTGATTCTCAGTGGTAGGTGCTTCTTGATCAGCAACTTCTGGAGATCTATCTACCGTCGCAGTAGGCTCGGATGTGGATTCAAACGTAGTCCTCGGTAAGATATGGCCATCGTCATTCAGATGTAACGTCGCCATGTCTTTTTCGATTGTACCTGCATTATCATCCAAAGGAATGTTAAATGACTCAAATAACTTATCATAGTCAAATATCCATTCCGGACCAGTTTGGGGTTCATTTGTATAACTTGTGACTTCAATATTATACACAATCTCCACAGTACCATTTGTTTTGTTAAAAACCCGTTTGTTTGGTGAGTTCGGCACATAACCTAGGAAGTATCCTTCGTCAGCCTTTTCACCAAACTTCGGTTGATGTTTTGTTCGTAAAAGAGTGCATGGTACCCCAAACGGTTCGAATCCAGTTAAATTAGGTGGCCGTTTATTCAAAATTTCAGAACATGTTTTGTTCAAAGATTTGACTGTAAGGACTCGGTTTAAAATATGGCACGCGGTATTCACTGCCTCCCCCCAAAACATGGTAGGAAGCTTTGAATCCGAAAGCATAGTCCTTGCAGCCTCAATCAATGTTCTATTTTTACGTTCGGCCACCCCATTTTGTTGAGGTTCATATGGTGCACTGAATTGATGCACTATGCCCTTTGATAGGCAATATACACCAATAACAGTGTTTTTGAATTCAGTCCCATTATCACTACGTATTCTTTTAACCCTTGTTCCGTAGGAATTCTCCACTTGGTCTAAGAACCCGATAAGCTTCGAAGCCGTCTCGTCCTTTGTACCTAAAAAGAAAACCCAAGAAAAACGTGAGTAATCGTCAGTGATAACCAAACAAAACCAACTACCTCCTATACTCCTTTTGTTGATAGGTCTGAAAAGGTCCATATGCAACAAATCGAATGTTGAGGTTATGGAGTTCTGCTTCTTGGACTTGTGTGTCTTCTTATGTTGCTTGCCCTTCATGCACGGTAGACACTTGTCCTCGAACTGAAAGCTCTTCATAGGCACACCCTGCACCAGTCCATTCTTCCATATGTAGTTCATCTTTCTTAGGTGCAGGTGAGCCATGCGTCTGTGCCACAGTACCGATTCCGTCTCCGAAGCTTTGGATAATAAACAAATTGGCCCCATTGAAGTCTCCGGCTTGTTCATATCCAACATGTACAAGTCGTTCTTCCTTGGCGCCCGCATCAACACCCATTCTTCAGGAATCTTGAATCCCGGCTTTAGCACTAATGCCTCAGTGTTAGTAAATAACACTGAGTTCTTCTTATCACAGATTTGAGATACACTAATGAGATTATGAACCAGTTTATCAACGTGATAAACTTGGTCCAACTTGATTGTCCCATTAGTGACCACTCCGGTACCCGTGATATTTCCACCATTGTTACCCGCGAATGATACGAATCCCCGATTCCCACCCTTGAAGTCTGTAAGTAGACCTCTTTCCCCTGTCATGTGCCTGGAGCATCCACTGTCGACGAACCACTTGTTGTTTGGACCTGTGGTAATCTCCTGCACATGAAAGAAAATAGGTTAGTTATCACGGGGAACCCAAGCCATAACTGACTTGGTTATACCATTCTCGTCCACATACTTGAACTCTTTCAAATACCCATCTCGCCTTTCAGGTGACTTGGGTCTTTGAACTGGAGTCTGTTGTGGTGTCGAGTGATTTAAGTTCACTCTTTGCCTTAGAGTAGGCATTTGTTGTGGAGCTCTAGAATAGTTCCTATTATATGGCATTTCGGATTGTGATCCCTGAGCTCTTACCGGTGCGTACTGTCTAACTGGAGTATGAGACCTAACTGGAGAGTGTGACCTGCTAGGTGTTGTGCTCCTATAGACTTGTTGTGGTGCTGATCTAGATTGATTAATGACACGATTCGGTGAATTTGTCCTAATCACTTCCTTTGGTCCAACCTTTACCGGTGTGTTTTTCACAACTTATTTTGGTGTGGCCTGCACAGTCTTCTCGGTACTTTGAGAACTACTGGTGCTCGCCACACTGGTTGAGGGCTTAACAGGTGTTGGGTTCACTGTCTTAGTTGTAACATCGACTTTCCTAAGCGGATAGTGAGAAGCAACATGCCCCTTCTCGTGACATCTGAAGTAAGACATCTTATCTATGACTTTTTGTGTGTTCCCTTAGATCTAGGTGTCTCACTAGTGTCTAGTTCCTTTTGTACATCTATGGCGACTGGCTCATCGTCCTGATCAGCCCAAGCAATTTTCTGTTTTCCTGTAGGTGTTTCACTGGAGGAAGACACAAATTTGACTTTCTTAACCTTGACGGTTGTGTCAGTCACCTTAGGTGTATGTTCTATTATAGGCTCAGACTTAGGTTGAGGTGTGTCCTCTAAATCTACTGCTTTGTCAGTTTTCTCCTGAGGATGATGCACATAGTTTACATTGAAAGGTGAAGGAATTTCGTGAAATCCTAGACCTACGGGCTTTTTAGACTGTCTTTGGGCATCTAAAACTTTCCCTAGGTTTAGGCTCGAATTCCTAAACTTCTCCAACTTGCTATTTGCCTCTGCTACCTTTACCTTTGTTTCAGCTAGCTCTATGTCCTTGTCCTTAAGACTTTTGGTCAAGGCCTCTACGTGCTCATACATAAGCTCTATCCTAACACACTGCTCACTCAGTTTGTCTTTTAGAACTATTACGTCTTGAGCATCAGCCTTAAGCTTTTCTTTAAGATCTTGCTTGATATCATTTAGGCTAGCGTTTTCAATATTTAAATTCTCATTTTGAGCAGTTATGGTTTTATGTGATTCTAAGACTAGATTTAACCTATCGTTAGAATTAACACACAACGCACATAATTCACGAAAAAGAGAGTAAGTCAGACTAACCTTTGAGTTATCAGATTCCACGTTGGCCATCTGAGCAGCAAACTCCAGAACTGTCTGATCATTCGTCTTCTCTACCCACATCGGACTGTTGTCCCTTGTGGTCTGCTCTTCCCCATCACACCCAGCTTCCGTGACTTCTGCCATAAAAGCCCGAGCATTCGATTCTGGATGTGAGCTCCAGTCATACGTACCATCTAGCTGTCTGTCTGAAGTGACATTGGATAGTAGACCCGCTAGATTGGCTTGACCAGATGATGAACTTGGAAGGTATCGTTGTTGAGACTGATTTTGGAACTGTCCCTGATGCTGACTCTGCCCTTGGTATGTCTCCACCTTCGGTCTCTAACACTCCCTGGCGAAGTGTCCCAGTCCTTGACAGTTGTAGCATTTTACTTTGGACTTATCAAATCCTATCCCCTTGTTGTTCATCGTCAAATTCCTCCCAGTTCTTTTAATGAATCTCTTAACCCGTTGGGTTACCATGGCCAGTTGCCATTTAAGATCCATTTCCTCAAGATCATCAGGGTCGACTTGATCGTAGTCTTCGTCCCAGAGAGCAAGATCGTTAATCTTCCCCTGAACACAATTCCCGTACGCGGCCACAAAAGAAGCAAGCAGATTCAAATGTTCTTCCGCTGATTTTGCGCTCATGGGCATCTTCGAATAGCTCTGAGATGTTGATGCCTGTTGTACTTGAGGCTGCGGTTCTTCCGATCTTCCTAATCCTAAGAACGCGCGATTTAATGTGTCATCATTCTCTGCTGCTGACGACGTTTCTCCGGTGAAAAACGCTGTAGCAGTCTTCGGTTCGGCTGTCGCTGAAGGTTTTGATGTCTTTCCAAAATACATTGCTGGATTCTGGACTTGTTCGTAATCACTTTCGGCCTTCAGTAGCTCGAAGTGATATGCCCGCAACGTTCCCACAATGTCAGCCAGAGATTGAGTATAATACTTGTCCTCGTTCAGCTTGATCATTGCCACATACATAGCCCATTTGGCTGGTAAGGCATCAAGAAGCTTGTTGTTCTTGTCGGTGTCAGTAAACTCAATCCCGTGACTTTCAAGTTCCGTCAACAGGTGATAGAACCGGGTGATGATATCATCCAGTTGTTCATCCTTTAACGCCTTGAAAATTGCAAACTGCTGTTTTAACAGCTCTGTACGCTTTCTACGAACCCTAGGATTACCCTCACACCTCTTCTCTAGAGACTCCCAAAGTTCTTTTGACGTCTTTTGAGTCCTAAATGTGTGCAGTATATCCTGAGGCAAAGCCATTCGGATTAGCGAGAAAGCTTTGTTTTCGGCTTCATACAATTTCTTATCATCCTCCTTCATCATTTGGTATCACAAGACTTTCTGACGGCCTTCAACTTCTGACACTGGTGGAATATATCCTTCGTCGATACATACCCACATGCGCATGTCATTAAAACGCACGAAATCGGTAAACCGATCTTTCCACCAGTAATAATCTTCGACTTTCATCAGCTTAGGCGGAGCGTTTGCCTTCCCGACCTCGTGGTCCATTTCTAGGAATTTTTGAAGATTTGACATCTTTTCGAAAGTAATTGAATTTACCTTAATTAATTTAATTCGAAACTAATGAGAATTAATTCTTTCGAATCTAGGTAGAATCGAATGTAATCAGATTCCAATTTATTTGCGATTAATTTAATTTGAAACTAATGAGAATTAATTCTTTCGAATCTAGGTAGAATCGAATGTAATCAGATTCCAATTTATTTGGGATTAAATTCGATTAAGTGTTATAATTCAATTAAACTCGAAATTATGTAGATTCGAAAAGTCCTCAGATTCGAAGGTCAGACAAACTCGAAACTACAGCAGATTCGAAACACTATTCGAAACTAAACTAAACTTGAACTAAACTCGAAACTAAGTAGACTCGAAATCCTATTCGAATGTAGCACAAACTCGAAATAGATTCGAAACCCTCTGTATCAGACTCGAATGGAGCGGATTATGGTTAGACTCGAGACTAACTGCAACCCTAATTACCCCTATTAGATTCGAGCGCCGCAAACTCGAAAAACGGCTAACACTTTGATTTTTTAACGTTTTGCAGATTAAATCAGTATTTTTCCAACGAAAAATAATTATTTCGATCAAAAACGTGAAAAACCACAAAGTATTTTCCGAATAAGAATTTGCTAAGCTTGAAAACACGATTTTGAGAGAAAAACCATCCAACTAGCGTCAAGAAACCTAGAATGTATCTAGATGAACACGAAGAACACCAAGAACACTCCGCTGGCTCTGATACCACTTGTAAGGTCTACCACTACGAGATCTATCTAGACGCGGAGCCGTCAACGAGTGCGGAATCCTCGTTAACGGGTAGACGGAAACAACTCTCACACACGAAACACGGAGACTATCAGAGGCTGAACGAACGGCACACGAACGATCCTACGAACTGATTCTCTCCGAAACGGCACTAACACTGATGATAAACTCGAGATCGCTTAACGCTTAATCCCTCACGAATTCTGCAAAAAGTCTGATAATATCTCGAGTCTATCCCTAATTATAGACCCTGATTCGAGTCTGTTATGGGCCAAACTCGAATCTGGCCCAAGGCCCATTCGAGTTTGTCCACAATGACACTCTCGAATCTGGGCTCATTCGAATCTAGGGCTACATTCGAATCTATCACAGATTCGAATGCCAAGCCTTAAATAATTCGAATCTAACTAATTCACTTAAACACCTAAGTGTTGAAACTTATGTTTTTTACTTATGCTTGAATTAATCTATGAATTTATGTTTGAACTTCTTGTAATATGTTACATCAAGTTCAAACACACAATCAATAACTGACAAACATACATAAACATATATATCAAAAATTAGTTAATTCCCAATACCTTGAATATTACTTAAACCAAAATGTTAGATCGCTTAGACTGCTATCGTCACACAGGGTGTACCAACATGGAACAGAACAATGAACTACAATCCAAACGAATGGCTGAGCAGGCTCAGTCATTTGCTGATCAGTTAAGGGCCGATGAGGCCGAAGCGAAACGTAAGGCTGACAAACGAAAGAACAAGGAACAACAACAAGATGACCAAGAGGAAAGACAAGACACTGGGTCTTCTAACCGATCAAGGGGTTTTAGGTTTAAGGACTTCAAAAGTAACGGAGCTGTTACTTTTGATGGGACTGGAGATGCTGTGACAGCATTGGAATGGATCACTACCACGGAACGAACTTTCAGGATCAGTGACTGCGCTGATAAAGACATGGTCCGCTTTGCAACCGCAATGTTTGCAAGGGACGCAGAAATGTGGTGGGATGCTATGACACATGTGTTGACGATGGAGGTAGTGTCACACATGTCATGGAGCGAGTTCAAGGAAGTATTCTCTCAACAATACTGTCCTACAGATGAGAAGCGCCGTCTAGAGGCGAAGTTCCTGAACCTGACTCAAGGAACGAAAACGGTTACGCAATATGCCGTTGAGTTCACTCGATTAAGCTTATTCGCACCGCATCAAGTTGACACAGAGGAAAGGAAGATAGCCCGGTTTGAGGCCGGACTAGACTATGAAATTCGCCGAACCATGAGTGGGGTTCGGTATACAACTTTTGCTGGTTTGCTAGAGGCTGCTCGGAATGTGGAGCAGATCGTTCTGTTATCTAGGTATGTCATAGGGTCAGTCGCCGCAACACCGACTCAACCGTCGCCGCCAAAAAGGCAGCGAGAGTCTGGATCTTCCCGATTTTCTCCTCAATCCCATCAACAATCATCATCACCCAAGAAAGGAAGGGCCTTCTCGGCCAGTTCGGAAATGAGGGACTGCAGACGATGCAGAAAGGCGCACTCTGGGGAGTGCAAGACTCAAGACATGTACTGTTTCTGCTGTGGACAGAAAGGCCATCACTGGGAGCATTGTCCTCGAAAAGATGATGCATGCTACAACTGCCACAGACTTGGCCATTTCTCAAGGGACTGTCCGAAACCCCCACGAGATCAGAATGTTCAACAATCAACAACAAAATCTTCTGCAGCATCCACTGCTCGCATGGATCAATCTCAAAGGGGTCCAATAGGGCATTCCAAATCACAGCTGAAGAAGCAAAGGATGACCCGGAGGTGGTCACTGGTACGTTCTATGTTAACTCAATTCCCGCACGCATTTTGTTGGATTCCGGAGCAAATCGTTCGTTTGTCTCCACTTCATTTGCTCGTCAATTCAATATGCCTACTTCAAAATTACAATTTGTACTTGATATAGAGACTGCTAGCAACATGTTAGTTAAAGCAGACAAGGTATATAGGAATTGTACATTACTTGTAGAGGATGTAGTGTTCAACATAGATCTAATTCCCATGGAGTTCGGGGAATTTGATGTCATAGTAGGCATGGACTGGTTGGTTCATAATGAGGCTCAAATCGTTTGCAAGAAAAGGATGATTAAGATCACCACTCCTGAGGGCCGAGACATATGCATTTATGGTGACAGACACAAAGGCGACTTGTGCCTTATATCAGTTGCAAAAGCCCGAAAGCACGTTGCCAAGGGTTGTTCAGCTTACTTAGCCTACGCTGTCGATGCAAAGGCTGAAATTCAATCTCCTTCCACCGTTCCCGTTGTTTCAGAGTTTCCAGATGTCTTTCCAGAAGATATCTCGGGATTGCTCCCTGATCGCCAAGTGGAATTCCGCATTGATCTCGTTCCTGGAGCTGCTCCAATAGCAAAGGCTCCGTATCGATTAGCCCCTGCTGAAATGCAAGAAATGATGAAGCAGTTACAGGAGCTACTTGACAAAGGCTTTATCCGCCCAAGTTCATCTCCTTGGGGCGCTCCTGTTCTGTTCGTCAAGAAGAAAGATGGCACATTGCGAATGTGCATCGACTATCGAGAACTCAATAAAGTCACAATCAAAAACAAATATCCATTGCCCCGGATTGATGATCTCTTCGACCAGTTACAAGGCGCAAGCTACTTTTCGAAGATTGATCTTCGTTCGGGTTATCACCAACTAAAAGTCCACCAAGACGACATTCCAAAGACGGCTTTCAGAACTCGTTACGGACACTACGAGTTTCTGGTAATGCCATTCGGTCTCACAAATGCGCCGGCTGCTTTCATGGATCTCATGAATCGAGTCTGCCGGCCAATGCTCGACAAATCTGTCATCGTGTTCATCGATGACATTCTCATCTATTTAAAGACCGAAGAGGATCATGCAGCACATCTGTGAGAATTGCTAGAGTTGCTACGCAAAGAGCGACTTTATGCCAAATTCTCTAAGTGTGAATTTCGGTTGAGGCAAGTACGTCTCAACATCCCAAATGATTCCTTGATCCTTACATTCACTTATGAACTCTTTGTTAACTTGTACCTCTTAAACAATCAATTCAGATCCAATTCTTGGGGCACGTGATATCTGGTGCTGGGATTGCTGTTGATCCTGCAAAGATCGAAGCTATCCAGAACTGGGAATCACCTCGCAACGCCTCCGAGATTCGTAGCTTTCCGGGATTGGCTGGTTACTACCACCGATTCATCAAGGACTTCTCCAAAATCGCCGTTCCGCTTACAAAGATTACTCGCAAGAACGCAACCTTCTTTTGGAAAGAAGAACAGCAAGTGGCTTTTGACTAACTGAAGAATTTGCTAAGTGAAGCACCAGTGTTAGCCCTGCCTGAAGGGAACGAGGACTTTGTGGTTTACACGGATGCATCAGGCATGAGTTTGGGTGCTGTTCTGATGCAAAGAGGAAATTTCATAGCATACGCTTCCAGACAGCTCAAACCGCATGAGAAAGACTACTCTACTCATGACCTTGATCTAACTGCTGTGACTTTCGCTCTTAAACTTTGGAGGCACTATTTGTACGGAACCAAATGTCAACTCTTCACCGACCACAAGAGTTTGAAGTACATATTCAGTTAGAAGGACTTGAATATGAGGCAAAGAAGGTCTATGGAGCTGATCAAAGACTATGACTACGAGATCTTATACCATCCAGGGAAGGCCAACGTAGTGGCCGATGCCCTAAGCCGAAAAGCGTACTGCAAGGCATACTGTTATGCCTTGACTTCTACAATCTTGACGTCAACTATCATAGACGATGTAAGGGCTGCTCAGTTGCAGGCTCTAAAAGAAGAGAATGTAAAGGACGAGGATGTCAGAATTCAAATACCTTTAATGCAAGACGATGGAACCGGACTAAAGGGTGTTTACGACAGAGTTTGGGTTCCTAAGTTCGGGAACATGCGAGAAGTAATACATGAAGAAGCTCACCAATCCAAGTTCTCAATTCACCCTGGAAGCACGAAAATGTACAACGACTTGAAAGTCGACTTCTGGTGGCCAGGGTTGAAAAGAGACGTTAGTCAATTTGTGGAAAGATGCAGAACATGCAGATTAGTCAAATCGGAGCATCAACAACCCTATGGTAGTATGCAACCTCTTCCTATCCCAGAATGGAAGTGGGATCATATTACTATGGATTTCATAACAAAGCTTCCCAAAACACGTCGTCAACATGATGCCATTTGGGTCATTGTTGACCGTCTGACAAAATCCGCTCATTTCATTCCCATTCGGGAAACATATTCATTGGATCGTCTTGCCCAGATTTACGTAAACGAAATCGTCATTAGGCATGGTGTGCCTAAGTCTATTGTCTCTGACCGAGATAGTAGATTCACTTCCAATTTCTGGGCTGCCTTACAAAACGGTCTTGGTACTCGTATCGCAATTACTACTGCGTATAGACCCCAATCTGACGGTCAAAGTGAAAGAACAATCTTAACTCTAGAAGACATGCTCAGAGCGTGTGTCATGGATTTAGGTGGTAACTGGGACGATCACCTCCCATTGGTTGAATTCTCCTACAACAACAGTTACCATTCCACAATTAAAATGGCACCATTCGAGTTCCTGTATGGAAGTAAGTGTAGGACTCCAACCTGTTGGAGGGAAACAGGAGAAACTCCAATAGCTGGTCCTGCCTTGTTGCAAGAAATCAACGAAAAGATTCAACTCATTCGGCAGTATATGAAAACGGCGCAAGATCGACAAAAGAACTATCACGATCGCCGACACAAAGCGATAGAGTTTCAAAAGGATGATTGGGTCTACTTAAAAGTATCCCCAATGAAAGGTGTTACAAGATTCGTAAAGCGAGGAAAGTTATCGCCTCGATTCATAGGACCCTTCAAAATTCTAGAAAGAGTTGGGAACCAGTCCTATCATTTGGACTTGCCGGAGGAATTGTCTGGAGTTCACCCGGTATTTCATGTGGGCTACTTAAGAAAAAGTCTGGTGCCCGAAAGGGAACCATGGACTGATCACTCGGACATTAAGATTGACGAACGGCTAAGATTCGTGGATGAGCCGGAATGCATTTTGGAAACAAAAGTCAAGAAACTTCGGAACAAGGAAATCAGGATGGTGCTGTTTAAGTGGAAGCATCATCGGGGAGCTAATCATACTTGGGAATCGGAAGAAGACATGAAGACTAAGTACCCAAGTTTGTTTAGCGCAGCATGACTTCACGGACGAAGTATAGGCGTGGTGGAGCCGATGCTGTAACATCCCTATTTTTCAATTATATGTAATTTACAATTATTTGGACTTAATGGTTGTATTAATGAATTATTATTACAATTTAAGTTTATTTTCGATCATATTATCAGTTAAGTAAGAAAATACGAAGTTGAGGGGTACAATATACAATTGGGTAAAAATAGAAATAAAAGGGGAATAATAGAAAAGAAACCTTTCATTTTCAAGAATTCCTTCTCTCACTACACTCTCTCTCTAAACCGATTCTCTCTCTACTCTCTCTCTCTCTCGGATTCCATCCAAAAAAAAACACAAGAACTCAACAAATTCAAGTGCAAAAGTTGGATTCAGATAGCAAATAAGGAACTATAAGTATTGCTACAAACGATTCGAGGTAAATATCATTCAATCTTCTGAATTTATGAAGTTTCTATTCGGTTTTTAGTGAAAATCGAATCAAAAGATTTTGGTTCTGATTCTTGATGCATGTTTTATATTCTTAGTGTAATGTGTAAATCGAGCATGTATAATGTAGTGTACCAAATTTCAGAATCAGATTCCACCTCTAAGTGTGAATTCAAGATATGTGTGTGTTTTAGTGTGTGTTCATCGAGACTCATAAGAAAAATGGACATAAATGGGTTATTTTGGTACAATATGACATGTTATAAGTTAAAATAGTGCTACTAAGCTTACATTTGCAATATTAGACGCAAAGCATGCAAAAATGGTCAAAATATGATTTCTGGAAAATATTGGAAATTTTCTAAGTATGAACTCGGATGATAATCCATCCGAATTCGGATTAACAGTAAGTACGGACCTATAGTGACTTCGGACCAAATACAATCCGGACCCCAACCTAATTTGGACCCCACACCCATTTCAGACCAATGCTCATTTCGGACCAATACCCCAATTTCGGACCATCCGGATTTCGGACCATCCGAATTCGGATGTGGTCCGAATTCAATTAGAATTTCAATTAAATTACAGAATACAAGTTTTAAGAAATTACTGACACAAAATCACTATTACACTTACTTTACAGATCATTGTGGTGTTCTCAAAACACACATTGATTCAGAGACAAGTCACAATATACCAATCACTGTGAGTAACAGATTGTCATTCGAACATTTATTGTTTTTGCATTCATGTTTATACATTCAATGGCATGTTCACATTTTTCAAATATATCATTTGGCACTCGTACATGATTTGTTGTTATGATGCACACTCGTACTTGACATGTAATACACATGTAGCCAGCGTTCAATTGAAAGTGCATTTATTTACATCATGCTTGCACTGCATGATCATTACTTCACAATCTGATGCGACCTGGACTGGGGCTGACAGCAGGCCACTGTCGGGAACTGATCATCCCACTCGTTATCGCGTCAGGCTCGGCACATCCCCGATCAGCATTTGAACTGCCAAACCCATGCTAGAAATGCATGGTTTACACATACACTGAGGCTTACCCTGCCTGTATTCACATACATGGGGCTTACACTGCCTGTATTCACATACATGGGGCTTACACTGCCCATGGTTAAGCATTGCTTGTAAAGAAATATTTGTTGTTTGCATAATCTGTTATCTCACTAAGCTTTAGCATACTGTTGACTCACCATGTTTTCAGGCAAAGGCAAAAGTATAGCGGGACCTTCCACTTAAGCAATATCAATTCAATATCCCGGTGACTTTAGAAGCTATTGGTACTTGAATGTAATAGCTTTGGGCTGGGATTACATTACTTTAAAACAATTAAGTTGTTGTAATAGTTAGACTTAATCACTGTAGACATGTATTCTATTGCTTTAGTGTGGATTTGCTTAATTCTATCTTAAGTATTCAATTTCAATTATCATGATTATTCATTGGGTTGTTTGTTGATCCTGGTGATTTCTATTATAATATCAAAGCAAGAGGGTGTCACAGTTTAATCTGCAAAACTTGAAAAAGTCGAAGTATTTGCCGTTTTTCGAACTTGCGGCGCTCGAGTTTATTAAGGGGATATTAGGGTTTGCTCATTTTCAAGTTTGACTGAAAATACGCTCCTTTCGAGGTTCCATAGGGTTTGATTCGAATTTGGCCTATTCGAATTTGCTTGGATTTTCGATTTTACACTAAAATCGAATTGGGATTTCGAATTTAATAGGACCTTCGAATTTGTCTTAATTTTGAATTTAGTTAGACTTCAAACTTAATTTCGAATTTAGTTCCAGACCAGTTTAAAATTAATTAAAATTCGAATTTATCCAAATTCGAAAGAATTAATTTAAATTAATTTCGAATTAAATTAACTAAGTTTAAATTTAAAAATATTTGAAACAATGACAAGTCTACAGAGGTTCATTGAGATGGATCACGAGGTTGGAAAAGCGAATTCTCCACCAAAGTTGAAGAAAATAGAGGACTATTACTGGTGGAAGGATAGGTTTGCCTACTTCGCGAGGCTTAATGATATGAGGATGTGGATTTGTATCGATGAAGGATACATTCCACCTACGGCTGAGGTTGAAGGACGACAAAAGGTTGTGCCTTATTCAAAGATGAAGGACGACGATAAAAAGCTCTACGAAGCTGAGAACCGTGCATTCGCTATCTTTAGAATGACGTTACCTCAGGAGATCTTGCACACTTTCCGAAATCAGAAGACAGCAAAAGAGTTGTGGGCTGCTTTAGAGAAACGGTGTGAAGGTAACCCGAGGGTCAGAAAGAATAGAATGGAAATGCTCAAGCAGAAGTTCGCAATCTTCAAAGCCTTGAAGAACGAAAAGCTGGATGAGACTATTACCAGATTTTATCACTTATTGACTGAGTTAGACAGCCATGATGTGGAGTATAATGAAACAGAGAAAATTAACAAGATTCTAGATGCTTTGCCCGCCAAATGGGAAATGTTTGTGGCAGTAATAAAGCATGATGAAGATAAATTCTATACTCTTACTCTAGACAGTGTTATAGGAACGCTCAGGGCATATCACTTTGAATTGCTTAAGAAGGAAAGGGATTACGACCAAGTACAGGATCTGGACATGTACTTTGGGAAATCAAAAGCTTTAGGGGCAACAGACGTGAAGACGGCTACAACATTCTTCTCGGGAGAGACATCGACAACGGCTGAATCAGAAGACTCAGTAAGTAGGGCTTTCTTAGGGTTTACTAGACCAGAAGAAAGGCAGAATCTGGCTACACCTGCGTCTACATCTCAAGGGTATTCAAAAATGCCTATGAGCGAAAATCTGCTGAAGACCATCTGAATTCATTGGCTTCATTTCTGGCCGCTTACGGCAATTGCGTTCAGGGCAAAATCAACGATCCTGCGCATTAGGATGATGATTACGATCAGGTAGATCCTGATGATCTAGAATAGATGGATCTGCAATGGCAACTGGCCATGGTAACTCAGAGAGTTAAAACGTTCATCAAGAGGACGGGTAGAAACCTTAACGTTAGTAACAATAAGATTGGATTTGATAAGTCCAAGGTTAAGTGTTACAACTAACAGGGGTTAGGACACTTTGATAGTGAGTGTCAGAGACGGAAAGTAGAGAACTACCAGGGCCAGTATCAGAATCAATCTCAAGGGAGATGCCTGCCGGGTAGTTCAAGCAGTCAAGCGAATATAGTTGGTCTGTTATCCAACGTCACATCAGACAGACAGCTAGATGGAACTTATGACTGGAGTACACATCCAGAGTCGAACGCTAGAGCCTTTATGGCTGAAGCGACTGAGATTGGAAGTGATGGAGCAAAGGAAATTACAGGGGACAGCAATCAGAATGAAAGCAGTCCGATGTGGGTAGAAAAGTCAGCTGATCAGACAATTCTGGAGTTCGCCGCACAGATGGCCAACGTGGAATCAGATCACGCCAAGGTAACTCTGAACTTTTCTCTTTTCCATGATTTATGTGTTTTGTGTGCTACGTCTAACGATAGGTTAAATTTAGTACTTGAATCACATCAAAATATATCTGCTCAGAATGAATCATTAAAATCAGACAACGCTAGCCTAGTGGATATAAAGGAAGATCTTAGGGATAAGCTTAAGGCCGATGCACAAGATGTCGTAGTTCTAAAGGACAAGCTTAGTGAACAGTTAGTTAGATTAGAACTGCTGTACAAACATGTTGTGGCATTGACAAAAGAGCTTAAAACCAAAGAAGTAGAGCTAGCAGAATCTAAGGTAAATGTCGCTGAGGTAAATAGTAAACTTGAAAAGCTTAGGAACTCATCAATCAACCTAGGGAAGATCTTAGATGCACAACGTCAGTCTAAGAATCATGTAGGTCTAGGGTATCATGAGAGTCCTCCACCTTTCAACGATAACTATGTACCTCAACCTCAGGAGAAAACTGGAAACTCAGTTGACTCAGAGGAAATACCTGACCTAGTGTCTGAAATTGCTAAAGAAAAAGAAACTAAGGTGACTGCTACTAATATCAAGATTAAGAAGGTTAAATTTGTGCCATCCTCTAGTGATAAACCTGTAGGACAACACAAAATTGACTTTAATGATCAGGAGGAGGAACCAGTTGCTACAAAAGAACCAGACACTAGTGAGACACCTAAGTCTAAGGGCACTCATAAAAAGTCAATTGACAAAATGTCTTGCTTTAGATGTCACGAAAGGGGGCATGTTGCTTCTAGTTGTCCACATAGGAAGGTAGAGTCTACACCTAAAACTGGAAAGCAGGAACAACATAAGCCTTCTCCAAGTGTTGCAAGCACTAGTAGTTCTCAAAATACCGAGAAAACTGTGCAAGCTTCACCAAAATATGTTGTGAAACAAACACCTGTGTCAGGTCAACCCAAAGAAGTGATTAGGACTAATTCACCAAACATAGTCATTAATCAATCTAGGTCAGGACCGCAACAGAATTAGAGGAGTACTACACCTAGCAGAGCTTACACTCCGGTTAGGTCACACACTCCTGTAAGACATCAAACCCCAGGAAGAGCTCAGGGATATCAATCGGAAATGCCATATAATCGAAACTATTCAAGAGCTCCACAACAAATGCCTAGTCAAAGGCCGTGAGGGAATTTAAATCACTCTGCACCATAACAAACTCCAATTCAAGTATGTGGACGAGAATGGTATTACCAAGTCAGTTATGGCTTGGGTTCCCCGTGATAACTAACCTCTTTTCTTTCATGTACAGGAGATAACTATAGGTCCAAACAAAAAATGGTTCGTGGACAGTGGTTGCTCCAGACACATGACAGGGAAAGAAGTCTCCTTGCAGACTTCAAGGGAGGGAATCGGGGATTTGTATCATTCGCTGGCAATAAAGGAGGAAATATCACCGGTACTGGAGTGGTCACTAATGGGACTATCAAACTGGATCCAGTTTATCACGTTGACAGACTGGTTCACAATCTCATTAGTGTATCTCAAATCTGGGATAAGAAGAACTCAGTACTATTCACTGAGGCGTTAGTGCTGAAACTGGGGTTCAAAGTACCTGAAGAGTGGATACAGATGAGGGCTCCAAGGAAGAATGACCCGTACATGCTCGACATGAACAGGCCGGAATCTTCAATAAGAGCAATTTGTCTACTATCAAAAGCTTCAGAGGCTGAATCGGTTTTATGGCACAGACGCATGGCACACTTGCACCTGAGAAAAATGAACTACATTACGAAAAATGGATTGGTGCAAGGTGTTCCCATGAAGAGTTTTCAGTTCGAGGATAAGTGTCTACCGTGCAAGAAAGGAAAACAACAAAATAAGGCACACAAGTCCAAGACTCAGAACTCAATAGCTGCCACATTCGACTTGCTGCATATGGATCTCTTCGGACCAATCAACAAAAGGAGTATAGGTGGTAGTTGGTACTGTTTAGTTATTCTGACGATTACTACGTTTTTCTTGGGTTTTCTTTTTAGGTACGAAGGACGAGACGACTGCAAAGCTCATCGGGTTCTTAGACCAAGTGGAAAATTCTTACGGAACGAGGGTTAAACGAATTAGAAGTGATAGCTATAACCGAATTTAAAAACACAGTTATTGGTGTATATTGCCTATCAAAGGGCATAGTGCATCAATTTAGTGCACCTTATGAGCCACAACAAAATGGGGTTGTCGAACGGAAAAACAGGACTTTGATTGAGGTAGCAAAGACCATGCTTTCGGATTCAAAGCTTCCTACCATGTTTTGGGGGGAGGTAGTGAATACCGCGTGCCATGTGTTAAACCGGGTCCTTACTGTCAAATCATTGAACAAAACCTGTTATGATGTTTTGAATAAAAGGCCACCAAATTTAACTGGCTACGAACCTTTTGGGGTACCATGTACTTTAATGAAAACAAAACATCAACCAAAATTTGGTGAAAAGGCTGACGAAGGTTATTTCCTAGGTTATGTGCCTAATTCACCAAATAAAAGGGTTTTTAACAAATCTAATGGTACAGTGAGATTGTGTATAACATTGACGTCACAAGTTATACACATGAACCCCAAACTGGTCCGGAATGGATATTTGATTATGACAAATTGTTTGAGTCATTTAACATTCCTTTGGATGGAAATGCAGGTACAATCGAACAGGACATGTCATCATTAAATCTGAATGACGAGGGTCAAAGTTTTTCGAGGACCACCTTTCCATCAACATCCGAGCCTACATCAACTTAAGATAGATCTCGAGAAGAAAATGATTCTGAAGTGCCTACAAACGAAAATCAGACAACAAATTCTAACTCTGAAGACAGTGTCCATGAGGAAGAAAATGTGGAGTCTGAAGTTGTTCCCCCGTTAGGAGAGATAGGATCAAATTTGGGAGGTAATCTTAGGGTTGACGAGATAGAAACATCTAGGATCAACAAGAATCATCCTATTGAGAGTATCATAGGAAATCCTAATGCTGGTGTGAGGACTAGGAGTAGTTTGAATAACAACACGGTGTTGTTGTCGATGATCAATGACTCCAAGGCCTTTCATACTTGCCTCTACTCATGTTTCATCTCGCAAGTAGAGCCGAAAAATGTGCAAATGGCACTAAAAGAGAACTCTTGGGTTGAAGCGATGCAGGAAGAACTGTCATAGTTTAGGAAACTAGAAGTGTGGGAGTTAGTTCCGTTACCTGGATGAGAAGTTGCAATAGGAACCAAAAGGGTTTTTAAGTGCAAGAGAGATGATTAGGGTATAGTCACTCGCAACAAAGCAAGGCTTGTGGTAAAGGGTTTCAACCAAGAGGAAGGAATCGATTACAATGAAGTGTTCGCGCCAGTGGCAAGGTTGGAAGCAATTCGTTTGTTTCTGGCTTTTGCTTCCTTCAAAGGTTTTAAAGTTTATCAGCTAGATGTTAAGAGTGCTTTCCTTTATGGGAAAGTGAAGGAACTGGTATATGTGGAACAGCCGCCTGGGTTTACAGATCCGAAATATCCAGACAGAGTATATCGGTTAGATAAGGCTTTGTATGGATTACATCAAGCACCGAGGGCGTGGTACGAAACTCTATCCAATCATCTTTTAGACAACGGGTTTGAAAGAGGGAGAATAGATAGTACGTTGTTCGTGAAGCGAAAAGGTGAACATTTCATCTTGGTACAAGCGTACGTCGATGATATCATATTTGGATCATCAGACGAGCAGATGTGCACAAATTTTGAAAAGGTGATGAAGTCAAAGTTTGAGATGAGTGCGATGTGTGAGTTAAACTTCTTTTTGGGTTTGCAATTCGAACAGATGAACGAGGGCATGTTTATTCATCGGACGAAATATGTCTACGACATCTTAGAGCGCTTCGGGATGGAAGGAACAAAGTTGACTACTCACTTCAGCACTCCGATTCAAGTGAATCATAATCTCAGACCGGGTACAGAAAGTGATACCGATGTGGATCCAACGTTATATCGGGCCATGATTGGGTCACTTATGTATTTAACTGCTTCTAGACCTGATATAATGTTTGTTGTATGTATTTGTGCTAGGTTTCAAGCTAATCCAAAAGAGATGCACATGAAAGCTGTGAAGCAGATTCTACGATACCCGAAGTCGAAACCGAAGCTGAGACTTTGGTATCACGCGGAGGGCGATCTGGAATTGGAGGCGTTCACGGATTCAGACTATGGAGGATGTAGCTTGACTCGAAAGTCAACAACTAGAGGTTGCCTGTTCCAAGGAGGGAGACTTGTTTCCTGGCAATGCAAGAAACAGACTTCGGTAGTCGTGTCAACGTGCGAGGCCGAATATGTTGCTGCTGGTAGTTGCTGTTCACAGAATCTGTGGATACAACAACAATTGCGGGATTACGGTTTGACTTATACTCATACTCCTATTAGGATAGATAACCAGTCAACAATTTCAATAACCAATAATCCAGTTAAACATAATAAAACCAAGCACATAGACATAAGACACCACTTTATATGTGATTGTGCTGAAAAGAATTTAATTAAGCTGGTAAAAGTGGCAACGAATGATAATAATGCGGATTTATTTACCAAAGCTTTTGATAAGTCACATTTTGAGTTTTTAGTTCAACTAAACGGAATGCGTAATCTAGAGTAAATTGACCTTAGTAGAGTTTATTTCCTTTTATAGTAGTAGAGTTTCTTTCTTTTTATAGTAAGTTTTAGTAGCTTAGGAGATTTTCCTTTTATAGTAAGTTAGTAGGTTATTTTATTTTCTTACTCTTATTTATGAAAAAAAAAAAAAGAAAAAAAGAGAGAAAACCATTAAAAAAATTCAAAAAAAGAGAATATCAGAAAATGAGTGAAGTCTTAGATACATAGGTTCAAAGTGACGAAAAATAGCACAGTCTTTAAAATCTCTAAGTGTTAAGCTTTCACACATAATGCACCTAAAATTCTAAGTGTTATACATTATCTAGTTTGATATGTTGGTAGGCATAATACATATAGGGAGTCTCAAGGCTAATAAAATATTCAAGAAAAAGTCAGACGTGTCACTAACTTAGATGTATGACCAAATGGTCTTAATTTTTATGTTAGAGACATACAGACATTGATTCTAAATGAGGTATGCAAACTTTCTGGGGGATGTATAGCATCATCAGATACATCTTTAAAAAAAGAACAGAACAAAAAAATCAAAATTCTGAGTTGAGAGTCAAAACAAGTAACTCTGTTGTACGTAAGTACAGACCTGTTGCCTCTGCTTTGACTCGAGTTAGCAAGATAAGTCGCTTTGTTGTACGTCGGTACAGACCTGTCACCGCTGTCTTGCCAGCTTTAAAAATAAACTTTAAGACAAACTAAGACACTTTGTTGTATGTAAATACAGACGTGTGTCTGACGTTTGCCTTTTAAAGAAAGTTTGCAATACCGAAAATTTATAATCATTGTGTGTATGCCTTGATCATAAAAGTATGTCTAAATATGAGTCACGTAAGGTAATTTCTTGATAAATAAAAAGGCCAAGGGATATTCCGAAGTGTAACATGTTTAAAGGGAAAATAATACCAACAATCATCTAGAAATGTGTGTCACGACAAACAATAAAAGGAATCAAAAAATTCCTAAGTGTGAAAGTAAGATACTGAAAGTGCGTTTGACACCGCTATCTGATTGAACCTTTCGTTCACTATTCTCGTCAAAAATATTCTGTTAAGTGTTAAGTATAGGTTGTAAATTTTAAAAAATATTGTAGATTAGTTTAACTTTAAATTTTGTTCAAAAAAATTTTAATTTATTTTAATTTATTTTTATTTTAATTTATTTTATTTTATTTAAGTTTATTTTATTAAGGAAAAAGGTCAAAGTTACTGAGGATGCATTTTAGTTGAATAAATAAACATTCCGTGAAAATCTTGTGCTTAGGGTAAATAAATTTTGCATAGTTGATCAGTTACACGAAAAAGTTGGAAAAGTTGAAAAAGTTGAATTTAATTCAAAGATATTCAAAATTTTCGAAATTTTCAGTTAAATTCTGAATTCTTCTTATCACAGATCTGAGAGACACTAATGAGATTGTGATCAAGTTTATCAACGTGGTAAACTTGATCAAGAGTGATCGTCCCATTAGTGACTACTCCTATTCCAGTGATATTTCCTCCCTTGTTCCCAGCAGATGATACAAAACCCTTGTTCCCACCCTTGAAGTCTATCAGCAGACTTCTTTCCATATTCATGTAATGAGAGCAACCACTGTCAACGAACCATTTGTTGTTAAGACCTGTAGTTAGATCCTGCACATGAAAGAAAACAAGTTAGTTATCATGGGGAACCCAAGCCATGACTGACTTGGTAATACCATTCTCATCCACATACTTAAACCCTTTCAAATACCCATCTCTTCTTTCAGGTGACTTGGGTTTTTGATTAAGAACTTATTGTGGTGCTTAGTGACTAATATTCACTCTTGGTCTTTGGGTTTTCATTTGCGGCGGAGCCCTAGAATAATTTCTATTATAGTACATTTCATTTTTATATAACTGGGCTCTACCCGGTGTCAGTTGTCTATTAGGGGTATGTGACCTAACTGGAGTGTAAGCCCTCCTAGGTGTTATACTCCTATAGACTTGTTGTGGCCCTGACCTAGGTCTTGTCGCTAATCACTTCATTCTGTCTGACCGACACCGATATTTGTTTAGCAGCTACCCTAGGTGTTGCATTCAAGTTCTTCTCAGTATGTTGAGAACTACTTGTACTTGGAATATTAGGTACTGACTTTAAGGTTGATTGATCTGGCTTCCCTACTGTCGGTGTAGACTCTACTTTCTTATAAGGACAGCTAGACGCAACGTGACCTTTCTCATGACATCTGAAGCAAGACATTTTATCAATTGGCTACTTATAAGTACCCTTTGATTTAGGTGTCTCACTAGTGTCATGTTCTTTTGATGTAACTACAGTGTTTACAACCTCTTGATGTTTATCACTTACATTTTTAGCTTTTTCTAGTTTAGTGTCACTAGTAGACTGCACAAACTTGACTTTCTTAATCATAGGGGGTTTGGTAGACACCTTAGTTGAATTTTCCTTTTCAGGTTCAGTTACAGTTTCTACCTCTGATTCAACTGTTTCAGTGGTTTTATCCTGAGATTGAGGCACATAGTTGTTGTTGAATGGTGGAGGACTTTCCTGATAACCTAGGCCCACTGGATTCTTAGACTGCCTCTAAGCATTCTAAGATTTTTCCTAGATTTAGGGATGAGTTCCTAAACTTTTCAAGTTTGCTATTGGCGTCTGCAACCTTAACTCTAGATTCAGCTATTCTACATCTTTAAGGGTGAGTTCTTTGGTCAAAGATTCGACATGCTTGTACATTAGTTCTAACCTGACACATTGCTCACTCAACTTGTCTTTTAGAATTATCACATCTTGGGAATCTGCTTTCATTTTGGTCCTTAAATTCTGCTTAATATCTAGAAGACTAGCATTATCAAATTGTAATGATTGGACCTGAGCTGTCATGATGTTTTGTGTCTCTAGTACTACATTTAATCAATCATTTAATGTAGCACTTAAAACGCATAAATCATGAAATGTAGAAAAGTTTTGAGTTACCTTTTTGCAATCTGTTTCCACATTAGCCATTTGAGCTGCAAACTCCAGAATGGTTTGCTCCTCTGACTTTTCCACCAACAAAGGAATTGATTCTGGCTGCTGGGTGTCCTCTGTTTCTTCTTCAGCTCTTTCCCCCCGGTCTCAGTTACCTCAGCCATAAAGGCTCTGGCATTCGACTCCGGATGAGTGCTCCAATCATATGTACTATATAGCTGTCAATTGAATGACACATTTGTCAACAGACCAGCTATGGCTGCTTGATTCCCAAAACCACTAGAGTGCTTTCTACCTTTATTCTGATTTTGATAATTTTCAACCTTTGGTTGTTGACACTCTCTGGCAAAATGTCCTAATCCTTGACAATTGTTGCACTTTACCTTTGACTTGTCAAAACCAACGTTGTTGCTTACACTCAGATTTTTTACCCGTCCACTTCATAAATCTCTTGACCCTTTGCGTCACCATGACCAGTTGCCATTGTAGGTCCATCTGTTCCAAGTCATCCGGATCTACCTGATCGTAGTCCTCTTCCCACAGAGCTGGATCATTTATTTTTCCATGAGAAGAATGCTGTGGCCCATGACTTTAGTTCACTAAAGGTTGACGGGTTTGATTCCCCAAAGTAGATTTCCGGATCCTGTACTTGATCAAATTCACGTTCCTTCTACTGCAACTTAAAGTTGTAGGCTCTTAGCGTTCCAATGCCCTCTTCCAGAGTGAGAGTTTCAAATTTGTCTTCATCATGCAGGTAAAGCATCCAGAAGCTTCTCTATCTTTTCAGTTTCTTGATACTCAACACTGTGATTAACAAGTTCAGTTAGCAGATGATAGAATCTAGTTATTGTTTCATCCAAGGACTCATTCTTCAGTGCCTTGAATATAGCAAACTGCTGCTTTAACATCTAGGTCCTCCCCTTTCTTACTCTGGGATTTCCCTCACACCTCTTCTCTAAAGCATCTCAAAGCTTTTTAGAAGTCACGTGACTTCTTAGTGTGTGTAGGATCTCCTTAGGTAGTGCCATCCAATTAGATGAAAAAGCTCAGTTCTCGGCCTCATAAATCTTTTTGTCGTCATCTTCCATGTTATGATACGTCAAAACCATTAATTGGCCTTCAAGCTCTTGCGTAGGGGGAACGTATCGTTCGTCGATGCATATCCACATATGCATGTCGTCAAGTCTTGCGAAGTCTGCAAATCTGTCCTTCCACCAGTAGTAATCTTCCAATTTAATCAGCTTGGGTGGAGAATTAGCTTTGCCAACCTCATGGTCCATTTCCAAAAATTTGTGCGAACTCGACATTCTTTTAAAACTTTTTGTTTTCGAACTTAAACTATTTAATTTAAAAATGAATTTAAAACAAATCTTTCGAACTTATTTAAGTTCGAAAAATATTAAATTTGAATTCATTTTGTAAATTAAATTCGAAATGTTTTAAGTTCGAACTCAACAAGTCCGAAAGACTCCAAATACGAGAAACACTAAATGTTCTAACTAATTCGAACCAAATCAAGTTCGAGAAACCCTACGAACTTTTGACAAGTTTGAATCAACTCAAATTCGAAAACCAACTAAGTTCGAATCACAACAAGTTCGAATTCTCTAACAACTTCGAATGCTCTAACAAGTTCGAAACCCAGTTAAATTCGAAAAAATTATAGAACAAATTCGTGAGGAGCGTATTCTGACAAGTTCGAAGAACCCTAATACACTCCTTAAGCTCGAGCACCGCAAGTTCGAGAAACGGCCAAAAATTCGAGTTTTTTTATAAGATTTCAGATTAAACCAATGTTTTTAATATTGAAAACACTGATTTCGACTGAAAAATGAACTAATATGAATTCTTCCCCGTAACCTTGCTTGTAGAACTCTGAAAACTTCGAAATTGTGTGATTTATCGGGTAAAAACGTCTAGAAAGCAAAGAATGTTCGTCGAAACGCGGAGAACACAAAGAACACTCGTTATGGCACTGATACCAATTGTAAGGTCACCCTTGTTACGGATCTGATCTTGGCACGACGCCGTCTAACGAGTGTGGAATCCTCGTTAGTGGCTTAACGGATCGATCACGCACGAAAACTGGAGACAAACACAATGATAGCCGATACAACGAACGACCCCACACGTTGTATTTCTCCAAAACAAAATCTCAGAAACGTTCTAGTTCGCACGTGCACTTGCAAAAGCTCTAATACTCGTATTTCTCGAAAGTCTCTTAATAAAACGACTTAATACCTAATTATACTAATTAAGTTCAAACTTAACTAATTAAGTTCATTTAGGCCCAAGCCCACGAACTTGTCCAATACCCTTCGAACTTAGTTGCACTAAGTTCGACTGGGTTGGGTTAAGTTCGAACCTTAGCCTAGAACTTATCCTTAGAACTTATTCCTAGAACTTATCCTAGAACTTATTCTGATAGTCTAGAACTTAACATGCAAATATAGACATCACACATTATGAATTAACATAAACAACGTGTGTTAATAAAGCCTCATCTATTATGAATGACTATCTATTACATATCTTGACTGATATCGTCACACATCACCATTTTGTTTTGCCATTCTATTAACTTTGAACAACATTTATCAACCAAACTTCATCCCAAGCATTCTAAAATTCCACCTCTTCTAATGGGCAGGCAGTTGTGGCTACTGCAATGACCATTAGTCTGGAAAGGTTCTATTCCCTACATAGTAAGTTGCTACCCCAAAAGAATGTTCATATAGACGAAATGGTGAAGAACACTACAACTTCACCAACAGAAGACTAAGAAACTCTAATTCTATCATAAAAAAATGAATAGAATCGTGAAAATCAAATCAAAAGACCTGCTACGATAAGAAAATATAAGAAATGTAAGAGATCATTTAGCCACTGCCTTTGGCAACTATGAAAATCAAAGAGCATGGGAAGTAGTTGAAACCAAACTAGAGAATGGGACAGGACCATTACAAACCAGAATCAATGCGTTTTAAGTAAGGGCTAGAGTTTTTCGTGATACTTCATTGATAATTGAGGCTCTCCTTGACACTTCATTGATAATTGAATCAATACAATCAAAAACCCTTTTTACACCCAACATCCATTTCCATGATATATGGATCCAGCATCATGATGTCCATACAATCCCAATCTTAATTTCTCATCTCTGAACTCCAAAGAAACTTCAACAAGCTATTTATCTATATCAACTTTCAATATATCGCTTAATGAACCATATCTAATGTTAACAACAAAAAAAATACAACAAAATCCACATCTAAGGTTAACAACCAAGAAACGCACACAAAAAATACGAGGAACGCACACAATTTAATATTATATCACAGATATGAATGCTTAAGAAAAATATATATACCTTCGAGATATTTGCACAAGTGAGAAGGTAGAGATAGAGAGGTCGACGGCTGAAAAGGTAGAGAGCAAGAGATCAACAGCGGTGGTGAGAAGGTAGAGAGATAGAGATCGACGGCTACGGTGAGAAGGTAGAGAGACAGAGATCGAAGGTGGCAGTGAGAAGCAAGAGAGATAGAGATCGACGGCAGTGAGATGGTAAAAAGAGAATGATGGTCGCAGGTGAGAAGGTAGAGAGATCGATGATGCCCATGAGGGGTGGGGCGGTGAGGGGTGGGGGCGGCGATGAGTGAGACTGGCGAGGGGAGACTACAGAGGCGCTGAGAGAGAACACCTTGGATGGTTTTTTGTCAAATGAGATGGGTTACAGGGTTTGGGGGTCCTGCTGAGCAATACTACTCTTCGCTTTTTTGTGAGAAACGGAATTTCCATTTCTCCCCATTTCTCACTAGATGGGAGGGAAACAAAAGTAGAGAATATGAATTTTTTAATTCTCATTTCTCGTTTCTCAGAACAAAATAAACAAGAGAATTGTTTCCAATTCCATTTCTTTGCTCCCATTTCTCTGTACCAAACATGCCCTTAATCCTTGACTAATTTTAAAAGTTTTCGTTTGATGTTTATGATAATACGTCCTTTTTGTAAAATAAGTATGAAGTTGTACTTTTAACGACTTGTATAAATTATAGAATAATGACAGAATATACGTTATAACTATATAAGTACTACTCTTATTGTGTTAGGTACAATCCAATATTGCTTATTCTTGAATTTTAAGACATATCTAAGACGTACAAGTATGTTAATTAAACATGAAGTACAATTGTTTTACGCAGAAATGTGAATTTTTGAAGAAAACTCTGGCACATTGACTGCACATTGGAAAGTGGATACAATTTAAGACGTACAAGTATGTTCAACATGAAGTACAATTGTTTTATGCAGAATTTTGAATTTTTGAAGAAAACTCTGGCACATTGACTGCACATTGGAAAGTGGATACAATTGCACATTGGAAAGTGGATACAGCTGCACCTTGGGAACAATACCAATCCTTTCAAATCCCTCATATTTGTACCAACAGAGCTCTTTGTGCATCTGAAAAGCAGAATGGTACCTCTCTCCTCACAAATAAGTTATTTTGCATAGACTTTCAAATATCATCCAAGAACATTTGAAGTCGCCCTGCTAAAAATATACGTGAAGACCCTTCAAACCCGATACAAATTTAGATTTCCCCCGTCTTTTGAATATTAAAAATCGGAGATTGCTCAATGGCTTAATACTCGACGTGTCTCCGGCAAATCATAACCATCTACAATATTGGCATCCCTCTCTTGACGGTAAACATTTATCACTCTGCATGATAAAAAAAGATTTCTTTTAAGTTGAATATCATAGCCGCTAATACGGTCTCCGTTATACGAGTTCTTTTAGGTTCTCTTTTATTTCTGTCTGATGTGTTAACAATGATTTTTATAGATTTAGATTTCCTTTTTACATTCAAAACAGTTTTTTATGATGCTAGGGTTTCCTGCTATATTTATTATTAGCACCAACTTTCACATATTCTGTAAGCGGTATCATAAATTTGTCTTGTCTCAGTACCCATTAATCCGATCTAATTCCCTTCTTGATTTCGATTATGTTTTGGTTTTACCGGTTAATCAAGAGCTTCATAGATGTTTTTTGAATGTGATGATAATTGGGTGGGCTTGTATGTGAATCTGGTTGCCCCGGTTTATCACAAGGCAACAGGTTGTATCATATGAATAGGTAACATAGGTTACTTGATCAATCCATGAAATAATCTATACCATCATAATCTGTAGCTTATCTCATGTTTCAGAGATGAGGAAACACAAGTAAGGTTTTTCAAACAATCATAACATAGTGACATTAATTTAAGATTTAATATTAGACGAATCTATAGACTTTCAATGTTAGATTTTAATATCGAGACGATTTTTAAGATTTTTGTTTTAATCACTCAGCGAACAAACAAAAAATCTCCAATAATTAGTACTAAAACATTACAAAATGTGGTTCAGAATCATGTTTGGGTTTTTCTATCCATTTATTGATTTTGGCCTTTTGACATGCATACATATTCTTATCAACAATACAGGTTTTTATGATATCTCAGATGTACTTGTCGAGATGCTTGATGTAGTTTCAAAAAAACAATATTCTTGTCAAGGAGGAAAGATATCACGAGCCAACGACGCAGGTGCCTACATATTATACATTTAATCGGGTTTTGGGGAATTTATATGTTATATATAGCCTTAATTTCTATATCAGTTCAAATTTGGTTTCTAGCCTAATATTTATACTTCATACGTAACACATAATATGTCGGTAGAAGTTTGCACATTGTTTTTTCTTTCAAGCGTTGTTCCTTTTCAGGTTATTGGGTGAGGGAAAAAGTATTGAGAAAATTCAGCGAATGACAAAGATATGATGCTGACATTTTATGTTTTTTTCCTCTTTATCCTTTATTTATTAAAATGAACAACAAATTCTATGTAATGCATTGTGAGAACTCTTTTATCGTTTTCGCAAGAATCTCATTGCGAGAATATGTACTCCTATCTTCCCTAAGGAATAAGCATTGTGTCTAGGTTTTTGGCATAAATGTGTTTGATCTTGATGTCTTGAGACTTGAAAGATTAACAGACCGGTACCATTATTGATAGGATCTAACATGTGTTAGCTTTGCTTCATCACTAATCCTTTGGTGTTTCATTAGTAGAGTTTTGTGCTTTGTTTTTTTTTTTTTTTTTTTTTTTTTGAGAAAACAAGCTTGCATATTTTCTTTTGCTTTTGTCCCAAGAAAAATGAGCTAATTTGGATTTTCCATCGTGAAACAACATTTATAAACTTTTTATATGACTTGCAAAAAGATTATGTCTTAAATGAAATTACCCATAAGTTGTAGTTAATAATGCCAAAAAATTTGTTACTTATTCTTCAGTAAGTTTCGAAGGTGATATACTATATTCCATGTCTAAACTGGAATGACATTGAAGAAAAAAAACAAAAAGTGGTGCAAGCTGTAGAATAACTCCAGCTTATGAGTTGCTCTTTAGGTGCTTCGCAAGGTGATGCTGCCATGTCTTCCATTATTGAACTCGTGATTCTTATGGTAAGTACTAAAATTGTGATTGTCTTGCACAACCTAATCCACATTTTTTTCTTTATTTATTTCTATATCTCTATGTATACTTATGAAATGGGTAGGGGTGTGTGATGGCCTACAGTGTATCCAATTCTCTCTACCTACATTTTTTTTGAATTTGTTCACAATCTCAGTGTCTGAGGGTTCTACATTATTTTTTGGAGTGCAAGGAAGAAGAAAATAAAGAGATTGAAGAGGAAGCATCAATATATGAAGAAGAGAACAAGTTAATATTTTTAGAATATTCTGCTATTTATTTCAAATGAATCATCACTATTGTGTAAGTTTCACTATTGTAATCAATATCTTTAGTTGACGGATGGTTTTTCCATTTTGAGATTTGAATATTTCGGGTTTAGCTTACTTCTAATGTTTTTTGAAACGGAATAGACAGTTTTATCTTTAGACTTTAGAGTTTTACATTGTTGTGTTCATAAATATCTATATTATAGTATCTTCAGAGCTTTACTATTTGTTCTTTTTTTTTTTTTTGACAAAAACATAAGACAATGTATTCTTATTTCGTATGTTTATACCGGACTTTATAAGCTTCATTTCATCTTACATGTATTCGAATTTTAGGTTAGTCTTTGGAACCTCAACATCTGTTGCTATGAAAATATAAGGTCTCTATCAGTTAGATGAAGTTTTTTGACATTTCAAATGATGTCACAAAAAAAATCTTTTCACAGTAAATCCAGAGAGACGAAAGTCGTCCGGTTGATGATGTTTATTGATATTTCCAAAATCGTCAGATAGAAATCCTTTTATGTAAATCCAAAAGGATACTAGAGGGAGCAGAACATGACCCTCCGGTTGAAACTTGACCCTCCAGTTGAAACATCAGCCGGATGAACCCTTAATTGTGTATTCTTTTGTGAAAACATTTAAATATGTACAACTATACCGTTAAGTGGTCATGGGTTGTGGATTTCTTGTTTATGTTGAATTCATAGTATTCATGGAAAATGTGATTTAAATGCTTTATATATTTTATTGAACGAACATGTTATTAAATGAAAATTACTCGTCGCCGCCGCTTTGCGCGGGATACAACTATATATATACATACATACATATATATATATATGGGCTCCTTTTGAATATGTTTTCTTCTTCCTTTTGCCAAAATCAGGAGCGTGTGTGTGTTGTATGTGATATCAGCAAGAAAGCTTCCTAATTCTGAGATTGAGCTGCTGGAATTCGCGCTAATCCTCACCATCTTCTTCTTGTTGAGTTATTGAGTTGCAAAGGTAAGGGATTTTGAAATTATAGTCTAAATTCGTGTTATGTATTGTTGTAATCATTAACAGTAGCTTAAAAGGTTGTAGGGGATGTTATATTGCTAATTTTATGAGTTGCTACTGGTTGAATCGAGTGGTGGAGATGTTTATACTCCTAGGCAGCCATTACCAGTGAGAAGAGGACATCTGCACGCCCAGGATCGCGGTTGCAACCCATGAAAGCGGCCGCTACGAGTCTTTTGGTGGTGCGGGTTGAGTGCGATCGTGGCGCGGGTCGTGAAGGCATTTGTGATCTGTGTTAACCCTTTGGCACGTGTATTATAGACTTTGTGCATTATTGCCACTTATGATATTGTGTACGTGTCATTTGCGGGATTTAGGAGTGTGTTATATGATGGTATCAGAGCATAGGGTTTGAATCCAGACTATCGTTAGTGGATGCTTGACTTAAACCGTGTTCAGATCCGTGGGAATCATTCTGAGATTGATTCTAGTGGAATTAACTGACCTAGTTTATTGTGTAATGCTGGGTGATTTATTTTTGTTCTTAACTATTTCGGTTTGTCCAGATTGATATGGCAGATCAGGGAGAGGCATCTGGTGCAGCTAGACCAGCGGGCGATGAGTTTGTCTACAAGTCTGATCTTTTGGAGATTTTGACAGAGTTCTACCGTCAGCAGGGCTTGGGTCAGTGTATCGGGCCGGTTGTTCAGCCGACAGGGATAGATTCTGGGGCGGGTGCCTCTTCATCTACATAGACGGGTGGCTACGTTAAGGACTTTATGACAGGAGACCTACCGAAGTTCAGGGTTAGTGGTGAGGCGGGAGTTCCTATGGCTTGGGAGAGAGAGATAGAGGCTGCTTTTCGGGTCGCGCATGTGGATCCAAAGGATATGGTCGGATATGTTTCATACTTGCTCAGGGGAGGGGCTTCCCAGTGGTGGAAGTCTATTGAGTCATCCATGACGTCATGCGCTGCATATGCCATGACTTGGGATCAGGTAGGGTCGTATTCGAGTTGCAGTACATCCCCAGAGATGAGAGGCGAGAGATGGAGCGCCGGTTTCTCCACTTACATCATGGTAAGATGACAGTGCAACAGTATATTGACCGGTTCAACGAGTATTCTCAGTTTGCTACTCAGCACATAGATACTGAGCGGTGAAAGGCCGGTGGGTTTATTGACGGGTTGCGGTCAGATATTCGGGAGTTTGTGGGGTTGCATGAGACCCCTACATTGCCAGAGCATTAGAGATGGCCCGCATGAGGGAGCGAGAGATAGAGAAGTAGAGGGAGTAGCCCTCTTCCCAGCGACAGCGTACTAGGTCTTCAGAGCAGCCCTCAAGTGTGTTGAGGTCCTCCTGGGATACCCCTAGAGATCAGCAGCCAGATCAGTGGTGATTTTTGGGCCATGATTCAGGGCAGGGTTTAGGATAGAGACAGAGATACGGGCAGGGATCGGAGATCGAGGGGGCAGATGCAGGGTCAGAGATTGGGGGCCCAGAGTCAGGCATAGAGCTCCCGGTATGGTGCACCGAGTCAGACTTCTGGCATGCAGGTCGACAGTTCATAAGGGGATCGGGAGTGCCCGAGGTGTCACCAGCGTCATTCCGGGTCGTGTTCTTCAGATCTACCCTGATGTTATCGATGCGGCTAGCAGGGGCCAGCTGCCGCCACGTGTGCTGTTCTGGAGCCGTTATGCTTCCGTTGTGGGAAGCTACAGCACATGGTTAGGGATTGTCCAGAGACGGAACCAGCGGTTCAGGGGGGCCAGTTCTAGTGGGGCCAGGGCACAGCCGTTTTCTTCTAGCCGTCGTGATACAGCTCCCAGGGGTCGAGGACGGGTGTTTCAGGCGACCGCTGAGGTGGCACGGGATGCTAAGGATGTCGTTTCGAGTACGTATATTCTGAACGGGCTTCGATCACGTGTTTTATTTGATTCTAGAGTAGATCGCTCATACGTGTCTATCATCTTTTTTGCGTACTTTACTGTGTCTTCTTCTCCCTTATTTGTTCCTTTGATTGTAGAGAGAGTTGATGGGAGTACCATGTTAGTGAGTCGTGTGTATCGGGATCGTGTGTTGGAGATTGATTCTCATCAGTTTTCGATCGATTTGCTCCTTTGATTGTAGAGAGAGTTGGGTATGGATTGGATGACTGCCAGACGGGCTGATATTTTGTGTGCTAAAAAGATTATTCAGAAACCCATTTCTGACAGTGAGAGTGTTACAGTGTACGGGGTACGGTGTAATGGTGAGATTGGGATGGTATCTATGGCTAGGGCGCAAAGATATGTGTCTAACGGATATGAGACACGCGTGGAAGGAAAAGAAGACTATAGAGACATACCTGTGATTCGTGAGTTCCCGAGGTATTCCCAAAGTAGTTGCCTGGGATATCACCAGATCGCCAAGTGGAATTTCGCATTGATCTTGTTCCTGGGGCGGTGCTGATTACTAAGACGTTGTATAGGCTGGCACCAGCAGAGATGAATGAGCTAATGTCTCAGTTACAAGAGTTATTAGATCGTGGATTCATCCATCCGATTTCATCACTGTGGGGAGCACCGATATTGTTTGTGAAATTGAAAGACGACAGTATGCGGATGTGTATAGACTACAGGGAGTTGCATAATGTGACAGTGAAGAATCGTTATCCGCTTCCACGTATCGATGATTTATTTGATCAGCTTCACGGATCGAGCTACTTCTCTAAGATAGATATGCGATCTGGGTATCATCAGTTGAGGGTTGGGTATGACGATGTGCCGCATACAGCGTTCCGGACTCGTTATGGGCACTATGAGTTTCTTGTGATGTCATTCGGTTTGACTAACGCACCCGCAACTTTCATGGATTTGATGAATAGGGTGTGTAGATCTATGTTGGATAGATTCGTGATAGTGTTAATTGACGACATTTTGATCTATTCAAGGAGCGCCGGAGACCACGAGCAGCAGCTACGAGAGGTTTTGACTGTGCTGCGAAAGGAGAAACTATATGTGAAGTTCTTCAAATGTGAATTTTGGTTACGTGAAGTGCAATTTTTGGGGCATGTGGTGAGTGCTGTGCATATAAAAGTGGATCCACCCATGATTGAGGCAGTGATGAGTTGGGAGCCACCGAAGACAGTGTGAGAGATTCGCAGTTTTCTGGGTCTTGATGGGTATTACAGACGCTTCATCCAGGACTTTTCGAGGATGGCCATGCCATTATCGAGATTAACACAGCAGTTCGTACTGTTTGAGTCGTCTGAGGAGCAGCAGTATGCATACAGAGAGTTGAAGACCCGTTTGTGTCAGGCTCCAGTGTTGGCGCTGCAAGAGGGTACCGAGGATTTTGGGGTGTATTGCGATGCTTCAGGGTCTGGGTTGGGTTGTGTCTTAATGCAGAGAGGGAAAGTGATCACCTATGCGTCGCGACAGCTGAAGAATTTTGAAGAAAACCATACCGTGTATGACCTAGAGTTAGACGCCATAGTGTTTTGCATTGACAATTTGGCGACATTATCTATATGGGTCTCGTTTTGTTGTTTATGCTGATCATAAGAGCCTTCAGTATTTGTTTAGTCATAAACAGTTAAATATGCAACAGAGGTGCAGTTTAGAGCTATTGACGGACTATGATTGCGAGATTCAGTACCACCCGGGCAGGGCAAATGTGGTAGCTGATGCGTTGAGCCGTAGGGCATGCGGCCAAACTATGATCTTCAGGGCTACGAGACTTGAGATTATCTCGACGTTGATTGACGGTTTGAGTTTAACGAAGCAGGAGGGCCTGCGGGACGAGTATGTGAAAGGGGAGCGTCTAACAGGGCAGATTGAGACATTGATCAGGGGCGATCAAGGGTTGTATACGTTTCTTGACAGAATTTGGGTCCCTAGGGTTGGGAATCTGCGGTAGTTGATTCTTGATGAATCTCAAAGATCGAGGTTGTCCATTCATCCAGGGAGTACTAAGATGTATAGAGATCTGCGTGAGTTCTATTGGTAGCCGGGGATGAAAAGAGATGTGGGCAGATATGTGGAGCAGTGTATGACCTGTTTGAGGGTTAAAGCTGAGCATCAGAAGCTGCATGGTCATCTTCAACCGTTAGAGATCCCCGAGTGGAAGTGGTATCACATTACAATCGATTTTATTGTTAGAATTCCACGCACGGTCAGGGGTAATGATTTGATTTGGGTAATAGTGGATAGACTGACCAAGAGTGCGCATTTCTTAGCCGTTCGAGGTACCATCACCATGGATCAGTTAGCACAGCTTTATATTAACGAGGTGGTATCGCGTCATGGGATTCCAAAGTCGATTACTTCAGATAGGGATGCTCGGATTACTTCGCGGTTTTGGTAGAGTTTTCAAAGGGAATTGGGTACCAGGGTACAGTTGAGTAGGGAGTATAGACCACAGACTGATAGGCAGACAGAGCGTACTAATCAGACCCTCGAGGACATGTTGCGAGCGTGTGCGATCGACTTCAGTGGTAATTGTGATGTGCATCTATCGTTAGTCGAGTTCGCGTATAATAATAGTTATCACGCCACCATCAAGATGGCTCCGTTTGAGGCTCTGTATGTGCGCAAGTGTCTAACCCCTGTGTGTTGGGGTGAGGTCGATGATTGACCTATTAGTGGGCTTGAGCTATTGCAAGAGGCTAGTGATAAGGTGGCAGTGATTCGCGAACATATGAGGGTCCGCCAGAGTTGCCAGAAGAGTTACATTGATCGTTGTTTACTAGAGCTTAAATTCAGGGCCGGGGATCGGTTTCTATTAAAAGTATCACCGTGGAAAGGGGTTATCAGATTCATGCATCGCGGGAAGCTGAGTCCCCGATACATAGGGTCGTTCGAGATTATTGCCAGAGTTCGAGACCAGGTCTATCGACTAAGATTTCCTGCAGAGCTAGCCGGTGTGCACGATACCTTCCACATGAGTCATCTACGGAAGTGTTTGGCCAAAGATGATCAATACGTGTCGTTATCTAAGATTATAATCGATGACTAACTGTGATATGCTGAGCAGTCCGAGTCCATTTGTAACACCCGTTAATTTTGAGTCATTTAATTTAAATATTAATTCGAGAAAATAGGATGTAAAATATCCAAATCCACTGTTGACATTTAATATTTTGAGTTTTGTGATTTTAAGAACTTGAAAACAATTACAAAACTATTTTATATACATATATATATATATATATATATATATATATATATATATATATATATATATATATATATATATATATATACATATACATATATAGGAACAAATTTCATCATATTCTTGAAATTTTGGGTATAAAAGGAAATCATTATAAGTATATATGAATGGAATGTAAAAAACATAAATGAATAAATAAATAAATGCATGGATACATTAAATACCACCATCATCATCATCCCATTTCTTTGGATAAATTCCTATATATGTATGTATAAAACCCTAATAGCAAAAATTCTACTCCTCAAGAACAAACACTTTCATAAATCTGGGTATTTCTTTCTTATTTGTTTTGTGCTGGAAATTCAAAGATTTGATCAACTTTTATCTTCAACTCAAAGCATCATTTGAGGCTCATTACGGTAACAATCCACACCATAACAATCACTTAAAATTTGGGTTAAGAATTTTGAAGCACAATGAATGGAGATTTCACGGGTGTTATTTAATGATTCGAGAACATACTTATAAATGTGATTCAAATCAGTAATAGAAGATAGAACCTATTCATATGGATTATATGGAGTATCGCCCGTGTTAAAACGGCGACGTAGTCATCGGTCGACGGCAGCACCGGTGCCGCTGCCCTTGTTTGGCCTTACCGTTTGCTTGTTTTCTGGGTTTCTTCGAGAGAGGTGAGGGAGAAGGACTCGTGGGTGTTCAGTGGAGGCTTGGTCGGTGTTGGAAACACCTTGGCCGGCGACTTCACGGCAGCGGTGGTAGCCACCATTAGCCTTCTGTCTGTCCGTTTTTCTTTCTATCGTTTTGTTGTTGTTGCATCGAGAAGAGAGAAGGAGATGTGTGTTGTGGCCGGAATCCAACCATGGTGGAGACTGGCCACACCACCTCTTTGACTGATCACCGGCGTTGTCTGCCTTTCTTTCTTATTTTTGTTCACGGCTGAGATGGAGAGGAAGCACAGGGACCATTATTCATTTGGTTAATTGGGTTTAGCGTAGGTTAGGATTTGGGTCAAGTTAATGATAATTAGGTTAATGTTGGGCTTTTGCTTTTAAATTCTGTTGGGCCTTCTCAATTGATAATTGATTTTGGCTGACATATATATTAAGAATTTAATTGGGTTTTGGGTTTTATGATTAATTGGGCTGTTGTCATTTTATTTTATTTTGTGGGATTCTTAATTTAAGACTATTTAATTGTATTAATTAAAAAGGGTTAGTTGGATTTATTTTGTTCATCATTTTGGGCCCTATAGGGTCCACACGCTATGAATCTATCAAGGCGTGAACGGCGTCAAACGAGTTCGGAATCCTCGTTTAACGGTTACGGATCGATCACACGAAAACACGGAGCCGAACAAGGTGTTGGACGATAGAATACTGACCCTACACGATGTATTGCTCCTAAACACTCTGAAACTCTCTCTTAGTTCGTCTGAATGCTCTCCCAAAGCTCTGAAAGTGTTAATCTCAAAGTGTTTTTCAAATAACACAAATAAGTTCATGATATAACCTGTAAGTTCGTGCATGGCCCAAGCCCACGAACTTACAAGTTCAAGTCCATGCAGGTACAAACTTACCAGGGCTAAGTTCGTAACCTATGCCTTATGAACTTATTCTCATAAGTTTATAACCCCATGAACTTATTCCCATAAGTTCATAGGCTATTGAACTTATCACCATAAGTTCATAGCCTCATGAACTTATTCTCAAAAGTTCATGCCTTAAGAACTTATCACGAACTTAATATGCAAACGTAAACATCATACACAATCATGAACTTAATCCATAAATATGAACAAACAAACATGACTTGTATTAATAAAGCCCTATCTATTACATATGACTATCTATTACAAAACTAGATTGCTATCGTCACACCGGATGTACCAACAGACTCCCCCTTGACGATAGCTTCTAGAAGATATTAATTACTCTATGGAACTAGACTTATTTAAATTGCTACCAGCATGCAATCCTTGATCAACGCAAACCTTATCCACTCTCTCATATTTTCTGCCATCTTACCTCCAATTTTCATCAAAGAAGATTGATTGATCATGAAGCTTTCGCAGGTCATCATGAGAGAGGTTAACTAGGTGTAAAGGATCATATACTCTCAAAATCACCTTCTCATCTTTATCTTCCATTACTGCCTCACCCGTCTCATAGTCGATGTACCTCCACATCAAGTTTCTCAAAACATCTTCGTGGCATCGACTTTAATGGAACCTTCTTCGGGCACTTAACAGGCTTGTAACACATTTTCGTCAATGGCCTGCCAGTCAATGGATCTATTCTTGTTTTGTCCATGACCTTCTTGCCAATCATTGGTGCTAGCCTTTCAAACTTTCTCGACTAACCTTCCCTTCTGATGATCTTTGCAATGACTTCAGCATAGGGGTCATTACCAATGTTGATTAGCTCCTTCCAGGCTAAGGCTTTAACTTCACATTTGAGCAGAGAATTGCAGTCCTTCAGCCTTCTTCTAAGATACTATAGACCATCTTTTCTTTTTAGAATTAAGAGCTGCAGTTCTCTATCAAAGAACCAGCTAACGATACTGCCTGACAATTTCCCTGGACTTGGCATTTTCATTTTCTCTTTCATTGCCAAGTCCTTCCTTTTCTCTTCTTCCCTGAACCATAATTTTCTCTTTTCTTCTTTTGTAAGCTCCCTATCAGGTACTTCAGATTCTGATTCAACGTCTAAGGCATATTTAAGCACTTCTATGTCAATCACGCTCTAAACTTCATTTGTATATACCTCTGTGATAGGTTGCTTCTGTATCACTATCTCATCAGCGTCATCATCTTTGTCTATCAAGATCTCACCGTCGAATTTCTAATCGGGAACCTTATATCATCATCATCTTCTAACGTGGCCAAGGCTCCAATCATTTGTTCGTCGATTATCTCTGTAGCCTCGGGAGCCTTGCCTTTATCCTTATCTGCTCCTGACGATCCAGACTTCCCCTGAATATCAGCTTGCTGAGCAGTCTGTTAAGAATGATCTGCTATCTCACTGTCCTTTTGTGCACTGGGGTCGTCTCCTTCATCTTCTCTACGCGTCCCCCTCAACTCATCACCTCTACAACTACTCTCCCCCTAAACAGCACGATCTATTAATACTTGCTCCAGTAGGGCCTGAAGAGTTGTGATCTATCTGTTGTTGTTGGGTAGCCACAGTTTGATCTAAAATTGCATAATGTTGATCTAACTGAGCATTACGTTGTTGTAGCCCGCTGACTGCCCTTGATAGTTGAAGAATTTGGACTGCTTGGAGATCAACTTGAGCTTTTAGTTGATTAAAGCTTTGGGTGTCAGATGATGTGGATGTTGATGGAGTGGCTGTGTGGTTGCTGATCGAATGGTGGTTGATGTAGAAGTCCCTGACTAATCTAGGCATTGTCGCTTAGCCCTTTGGTGTCTTGCGACCGACACTTCTTCTTCTGGCACAAACTCTTCATCTTCCTCTTCTTCATCTCGGAGACTGAATGATTGTTGTTAATCTGTCTGTGGCTGCACAACGAGTCGAGTAACATGAAGACCAAACGAAGTTGGAGGATTTTCAGCCTCTCTGACTTCACTGGCGGTCTCGGAATCTGTCTCCGGCTCTGTCTCCGCAGCAGCAGTAGCATCTTCCGGCTGATAGTTCTCTATATCGTCAAAAATATTTCCCTGAGCCTCAAGAGGTTGAAGAATATCCTAAATCAACTCTTCGGTGATGGCCTCCTGAGCTGCTCCTCCTTTGACATAAATGTCCTCTAACGTCTCCTGTATCGGATCAGCTTGTGCTACCGATGTAGTAGCCACAGCTTCCGGTGCTGACATCGGTGGGGGTTGAAGCGGAGCAACCGCTTCTTGTTGTGCTGGTGCTTGTTGTTGCGTCTCATTCACTATCCAGTCGTCTCCAGCTGGAGCAACAAAATCTGGATCCAGTGGAGCTCCAAACAAAGGAGTTGTCTGTGGGCGCACATTCTCCGCCTTTCTCTGATTGTGGGTTTGGCAATCAGCAAAATTTCGTTTATCAATTCCTGCTACAACAACCACTTCTGGTAAGCGTGGGAAGTTCGGCAAGAAATGACGTATAATCATCATTACAAATCTCAGGTACAGTAAAAATCTCTCCCGACTTGGTGCAGTAATCTCATGCACAAATTCAGCAAAAAAGATGCTCGAAAAGCTATAAGGCTTATTCTAAAGTAGGAAAATCATCCCTGACTGAAGCTTGGATGTCATCGAGTCAAAACCAGCCTTCTTTGGTTCAAAACACACCAGTAGTACATGCATTAAGTACCTCCACTGGCCTAGCAGCCCACTTTTTATATACCAAGCCTTCGCCAAATCCTGAGCATAACCCATCCTTTGAAAAGCAGCTTGCCTTAGCGAAGATGGGAAATCAACTGGACCATCTTCCTGCGCCTCGATTCCCAGATGAAAAATTTCTCTCATATTATCGGCAGAGAATGCAATAGGTTGCCCGTTAACTGTTGCCCTGAGAACTGGGGGCAATACCAAGATATCCACTTGCACAATATTCCAAAATTGACGTATGTATTGGATTATCAGCGTCAGATTGTGGGTCAACGCATACACTATCCTGGATCTCATCAAAAATTCAAGAATCTCCCTATACTGCCCTGCTACCGTCGCTTGGAGGTCAATGTTAACCACCCTATTGTGCTTATTTAAAAACACACGATCAGCCATTCCTGCACATGCAAAAAATAGTTAAATTCTGAAAAATAATTTTTGAAATCAAACTAAAAAAATGTTCATACGAACTTAGTTAAGTTCGTATTGAGATGATGCCCAACGAATAATAAATTTGTGTGAGTCCTACGAACTTAGTTAATGTAAGGTCACCACGTCTACGGATCGGATCAAGGCGTGACGTCGTCCAACGAGTGCAGAATCCTCTTAGACGCTTAATAGATCGATCACGCGTGGAACACGGATCCGAACATGATGATAGCCAATAGAACAACCAACCCCACACGGTGTATTGGTCCTAAAACTCTCTGAAACTCTTTCTAGCTCGTAAGTGCACGTATGCAAGCTCTAATATTCATTTACTCCACTGAAATAAACTTATTAAGTTCATATTAAAACACTTAAGTTCGTTAAGGCCCAAGCCCACTAACTTATAAGTTCGAGCCCAACAACCAACGAACATAGGCTAGCTAAGTTCCTATGGTGTGACTTAAGTTCGTGGCTATAGCCTTAAGAACTTATCTTCACATTCAAGAACTTATCTTCACAATCTAGAACTTAAAATGCAAATGTAGACATCATACACAATCAAACACACATGACTTGTATTAATAAAGCCTCATCTATTACATATGACTGTCTATTACATATCTAGACTGATATCATCACACAGGGTGTACCAACAGACTCCCCCTTGACGATAACTTCTATTTAGATATTCATTAATCTACAGAACTAGGCTTATTCAAACTGCTACCAGCATGAAGTCCTTGCTCAACACACACTTGGACTACCTTCTGATATTTCCTGCCTTTAGATCTCAAAGTCTCATCAAAAGAGATTTCCTGACTATGAAGTTTATGCAGGTCATCCTTAAATAGATTTACAAGGTGCATTGGATCGTATACTCTCAAAATCACCTTCTCTTCTTTATCTTCCATAACGGCCTCACCTGTCTCACTATCAATGTACCACCACATCAAATTATTCAAAGCATCTTGTGGCATACTCTTCAGTGGGACCTTCTTTAGGCACTTAACAGGCTTGTAATACATTTTCATCCATGGCCTGCTAGTTAGTGGCTCTATTCTTGTGTTGTCCATTAATCGCTTGACTATCCTCGGATTCAGCCTTTCCAACTTTCTAGACCGACCTTCCCTTTTCGTGATCTTTGCAATGACTTCAGCATAGGGGTCGTCTCCAATGTTGATTAGCTCCTTCTAGGCTAAGGCTTTAATTTCACACTTTTGAAAAGAATCGAAGTCCTTCAGCCTTCTTCCTAGATATTGAAGCCCATCTTTCCTCTTTAGAATGAATAGCTGCAGATCTCTGTCGAAGAACCAGCTGAGTATGCTTCAACACAATTTTCCTAGACTTGGCATTTTCATCTTTTCTTTCATAGCCTAGTCCTTCTTCTTGTTTTCCGCCCTGAACCATAGTTTTCTCTTTTCTTCTTTTGTAAGCTCCCTATCAGGCATTTCAGTTTCTGATTCAGCATCTAAGGCAGATTTAAACACTTCTATGTCTATCACACTCTGATCTTCAGTTGTATATACCTCTGTGACAGGTTGCTTCTGAATCACTATCTCATCAGCTTCGTCACCTTCGTCCATCACAATCTCGTCGTCTGACCTTCAATCAGATATATCTTCTGGAATAAATTCTCCTTCCTCAAGCTCTTCCTAATCTAAGTCATCTTCAAAATCAAATATTACGTCCTCATCTTCCAACCCGGCCAAGGCTCCAATCATTTCGTCTTGAACAGATTCTGAAGCTTCGAGAGCCCTGCCTTTGTCTTTGTCCAAGCCTGATGATCCAGGCTCCCACTGCAGATCAGCTTGCTGAGCAGTTTATTGAAAAAGATTAGCTAGCTCACTGTCTTTTTGTTGTGCAACAGGATCACTTCCTTCATCCTCTCTATGACTCCCCCTCAATTCGTCTCCTCTACAACTCTCCCCCTAAGCTGCACGATCTTTTAATATCTGCTCCATTAGGGTCTGTAGAGTTACTATTTGATTTTGCTGGGCAGTCACAGTCTGTTGAAGATAGGCATTCTGCTCATCCAAATTGTGTGTTGTGCTGTTGAAGCTTGGTGACTTCCCTGGTGAGTTGGAGAATTTGGACTTTTTGGAAGTCGACTTTAGCTTTTAATTGTGAAAAGCCTTGGTCGTCTATTGATGTGCATGGTGTCGGAGTGGTGGCAGTGGATGATGACGGAACGACGGTTGATGATGATGTAGAGGCAGTTGGTGATGATGGAGCGGCAGTTGATGATGATGGAGCGGCAGATGATGATGATGGAGCGACGGTTGATGATGATGGAGTGGCAGTTGATATTGACGGCCCTTCTTGTGCTTGGCGTTGGCGCTTGGCCCGTTATTGCCTTGCCACCAATGCCTCTTCTTCAATTACAAAATCTTCATCTCCAGCATCTTCATCGCGAAGTGTGAATGCTGGATGACGAACGTTTTGGCGTCATACTACTATCCGAGTACCATGAGTAGCAAATGAAATGCAGGGAATTGCCGCTTCCCTCATATCTCGCTCCATGTCTGAGTCTGTATTAGATGTAGACTCCACAGCACCTTCTGTTGATTCCGGCTAGTAATTCTCGATGTCATTAAAAATGTCGTCCATTGCCGCAGGTGGTTGCAAAATATCATTGATCAGCACCTCAGTAATAGATTCCTGAGCTGCTTCTCCTTGAGCAAAGATCTCTTCCAGTGTTTCTTGAATCGGATCAGCCTGGGGTTGTGACGTAGAGGCCCCAGCTGTTGCCGTCGCTCTTGGAGCAGGCTGAACAGAAGTAAATGGGGGTTGTCGTGCTGGTGGCTGCTGTGGCGGGTTCTCCATTACCCGTGCCACTCCTTCTGGAGCTACAAAATTTGGGTCTAAGAGGGCTCCAAAAAGTGGAGTCATTGGCGGTCTAATATTTTCCGCCTTGCGAGAGTTATGGCTTTGGCAGTCGACATAGATTCTCTTGGTCTATTGCTGCGACCATGTCCATCTCTGGTAGTGGTGGCAAATTTGGCAAGAAGTACCTTATGATCATCATGACAAAACGTGGATATAACAGAAATCTTTCTCGTGTTGGCGAAGTTATTTGATTCACAAACTCCGCAAAGAAGAGACTTGCAAAGTTGAATGGCTTGTTATATACTAACGAGATCCTCCCTGACTGTAGTCTGGATGTCATCGTATCAAAACCGGCCTTTATTGGTGCAAAACATACAAGCATGATGTGCGTGAGATAACGCCATTACCCAATCAATCCGCTCTTCACGTAGGATGCCTTGGTCAAATCTAGTGCATATCCCATTCGTTGAAATGCTGCTTGTCGTATTGTTGTTGGAAAGTCAACTGCACCATTCTCTTGTTCTGCTGTTCCCAACTGTAGAATTTCTCGTAGATCATCAACCGAGAATGAAATATTTTGTCCATTAACTGATGTTCGGAGAACCGGATGTATAACTGAACTATCCACATGCAATGAGGTCCAAAATTGTCGTATGTAATGGAGTATCAGTGTCGGATTGTGGGTCAATGCGTACACTATCCTTGATCTCGACAAAAATTCAAGAATCTCCCTTTACTGCCTTCCTTCTGGCGCTTGGAGGTTAATGCTCACCACCATATTGTGCTTATTAAAAAACACACGATCAGCCATTCCTTCACAAGCAATAAATAGTTAGATTTTAAAAAATTAAATTTTTGGAAAAAAAAATACTACCTACGAACTTAAGTAACTTCGTATATACTAGTATCATTCGAACTTAGTAGCAAGTTCAAACCTTTCGAACTTAGTTAAGTTCGAATCCTGTCAAACTTGTTAAAAAAATATCTACAAGTTCGTGATGGCCACAAGTTCGTACGAACTTGTTCTTAATAAACAAGTTCGAAGTCGGCTATTTCAAAATCAAAACTCAAGATTTAAACCTGTTTAGACTTAAATGACTAAGGAATATAGTCCTAATAGGTTCTAATCGAGTTTCTTGAGGTTTTCTTTCAAGTAATATAACCCTATACTTAGTATTTAATAACACCTAGTATTTGGTTGGTTTTATACCCAAAATACACCATTTTAGATCCCTAACAGTCCAAGTTAACACTTACTTAGTTCTTTGTGTGTTAAACTGACAACAACTATGTGTAAGTTCGAGATGGAACTGAAAGAAATTCGTTTCACAGTAACAAAATCGAAAGAAAGTCGATAAGTTTGAGATCGCCAAAAATAAGTTCGTAATCGCCTTTTAAGTTCGTGAAGATATATGTTCGAAGTTAGGTGACAGATACTAAATGAACTTGAGCTATTTATAGTCCCACTGTGCTTCGAACTTAGTTGAATAACGAACTTAGCTTAAGTTCGTTTGTGACTTCGAACTTAAGCCTAGTACGAACTTAATTGGAAAATTTTAAAATCTTTGAAAAACTTTCTAGTTTTTTAACGCTTTCAACTTTACGAAATACTTTACACTAAGCAACCGAAAATATCACGCAATTTTGTTTCTCCAACTAAAAATACATCCTAGTAAATGACATTGATCCTATTTATTTAAAAATAAAAATAAAATGAACCAAATTAAATTAACCTAAATTAAAATAACATAAACTAAAATAGATTAAAATAGATTAAAATAAAATAAATACTTAATTACAAATATTATCCCTGTGGTTTGTTCTAAAATTTGGATTTGGTCCCTGAACTTTCAATTTTGCATAAACAGTCCTGATTTTCATAGTTTGTTTGCAACTTTGCTCCCTCAACCTATTAACTTTTCTAATATGACCAAATTACCCTTATTTTGATGCAAACTATAGGGACCATTTCTACAATTAATTTTTTAACTCTTTTTTATTCTTAATTAATAAATTTATTTTTTAGGGTTTCTTAAATTTAATAAACTATAAAAAAAAAAGAATTATTTAATTATGTTGGTTCATAAATGATTTAGATATTTTTAGTCTTAACTAATTTTAATCTACTATAATCAAAATCAAAATTCATAATCGAAAAAATCATTTGTGTTTAGAAACTATTTTCTAGAGGTTTCATATATAAAATATGATAAAAATATTTTGACACTATAATTATTTATGTTGCTTCGTAAATTTATAATAAAACTATGTTTGTTGGTCAAAGATAATTTACTTTTTTGTTTAATAAAATCGACCAAAGATTCTATTTTATAATCCGTTCACATTTGTATCAAAGCAATGTGATAATGGTAAAGTGATAAATCTAAATAGTTTAAATTTTTAATGTGTCGATTTAATCAGATTAATATGAAAAGTCAAATTGAAAGACGAAAAAGATTAAAAACCAATTTATATTTCTCAATTTTTATGTAAAGGTCTGACAAACCAAAGTTTGATGACTAAAGTTATTAATCATGAATCTCAATGATGTTATGTGGACCTAAATTTATAAATTGTTTTTGGTGTAACTAAAAATTAAAACGATAAAATATTTGATACGTTAAATAAAAAAAAATTTTGAGTTGTCTTAGACCATTTGGAAGTTTTTTTTAACTTGGTCAAATTAAACGTTAAATTTTTATTTATTTAAGTTCTTTAATATTTTTAACTTTAATTAAACCGTTGGCTCATAAATAATTTTTTTTATAATTTATTGATGACTAAAGTTATTAATCATGAATCTCAAACATGTTATGTGGACCTAAGTTCAAGGATGAAATCCAACTTTTAAAACAAACCACAGGGACCATTTGTGTAATTAACTCTAAAATAAAAGAAAACAAAGTAAAATTAAATTGCAGAAATTTAAAGATAAAAAAACCCTAACAAAATCTTTTTGCGAGAGAGTCATAGAAGGTTCAATCAAATAGCGGTGTCAGCGCACTTTCAGTATTGCACTTTCACACTTTGGAAAATTTTATTCCTTTGGTTATTTGTCGTAACATACACTCCAAGTCGATTGTCAGTATGTTTGTCCATTTAAACACTCAACACTTAGTATTTTCATTTGGCCTTTTTATTTATCAAGAAATTACCTTACGTGTCTCATACTTGACTTTTTGGTATTTGCAAATTATCTTTGAAAGGAAAAAGTCTGACACAGTTTAGTATTTACATACAACAGAGTGTCTTAGTTTGTCTTAGAGTTCCTCTTATGTTAGCAAGACAGCGGTGACAGATCTGTACTCACGTACAACAAAGCGACGTATCTTGATAGTTTAAGTCAAAACAGCGGTGATAGGTCTGTACTCACGTACAACAAAGCGACATGTTTTGACTTCCTTTGCGTTTCAAAACTTACTCTTTATTTAAGATGTATTTTGATGAAGCCATACATCCCCCAGATGAATGTGCATACCTCATTCATAGACATTGTCTGTATGCCTCTATCATAGAAATGAAGACCTTTTGGTCGTACATCTAAGTTAGTTACACTTATGACATTTCCTTGATTATTTTATTAGCTTTTAGGAAATCTTTCATGTTTTATGCATACCAACATATCAGGCAAGGACATGTATATCACTTAGAGTTTATAGTGCATTATGTGTGAAAGTTTAACACTTAGAGTTTGTTAGACTGTGCTAAATTTAATCACTTTGAACCTTAGACTCTAAGACTTCTCTCATTTTTCAATATTCTCTTTTTTTGAAATTTTTATGGTTTTCTCTCTTTTATTCTTTTGTTTTTCACTTTTAAGTAAAGCAACTAATAAGATAAACTAATAACTTAAAGACTTTAAAAAGAAAGAAAAATCTACTGAGGTTAAATTACTCCAGATTAGGCATTCCATTAAGTTGGACTAACAACTTAAAGCATGATCTATCAAATGCTTTTGTGAAGAGATCCGCATTGTTGTCATCCGTTGGAACTTTTACCAATTTAATCAGGTTTTTCTCGGCACAGTCACGAATAAAGTGATGTCTTATGTCTATGTGCTTAGTCTTACTGTGCTTAACCGGATTATTTGTTATGGCAATAGTGGACTGATTGTCTATCCTAATGGCAGTATGACTATAAGTCAAATTCGTAATCTCGGAAATGTTGTTGAATCCACAGAACCTGTGAACAACAACTACCAACAGCTACATACTCGGCCTCGCACGTTGATACGGCTACCGAACTGACAACCTCCCGTTGTTGACTTTCTGTTCAAGCTACACCCTCCATAGTCTGAATCCGTGTAAGCTTCCAATTCCAGATCTCCATCAGCATGATACCAAAGTTCCAGCTTTGGTTTCGAATTCAGGTATCTCAGAATCTGCTTCACAGCTTTCATGAGCATCTCCTTTTGGGTTAGCTTGATACCTGCCACAAATACAAGCAGCAAACATTATATCAGGTGTTTAAGCAGTTAAATCGTGAGTGAACTGATCATGGCCCGATACAAAGTCGGAAACACATCGGTATCATTATCTGTACCCGGTCCGAGATTATGATTGACTTATGTAGGAGTACTGAAGTGTGCCATAAGCTTTGTTCCTTCCATCCAGAAGCGCTCTAAAATATCATAGGCATACTTCGTCTGATGAATAAACATTCCCCCCATTCGTTGTTCAACTTGTAAACCGAGAAAGAAGTTTAGCTCTCCCATCGCACTCATCTCAAACATTGACTTCATAAACTTCTCGAAATCCTTGCACATTTGTTCATTAGACGACCCAAAGATGATATCGTCCTCGTAAACTTGTACCAGTATAAAGTCGTCATCTTTCTTCTTAAAGAACAGTGTACTATCTATTCTCCCACTCTCAAACCCATTGTCTAAGAGGTGAGTAGACAGTGTCTCTTACCACGCCCAAGGTGCCTGATGTAACCCGTACAGAGCCTTATCCAATCTATATACTCTGTCTGGATACTTGGGATCAGTAAATGCTGGCGGTTACTCGACATACAACAACTCCTTCACTTTTCTGTACAAGAAGGCACTCTTGACGTCTAGTTGATATACTTTGAATTTTTTGAAGGATGCGAATGCCAGAAACAATTGAATAGCCTCAAGCCTCGCTACTAGTGCAAACACTTCGTTATAATGTATCCCTTCTTCATGGTTGAACCCTTTGACCACGAGTCTAGCCTTTTTTGAGTAACTATGTCCCAATCGTCCCTTTTGCACTTAAAGACCCATTTGGTCCCTATAGCAACTTCTCCACGAGGCAAAGGCACTAACTCCCAGACTTCTGGCTTTCTGAACTGTGAAAGTACCTCTTGCATAGCTTCAACCCAAGAATTGTACTTCAGAGCCATTTGGACATTCTTTGGCTCAACTTGTGAAATGAAACACGAGTATAAACACGTGTGAAATGCCTTGGAGTCATTGATCATCGATAACAGCACTGTGTTACTATTCACACTACTCCTAGTTCTCACACCGGCATTTTGGATTCCCTATGATATCTTCAATTGGATGATCCTTATTAACTCTTGATGTTTCGATTGCATCGACCTGAAGATTATCGTCCTAATTTTATCCTATTTCGCCTAATGGGGATGTGACTTCAGACAGAACAACATCCTCTTCATGATCACAGTATTCTGAGGTTTAATTGTTTGTCTGATTCTCATCCGTAGGCAATAAAGGTTCATTGTTTGCTGGGGACCCATCTTCTGTCGATGTAGACTCAAATGTCGTGGGAATGCTCGATTTTGGAAAAAACTTTACCCTCATCATTGAGATTTAAGGAAGAGAAGTCATTTTACACAGTTACTGCATTACCACTAAACGGAATGTTAAATGATTCAAACACTGAGTCATAATCAAATAACCATTCTAGACCAGTTTGGGGTTCGTGTGAGTAACTTGTTACATCGATGTTAAACACGATTTCAACTGTACCCGTAGTTTTATTAAACACCCTCTTGTTTGGTGAACTTGGAACATAGCCTAGGAAGTATCCTTCGTTAGCCTTTTCACCAAACTTAGGTTGATGTTTCGTTTTTAATAAAGTACAAGGCACCCCAAACGGTTCAAAGGCAGTTAAATCTGGTGGTCTTTTATTCAGAACTTCATAACAGGTTTTGTTCAGTGATTTACCAGTAAGGACTCTATGTAAAACATGACAAGCGGTATTCACTGCCTCCCCTCAAAACATGGTAGGAAGCTTTGAATTCGAGAGCATAGTCCTTGCTGCTTCAATCAAAGTCTTGTTCTTACGTTCTGCCACCCCATTTTGTTGTGGCTCATATGGTGCATTAAATTGATGCACTATGCCTTTAGTTAGGCAATATACACCAATTACTACATTTTTAAATTTTGTTCCGTTATCACTCCTGATACGTTTTACCCTTATCCTGTATGAGTTCTCGACTTGGTCTAAGAATCCAATCAGTGTGCCTGCTGTCTCGTCCTTTGTACCTAGAAAGAAAACCCTAGAGAAACGTGAGGAATCAATAGTAATAACTAAACAGTACCAACTACCACCTATACTCCTTTTGTTGATTGGACCGAAGAGATCCATATACAGCAAATCGAAGGTGGAAGCGATTGAGTTTTGAGTCTTCGAGTTTGACTTCTTATGTTGCTTTCCCTTTTTGCACGGTACACACTTATCTTCAAACTGAAAACTCTTCAATGGAACTCCATGCACAAAGCCATTTTTCATGATGAAGTTCATCTTCCTTAAGTGCAAGTGTGCCATGCGTCTGTGCCACAACAAAGATTCGGTCTCTGATGCTTTTGATAGTAGACAAATAGAAACCATCGATGAATCTGCTACTAACATGTCCATCATGTACAGATCATTCACCCTTCATGCTTTCATCATAATCCATTCTTCAGGTATCTTGAATCCCAGGATTAGCACTAACGCTTATTTATCAGTAAAGAGGACTGAGTGTTGTTTATCACAGATCTGAGAGACACTAGTGAGATTGTGATCAAGCTTGTCTACATAGTAGACTTGATCAAAAGTGATCGTCCCATTAGTGACTACTCCTGTTCCAGTGATATTGCCTCCTTTATTCCCAGCAAATGATATAAACCCCTTGTTCCCACTATTGAAGTCCGTTAATATACTTCTTTCCCCAGTCATGTGACGAGAGCAACCACTATCTATGAACCATTTGTTGTTAAGACCTATAGTCAACTCCTGCACATTAAAGAAATAGATTTAGTTATCACGGGGAATCCAAGCCAGAACTGACTTGGTAATACCATTCTCATCTACATACTTGAACTCTTTCAAATACCCATCTCGCCTTTCAGGTGACTTGGGTTTTTGATTTAGAACCTGTTGTGGAGCTTAGTGATTAATGTTCACTCTTGGCCTTTGGGTTGTCATTTTCTGTGGAGCCCTAGAGTAATTTCGGTTAATGTGCATTTCATTATGATAACCCTGGGCTCTACCTGATGTCTGATGTCTGTTAGGAGTATGTGACCTAACTGGAGTATAACTCCTCTTAGGGGTAATATTCCTAATGACGGGTTGTGGTCCAGACCTAGATTGACTAGGGACTCTATTCGGTGAATTTGTCCTAATCCCTTCATTCTGTCTGATTGACACCTGTATTTCCTTAGCACCTGCTCGTGGTGTTGCATTCAAGTTCTTCTCAGTATTTTGAGAAGTACTTGAACTTGCAATACTAGGCACTGACTTTTAGGCCTGTGCTTCTTGCTTCCCTACAGTAGGTGTAGACTCTGGCTTCTTATAGGGACAACTAGAAGCACCGTGACCTTTTTCGTCACATCTAAAACAAGAAATTTTGTCATTAGGCTTCTTATAGGTACCATTTGACTTAGGAGTCTCACTAGTGTCATGTTCTTTTGTTTCAACAACTCTGTTCAACACCTCTAGGTTATTATCACTTACAGTTTTTGCCTCTTCTAGTTTGCTTCACTAGTAGACTACACAAACTTAACAATTTTCTTAACCTTAGGGGTTGCTGTTGACACCTTAGTTGTTGATCCCTTAACAGTCTCAATTACAGTTGCTTCCTCTGATTCAACTGTTTCCGTGGTCTTATCCTGAGGTAGAGACACATAGTTATTATTGAAAGGTGGAGGACTCTCCTGATATCCTAGGCCCACTGGTTTCTTAGATTGTCTCTGCGCGTCTAAGATTTTGCCTAAATTTCAGGGATGAGTTCCTAAACTTTTCAAGTTTACTATTAGCCTCTGCAACCTTACCCCAGCTTCAGCTAATTCTTTATCTTCCAGGGAGATCTCTTTGGTCAATGCCTCTATATGCTCATAAATTATCTCATTCCTAACACACTGCTCACTCAGTTTGTCTTTTAGAGTTACTGCATCTTGAGCATCGGCTTTCATCTTAGCCCTAAGATCTTCCTTAATATCTAACATACTAGCATTTTCTAACTTTAAGGATTGGATTTGAGCTGTCATGGTTGAATGTGTTTCTAGCACTAGGTTAAATTTATCATTTAACGTAGCAAATAAAACACATAAATCATGTAACGTAGAAAAGTAAAGAGATACCTATTTGCGATCAGATTCTACGTTGGTCATTTGAGCCGCAAACTCCAGAGTGGTCTGCTCATCAGCTTTTTCCAACATCAAAGGATTTGAATCGGACTGCTGGGTGTCCTCCTTTTCCAGCTTCAGCTCTGCCAATGGTCTCAGTTACCTCAGCCATAAAAGCTCTGGCATTAGACTCTGGATAAGTACTCCAATCATACGTACCGTCTAGCTGTCTATTAGAAGATACATTTGTTAACAGGCCAGCTAATGCAGTTTGATTTCCTGAACTACCGGAATTCTGTCTTCCCTGATTCTGATAGTTCTCAACCTTTGGTCTTTGACATTCTATATCAAAATGTCCCAACCCTTGACAGTTATAACACTTCACCTTTGACCTATCAAACCCAACATTGTTACTCACACTCAGATTCCTTCCAGTTCTCTTCATAAACCATTTAACCCTCTGCGTTACCATGGCCAGGTGCCATCGTAAGTCCATCTGCTCTAAGTCGTCTGGATCTACTTAATCATAATCCTCTTCCCACAGAGCTGGATCGTTGATTTTACCTTGAACGCAGTTGTCGTACGCTGCTACAAACGAAGCTAGAAGATTAGATGCTCATCAGCTGATTTAGCACTCATAGGCATCTTGGTATAACCTTGAGAGGTTGATCCTGAATGATGTGGTTTATCTTCGGTTTTGAGAACCCTACGAATGCCCTACCACCCGATTCTTCAGCTTCAACTGGTATTTCCTCTTCTCCAGAAAAGAACGCAGTAGCCCCCGACTTCTATTCACTAGAAAATGATGATTTTGATTTCCCGAAGTACATTTCAGGATCATGTACTTGATCAAACTCTCTCTCCTTCTTCAGTACCTTAAAGTTATAGGCCCTCAGAGTTCCTATTACTTCTTCTAGAGTAAGAGTTTCCAACTTTTATTCATCATGTTTTATCAGCGTAGTGTACATCTCCCACTTAGCTGGTAATGCATTAAGAAGCTTTTCAACCTTTCCTGACTCTGGATACTCGACCCTATGGTTGTCTAGTGCAGTCAGAAGATGGTAGAACCTTGTGATTACGTCATCCAATGTCTCGTTCTTCAACCTTTGAAAATAGCAAACTGCTGTTTTAGTAATTTCGTTCTCCCCTTCCTAACCCTACGATTTCCCTCAGACCTTTTCTCCAACGCCTCCAACGGTTCTTTAGAGGTCCGGTGATGTTTAAAGGTGTGTAAAATATCCAACGGTAGTTCCATTCTGATTGACGATAGAGCTCGATTTTCAGCCCCATAAATCTTTATGTCGTCATCTTTCATATTCTTTGTGTTGGGGGAACGTATCCTTCGTCTATCCATATCCACATACGCATATCGTTAAATCTCCCGAAGTCTGCAAATCTGTCCTTCCACCAGTAATAGTCTTCTATGTTCATCAGCTTGGGTGGTGAATTGGATTTGCCCACCTCATGATCCATTTCCAAAAACTTATGCAAACTTGACTTTCTTGTAAAACTTTTTGTTCTTGAACTTAAACTTTTTAATTTTTAAAATAAATTAGAAACAAATCTTAAAGACTTGATTAAGTTCGTATAATTTTATGTTTAAAATTTGTTTTCCTAATTAAATTCGTTTTAAAGTTAACTTCGAAATCAACAAGTTCGAAGGAGTTCAAGTTCGTGTCTCAAATTTGTGAAACCCTAGAGAAAGTTCGTGGATGGATAAGATCGAGATTCAGACAAGTTCGAACCAAATCAAATTCGTGAAACCCTAAACAGGCAACTTCGAATCCCTGACAAGTTCGAAGCCTCTGACAAGTTCGAGAATTTCTAACAAGTTCGAGTCTGCTTTTGTTCGTGGAGGAGCGACTGACAAGTTCGTGAAAACCCTAAAAACACCCCTTAAGTTCGAGCGCCACAAGTTCGTGAAACGACCAAAAATTCGATTTTTTCAAAATTTCAGATTAAATCAATGTTTTTAAGATTAAAAACTATGATTTCGACTGAAAAGACGAACTAAGATGAATACTTGCCAATAAACTTGCTTGAAAAACTCTGAAAACTTCAAAAATATAGAATTTATCCAAAAGAACGCCGAGAAACCCTATGAATGTTCAACCAAACGTGACGAACACGAAGAACAATCACGATGGCTTCAGATACCACTTGTAAGGTCACCACGTCTACGGATCGGATCAAGGCGTGACATCGTCCAACGAGTGCGGAATCCTCGTTAGACGCTTAAGAGATCGATCACGCGCGGAACACGGAGCCAAACACGATGCTAGCTGATAGAACAACTGACCCCACACTGTGTATTGCTCCTAAACCTCTCTGAAACTCTTTGTTGCTCGTACATGCACGAATACAAGCTCTTAAATTCGTTTACTCCGAAAGTTATTGAAGTAAACTGATTATGTTCATATTATAACACTTAAGTTCGTTCAGGCCAAGCCCACGAACTTATAAGTTCGAGCCCAACAACCTACGAACTTAGGCTAGCTAAGTTCGTATGGTGTGACTTAAGTTCGTGACTTTAGCCTTAAGACTTATCTTCACATTCAAGAACTTATCTCCACAATCTAGAACTTAACATGTAAATGTAGACATCATACACAATCAAACACACATGACTTGTATTAATAAAGTCTCATCTATTACATATGACTATCTATTACAAATCTAGACTGCTATCGTCACACAGGGTGTACCAACAGTTAAGTTCGAAGTGCAACAAACTTGAAGATATTTTTGAGTAAGTTCGTTTAACACTTAAGTTCGTACGCACTGTTCCTGATGAACAAGTTTAACATCGACACATTGATCAATAAAACACCTAATTTGATCTGTTTTAGACTTAAATAACCAATGAATCTAGTCCTAAAAGGTTCTAATCGAGTTTATTGATGTTTTATTTTAAGTTTTATAGCCTTAAACTTAGTATTTTAAATACCTACTTTTCGGTTATTTAAACCTAAAATACTCAATATACACAAGATTAAAGTCCCAAATAAGACTTACTTAGTTCTTTGTGAGATAACCCGACAACAACTAAAGGTAAGTTTGAGTTGGAACAATAGGAAATTCGTGTAACAGAAACAAAGTCGTGAAATAGCGACAAGTTCGAGATCGCCTTTGTAAGTTCGTAATCGCCTATATAAGTTCGTGGGGAATTAAGTTTGAGAGTAGGTGTCTGACTTAAATGTACTTTCACTATTTATTCGGCCTCGCATGTTGATACCACTCGTTGTTGACTTTCTATTCAAGCTGCACCCAACATAATCTGAGTTCATGTAACCTTCTGTAATGATTTAGAAATGAATATCAGAAAAAGGATTGACGGATGGAAGGCCAGGTTTATCTCTTTTGGTGGTAAGCTCACTCTCTTAAAATCAGTCCTTTCCCCTATTCCTATACATACCTTGGCAGTGCGGTCTACCCCGGATTTCTAAGATGAAAAGTGTTATGGCTAATTTATTATGGGATTCCAATGGTGAGCACAGGCACCACTGGATTGCTTGGGACAGCATTTTTAAATTCATGAAGGAGGGTGGGTTGGTAATTAGACAGGAAAGCTTTGCATGCCAAACTTGCGGGGGCTTATGTTGTTGGTCAGTTTCTCTGGGGCAAGTTTATGAG